>VZRW01007113.1:156616-208452 GCA_013398125.1 Aegotheles bennettii | reverse complement strand
CTTTTGAGCGCGTAGCAACCATGTTCTATCTGGCTGATGCTGCCCTCGCGCCGCTGTCCGCGTGCCTCTCTCTTCAGAGGCTGCCGCCATGCCCTGCTCGCTGCTCCGCGTGCTTTGGCCATGGTTGACAGCTGCCTGTCACCCTTCACCACCCACAGTTCTCCCTCTCCTGCCCCTAGCCCAAAGAGCCTCTAGGCCAACCTTCAGGGAAGACAGAAGAGTTTGGAAGCTCCCTCTGTCCCCCAGGTGGACAAGCAGTGTGGGAAGAGGGAAAGGTGGGCAGGGGAGGGGGAGGAGATGAAGTGGTGGGAGAATCTGGAGGCTCAGAGCATGGTCTGGGCAGAGGATGACTCTGAAGTAAAGGGCTCTTCCCTCTTTGTGCTAAATTGTGAATAGCTTTTCCTTTCCATTAAATAGCAAACTTCCTAAAATTGTATATTTTTTTTGTCAGAGATCCAGTCTTGGATGTTGCATTCAGTTTACTGATGTATCTTTATCTTAATCCAGTTGAATTTAGATAAGACTTTATCTCTGCAGAACTGAGTGTCTCATCCTGGAGTCAATAGCATTTTCCTTTGGAGTACAGCAGTTTGTTTAATATAATACATTTTTTAACAATCATATTTATAGGATTCCAATTAGGATGAGCTTGAAAATAATGATACAGTGAAGATAAATGCACTTGGGTGGTACCTAAGTATTATGTCCAACATCAAAATATGTCAAGGATGACACAGGCATGTAATTATGTGTGGAAAATGTTCACATGCAAATTATTGCCTGAATGTTATATTTGTGTGCACAAAAGCATGCTTCTTTCTCTTATCTGGAAAGCCTATAGGTTGAACTTCTGCATCTGCTTTTTAAAACAAAAAAGACTCCTGAAATGGAACTCATTAGTGCAGGATGGTCTGTATTTTCAGGGCAGTTAAAAAGGTAGTAAAACCAGAATTATTTACTTCTCTTAAAATTTAAGTTTTGCAAATACTTGGATGTTTCATATCTACAGAAAGAATGTTCCCTTTTGGATACAAATAGCTTGATCCTGCAGCCACTCCATAACCATATGGAATGAAATTGAAGGCAAAAGTCATTTTCATATCTGCTGTCAGTTTTCATTTAAAAGGTGGAGCTGAGTGAACCTTTCTGTTCACTTTCTCATGAGCATTCCTGTGAATAAGATTTTGTTTGCAATTGAGTCAGACGATTGTGGGCTTTCATGTGAAGCACAGTTGGCGTTGATGTGACCATGTTCACTTTCAGGGTTTTAAAGACTTAGCATCTATTTGAGTGGAGAATCAAAGGTTTAAACTTCCATCAGCAAAGATGTTTGTAGGTACTTCACTGAAAAGAAGGACAAGAGCCTCAGAAAGGAACTGCACAATATATTCCCAATAAGAAAACAAGACATGTGGTCTGTGTTGGCATTAAGGTGAAGCACTGAGGAAACTTGAAGGAACAGCATGGGATAACTTTTAAGAATATTTTTAAAACTCATTAACTCATTTAATTTACTATATCTTCTAGAAGAAAAAAGGTGGCACTTTCCCCCAGTATTACTTTGTGCTACACAGGACATGCAATCCTGCTTTTCTAAACAGAAAGAATATCACAAAAAAAGGATCTTCTTCCTAGTCAGTCTCCTCAGAGGGGTTAGTTCCCGTGGTGCAGCATGGTCATTCATTGCCATGAGACTCAAGGGCATCCTGGAAGTTGTTTGGGCCATGGTGTCCAACCATGGTTAATTCTGGAGGCCAAGGGACAAAAACTCTTGCAAAGCACCAGGGGTATGCAGAGGCTAATGTTATTGGACTAGTAAATGGTTTGCCATAAATCAAGTCGAACTTGCCTAATCAGGTTTTGTTCTGCTGAAAGAACCTAAAAACAAATGTAAAAATCTGTAATTTTCAATGGCACATAACTTCCACTTTTTATCAGGTTGGTAAGTAACTTTTGGAATATTGTATGTTCACTGAGTGTCACTGTAGGAAAAACAAACTTACTTTGCAAGTACCAGTTTTTTAAAAAGTGGAGACGAGCTGTTCACTACAAAGTTATTGTAGCTCTGTTAAAGAATTCAACCTTTCTCCTTATTACTTCTTTCTCTCTCTTTCCAGAAATCTGTTCTAGTTCAATGCATTTAAAAAGAGTCTGAATTTTTTTCTCTCCCAAATCTCTGTTTATAAATCTCAAATGCTGACATGAGCCCACAGTTTCTTCTCTTACCAAACATGCCCTTTCCGCAGGATGCAGGGGGTCTTTCCAGGGGCTAGCACAGGATTTCACACAAACAAGCCAGCCTTCTGCATCCCAGTGCCTTATTCAATTTCTGGATCATCTGCTTAGCAGCAGCATTTCAGCTGTTCATGGACTCTTCTAGCATCTCACAACCTCCATCGAGTGCCCTGAGTCTTTTATTTCATTGTTGGTTTCCCTGCTACGCTGCCAATGACTGACGGCACACGTATTCCCCCCGAGAGAGCAATGGACTGTGTATAGTTCACCAGGGACATCCTGGCAGTTTGTGAACCGATGCAGGAAATATTGTCAACTATGTGTTAGTGATATATCCCAGCTCTTCTCATGACTCATATCTTTAAAGGTTGTTTTTTTTTCTATTCCAGCAATTGGTGATGACTGGAGCAAACCAAATCTGGTCAGTAACCAATAAGGGTTTGTTTTAAAGTATCCTATGTTAACTAACATACTTTCAGAGGACTGACTGGGAAGGTATTTAGTCCCTATGATCATCTCCTAACAGGATGCTTAATTTACAGCTGATTCATCATTGTGAATCTTTAAAAAGGTGAGTCCCAGGTGTCCAGCTGCACAACGCAAGATGACCATCAGCCACATGGAGCTGCAAGAGGTGGAAGAGAGGGCATGAGCGGCAGCGCTGCCTTGAATGTTGCTTCTCCCACACCAAAGGGCAGCTTGGCCACCCTGTGCCTCGGCCCTGGCTGCAGCCGCATGTCCCACAGCCATCCCCATTGCTGTGGTGCAATCATGCTCACATGCATCTTGCAGGCAAATGCATCTTGTGTGCTTATGTGTACGCACTTTGCACCCTCATGCACACATCTGCACACTCACATCTCACACACATCTCTCACACGCTCACTCTTACACACACATCTTGCGCATCTGTCCCCAGTCTCCTTCTTGGTATGGTATCATGCCTTTCTTCCACAGCACCAAGAGAAAAACCTGGCAGTGAAATGAAGACCTTTGTCTTCTGCAAGTCTTCTCTTCAGCATGTTAGAAGACAGTGCGGTAGGACAGAGAAAACAAATTAATTTCTTCTAATCAAACTTTGCTAATGAAGCATGACCAGCTTTTCTCTCTCCCTGCCACCAAGGCAAAATTTTATTTAACCACAGCTGATTTTACTGTTGCTTTACCAGTCACAAAAAATCAAACCAGGAAAACTGGTGTGATTGTTCACCAGTTGCCCATCACCAATGGCTGGGGAAACAAAAGCAGAAGGAGAACCCCTGGGTTCAGCCTGGGGCAATGTCACATTTACCAATGGCCCTTTGGGCTTGTGGGTGCAGCACGGCACCTACCTGGTACCATTTTAATTAAACCTTCTGCTTTCCTTATCCCAAATGTCCATCTGCAGCAGGGAAGAGAGGCTGCCCACATAGCCTGGACATCTCCGGGCAGAGGAACAAAGCTACTTTTGAAGAAGCCCAGATCCTCAAGCCCAGATTGCTAAAGATGTTTTGGTTGTATTTTAATTGATGCTGGAATCAGTGCCGTTAAGCAGCCAACTATCCAGAGGGGGTTTGGTTCATCCTCTCCTGGCTATGAGATATTATCCCAATTTTCCATGTTGCAGCACTGCGAGACAGGATCGCCTCTGCCTGTGCAGGCAGCACAAGACCGCAGGCTTGGCTGGGAACTCTGGGTGTACCTGCAGCCCAGAGAAAGGAGGGTGTATCACCGTTACAAATACACTGCTTTCAAACCAGCCAGCTGCTCGCTGATACTTGCAGATAGCCACCAGGTCTTTGGTGTCAATTGGATGTATTTCTGATTATTTAATCAAAATTTTTAGTGAGTCAGGATGAACTAGTACATGAAAACTTCTCCTATAAACTTGGTGGCGTGCTAAAGAGAGAAAGCTCCAATCTTTAGGTGACTGACCACCTTCTCACTCCCTTTCTAGCTTCTCTAGTCCTATTCTCTGAACAAATAGCACAAATTTATAATTTTGACTGATATTATACCCTATTTTAGGAGCACAGATATTCTGTGAAAAGAGTCATTTAGCAGGACACCATAAATCTGGTACAACTTGTTTGCTGGAGTTCAAACCGATAGGTACTGTAGCTAGCTGCAAGCTCCTGGCTACACACACAGTAAACTAGATCAGAGGAAAACCCACAAACCGTGGAGAAGTGGTTAAAGCTATGATAATTGCTACAGTCTTGTATTTTCTAGCAGCAATGAAATCTGCCTATAACTCCTATATGGAAAGAATTACTCCATACCACTGTCCATTGTTCTGCATCATTACCAGGAAACGGGGTTATTACAAGATTGGGTCTCTTATGTTAACCCTGAAAAAGAAAAGATATACATTTTGTTTTTAAAATACATTAAAGAAAGTAGAAAGTAAATCCTTTCTGATCTGGTAAATTGCTACTGTACACATTCATCAAAAAAAGAATAAGACTTCTTAAAGAACATCACAGGCACAGCACGAACCAAGCAAAACCAAGAAAAATCAAAGTTAAGGCAGGCGCTGTGTGCTCAGCTAACCCAGGGATAGCACATCAAATCTTTCCAAGAACACCAGAGCTGAGCTGTTCTGTGTAGCTCTGCTGGGATGCAGCCACATCCACCAGAAGCTGAGATCAACCACCAAGGACCACCCCAGCCATGGCTCAGAGAAGTCCAACTCTGTCACTACTGTGGGTGTCTCCTCGCTATATCACTCACTCCAGCTTTGGTGGTGGCTCCCAACCTGCAGCAGTTTTGTGGCATGAAGATGCCAGCTCAGCACCTGCACTGAAACATCACCATAACTCAAGAACCAGGACACACCTGTAGCTGGAGCTGGAGTCTGTATGGCATTTGCAACACTGGGTCAGGAGTAAAATCTGGGGAGTTCAAGTAATTTTTTAGCTTTTAGATAAGTTATACCAGTAAATACCAGTAAATGCATACTGTAGATTTTGCTATAGTATGTGCTCATATCTATACAGTTTGTTTTATTACAAAAAATAAAACAAGTCAGTTAAGGTGACAGTCATTACACATGCTTTATTTTGTAGAAGTGAAAGGATGGCATTAAAAGAATGCAACAACGAGGCCATTTTCAGCATGATTAGCTTCCTGTGTGACATTTTCTCTGGTGCAGGGGAGGAGATGGAGCTGTTTCCAGGCTGTTCCATGTAACATCTTTTTGATCTGCTCCAGTCATCATTTTCAGGTGCTTTTTCTGTCATTTACTGTACAGGAAGCAGCTTTTCCCTCTACTGCCACAAAGTCCTAAAGAGGAAAGACTGAAAGATGAGTAGACAAAAGCCTCCATCCTCTTTCACCTAAGTGGCTGTTTGCTCACATGCCTTGGGTCTTCCTGGCTTCTGCCATACCTTTCTCATTGTCTGGAGAGAAAGGTATGGAGCAAGAAGGAGATGTGATTCTCACCAGATGACCAGAAATACTCCCTTCTTTCACTGTCTAGGCCCAAACCAGTCATTAGGCTCCAGGCAGGGCAGGAGTGGGAAGCCAGGTCTTTACCACATGGACAAAACTGCTGTCTCCTGTGTTGAGACAGGAGAGGGTGGAGACGGTCTGGGGGTTGCTCATCTGAGCACTGCAGGTGGACTTTGGAAATGGTGTCCTCAGTAGCCCTCTCCTGAGAGCCCCACTGCTCCCCAGACGAGTGGGCTGGGCTTTCCTGCATGGAGAGGGAAGGGGCCACCACTGCAGAGGGGGTTAGCCCAGGTGGTGGGAGCACCCTTCCGGTCACAGTACCCCAGCTCTGGTCCCATGTACATCCCACCCATCTGGCTCCCCCATTGCGTGTGACTCTCTGTAGTTACTTGGATGTTGAATTAGAAACATTCAAATATAGTCTTTGATCCTCCACTAGAAATGGTAGCCCAACACAATCGGCTGTTGGCAAATTGCAGGGACTGTATGTACAGGCCTGCAAAGCAAATATCTTTGGTTTTGTATAGAAACCCAGCTGTGCTCGTGCACGTGCCATGGCACATACTGCATTGAAGTGTGATGACAATTGCAACTGAAAACACAAGATGCTTTGAAGGCCCTGTAATTGAAGCAAAAGAAGAAAAGCCTGGGCTTAGAGCCCATAGTGATCAGTACCAGGACATGCACTCAGCAGAAAACTGCCTTGTAACCAGCAGCATTTTACAGACTTTCTAATTGGCTTCCAGAGCTGGTGGCTGTTGCTTGTGCAGAATTGGAAATCAGAGCCATGTGGGATCAACTGAGCAGCTGAGCTGAGTTCTGTGCTGCCTGAGTTTGCCTGCAGCCGAGCAGCAGCAGAGGTGTTCCCCCAGGGAGGAGAAGCTGGGGAAGGAGGGCTGGAAAGGGCAGGCCACTATCTGTGGGCACTTGGGAAGGTTCCTTGCCACATCGGTGACTTGCTTCTCAATCATGGGAAGGGTGTTTCAGCTGGTAGCAGTGATTTCATTACATGGCTGTGTCTTTTTAGTGGGGGTGCCCTTTAACGGGAACTCAACAGGCTGGTCAAGCTTCCTGCAAGCCCCTGGCAGCCTCAGGTGGGATGTGCTACTGATCAGCACAAGCCTGTGTAATGGGGCTTTTGCATTTCTTATCTTGCCTTATTTGGCATTCCACAGATGAATTTCCACAGATGAATTTCCTCTTCCTTGTCCTTTCCCTGTCTCTTTCTCTCTAAATACATGCCTGTATATACCCTATAAGTATATATAGACCAAAAATATATTCATTTATGTAGTGTACTTATGGTAGTGTCGGCTTACTTCCCTGGATTAAAGGACTACATGCTAAAAATACCCATACATGCTTGAATATTCATTAAATTCTTTGGCAATTATTTACTGGCAGTCTGATGGCTGATTTTGATTTTCTGCTGGCAAAATTAGGTGGCACCATCTTCAACTTGCTGTCCAGAGACCTGGGAAATCAAAAGCTCATGTCAAAGAACAGGAAGGACTAACCTCTCTACTTACCAGAGTTTACCAGGGCTTAAATAAAATAGCTTTACAAGAAAAGCTGAAACAGAGAAGGGAAACACAATGAAGTATCAGCTTGGAAAATCTGGTTAATTTGCCCAGAATCTCAGAAAGTTATGGAGAAATTTGCTTTCCTGCACCTGAAATATGTGTGGATTCAGGGAAGATTACAGCATATTCCAAGCAGGGTAATCACACCCTTATGGCTTGGCAGAAAGGCCTGAGATATCTATGCTGCTACTTTTATTAGATTCAGTTTAACAGTACCTTGCCAGATACTTACTGCCATCAGTCTACCTCTTTTCTACCACTTCTGCTCTGCTACCTCCTCATTGTCCAAAAAAGCCCCCAAGTACTCCAGGTCTCTTAAATAAGGAGCAGAAACATGACAGTGGCTCTTAGAGACGTATCTGGGTGGTCCTTTCCAGAATCTCGCCCTGTTTTCTCACTCTCACTGAGCCCAAATCTTGCTTTTTTTCCTACCTCTGCTGGCTTCAGGGCTTCTCTGGACATCTGGGCCACAAGCACTCCATTTCTCTCAACTTTTAAATGCAAAGATATTTTACCAAAAAAATCCCAAATTTGGTTGTAACTGGCAAAGAAATTCCAGGTGGTGGAGTTGGCAACTTGAACTCCTCCATTGCTGGCAGGGGTCTATCTGGACCTCTCCCGGCTCAGCTATTCTCCTTGTCCTATCAGCAGCCACTAGCATCGAGCTTTTGCTCTTTTAAGGCTCCCAGCACCCAGTTTGTGCATACACATGTGAATATATATACATATATATATACACACCCACACAAACACACCCACACTCATATATGCATGCAGGGAGCCCTTGAGAGAAATAAAGGACACAGAAAATCCACCCACTCTCCCCCCCTCCACCTCATGGGTGCACTGAATTCAGGAAATAGAATCATCATGTGAAGGACTCTAATAATAATTTTAAAAGACTAAATGAGGGACATTGCACAGAGCCTGCGTGATCATTTAATCTCATTTGCTCTGTAAAAGAAGGGCTCGCATGCTGCGCTGGACCTCTGGGGGATCTCCACACTGGGATGAGTCTAACTTTGAAGGTATGGCCAAGCTGTGCCATCTCTGAGGTTCAGAGAAACGCTGGCTGGCCCCAAGTTTGAAAATGAGACTGCTAGCTGGAGGTCTACTAAGCTGTGTCTTTGTTAGCCAGCCCACAGCAGGAACTATGGCTATGACAATTCCAACTGTTCAGTCACTTGAAATAATACAAGACCAATATTTTCCTAGTAAGTTTTCTACCCCTTTTTCAGATTATTTTGAAGTCAAAAAATGTGCCCAGTTTCATTGTTTCCCTTAAAAATACTAGTTCTATAAAACAATACCAGTCTTAACTTGTCTCCATTTTCATAGAGCTTTTTTTTATAATTAACAAGAACATTAGATCAAGAGAGCACTTGTTTAACATTTCAACACATTTTTGTTTGAAGTGATTCACTCAGCTTGTTTTCCTGGAAAAGGTGTTTTCTGGGCCTGTAATCTCCTAGGTATGTGTTTCATCTTCCAATATTGAGCTGGTATAGACACATGGAAAGAAAATCTTATATTATTGAATAATACCCAATACCCTTTCCAGAAAAAACAATAATGATTTGGCACCTCTCCGGCTATTAATGCTTTATGAGTAACTAACTCCTCAATACAGAGAGTTTTCATCTGTCTTCTTCAGTCCAGGAACAAAAAGTCTCAGGCACACCAACTTATTTGCCAAGTTTCTCAAGCAGCAGAGCATTATGACTTCCATAGGTGCTCATTGTCATATCAAATATCATGGTGTATTCCTTGGTATTTATGTGGATATCTCATGTAATTTCACGAGCTTGCTTGCTCTTTCTCTCCCATTGGATTTTTACTTCGACAACAGGTATGAACTCTATGCACAATACAGGGAACATATTTAATACATGACAGTTGTTCTCTCACATGCAAGTGGTTTCTATAAAGAAAACATCCATCACTGCTATATAATGATCTATCCTTGTGAACTGACATATGTGGGGATAAATAATATCCACTGCAAAACAGGGAATGTGCAAATACCGAAGTTGCTCCTGGAAGAGTTATTAATTTGAGATAAAACTATTAAAATTGCCCACATAACTTATGAGTCTAAATCCCATTTTCAAAAGAAGGTGCAGTCTAGAACAGTGAAAAGATGTAGGTGCCTAACCAACACAAATAACCTAAATGCTAATGTGCTTGACCCAGATCATGTTTTAGATCTTCAGCCCTTCTCTTGTGCCATACAAGCTGCACATGCATACTTCCATAAGTGACATTCCCTGGGCTCGTATATATCCATAGGATCACCTCAGAGCTTTTGAAGTTCATTCTTACTCCCTGCAAAGACTTGTCTCTTTGATACATGTGCCTCCGCCCACTGGTGACTGGTATGAGAGACACTACAAGTCTCCAAGACCCGTAATGTGCTTCCCAGCCCACCAAACCAACATGGTTCCTAACTAGTCAGGAATTGGTAATTGATTAACAGTGATATATCAAAACCCGTATGTTTCATGAAAATATTTCTTATTCTGGAAACTTTTGCTGCCCCCAGACTGAAGCCTTGGCAGCCTAGCAAGCTCAGTGTCACCTGGCAGCACCTGATGGGCAGCATAGTTCTTGGGTCAAGAGCCGCAGCTCCCACTGCCCACATGGGCATGTGGCAGGTCTGGAGGCCCAAGATGGAATGGGACTGAGGGGTTTCTATGCACCACACACAGCAGGAGCAGTCCAGGGAATGCTGCAGAGTCGCCTCGACACCATTGCATTTCAGACTTGGCAGCCTCTGAGAAGACAATTCCCTCATGGTGAGCATATGTCTGCTGCATTTGCTTTCAGAAAAATTAAAAACAATGTTTTGAGCTTCCCAGAACAAAATATTTTCAGAATTCGATTTCCACAGGAAAGGTAAAACTTTTTTAGGCTTTACTCCAATCCCAGATGAAAACTGTCTGGAAATGTCAGGATTTCCCATAGAGAGAAAATGCCAAGTTTTGACCCACACCAGCCTGAAGTCACTTTTTAAAAAAATCTTTTTTAAAAAACATTTTTTAAATTTAATAATTCAGTCCCAGAGGATGGATTGCTAAATATTCTGTGGAAATGGTAGCTTCAAGGCCGTTGTTTCTTACGAGGGTATTTCAAGTTTCTGCACCCACATCCTTCACCTGGAAGGCATCTCATCCATGTTCCCCCTGCCCCCCATGATTGTGTGTTACACTACTATGCTGTGGGGCATTTCTGTCCAAGTGTGGAACTATGACAGAAAACAGAATGTCAGTCTATCTGTTTAAACTAGAATTAAATGAAATTGTAATCAGCAATGTGTGACAAAAATATAATAATGTGCAAATAAAAGGATCTAACTGCATTTCTTCAGACACCAGAGGGAATTGGCTATACTCTTCCTGATGACATAGAAGGATGATGTATGGTCAGGTCCTTTTGTATGCATGGGTTTCTTAATTTCTCCTAGCATGGAATGTGGCTCCCTAGCTATTGGTGTGGGACCCGATCCTCTCCTCCTCGTTCAGGGACTCTCAGTTGCTACTGTGTAAAGCAGCCACATGGTGCTACTTAGGCTACATGGGGACATTTTACACCCCCTTGCTGCCTCCATGTGCAAGGGAGCCTGCTGGTTTGCTCAGAGAAGGATGGCTGATGGAAAGTTAGAGTGACCAGAAAGACAGAATTATTAATTCCTAATGCTCTGAAAAAACACCGATCTGCAAAAACATTGAACGCTAGAAATAGTAAGACATTACAAGAAAGCAAAATCCTTTCCATTTCAAACATTTTGCCTGAAATTTTGTACAATGTCCTTCAAGGTGGCAAAAAGCTCTGGCTTCTCCTGCCTTCCTTCCCCAGGAGAAGAAGCAGCCCAGCCCCACAGAGGACCTCCTCACCCACTGGGAACCAGTGCCCTGCCCTAAGCAGTCACAGTGAGCTGCCATTCCCACAGGCCAGCGTGGACTCCAGACATCACCTCAGCTATATTCTCCACACTCCTTGCTCTGAATTCATGTGTTGTGGTCTGCACACATAAGAACCTGGAGCTATAAATGCAGAATAACCTCATCCCATCTGAATCTACAAAAGCTTTCTTTCTCCTTCATTCAGGAAACTGGGTATTCCAGTGCAGGACGTGAGCCTTACCTATTTATCGTAGTCTGAACATAATCACATGCTTTCAGTAAAGAAGACCCAGATTCTTTTGTGGACCTTCATAACAGGCTTTAGCTCCCAGCTTCTTGATACCTGCAAGTGAGCAATTCTGCTTGCAATAAAAAATAATCTCCCAAGAGGACCTCTGATCTTAAAACAAATGCTGTTTAATTCGCCACTCATTAGGAGTGTATCTGGATTGATTTATTGAGCACTTCTGACCCCAAATCTTTTGTACAGCATTCCTTCACGATTAAATAGGGAACTGATTTGGGCAACACTTCTGGCAGGCAGACTGGAAGAACACAAGTGATTCTTTAAAACATTCATATCATGTAACTTAATGAAAATATACATGTTGGCATGCACTTGGCCCAGACCAGAATGGATATGTTTTTCAGCAAAAGCTCAGGTAACTTCTGCAGTAAATATGGCTAGAACAATTCATTAATTATACATCTGTGGTTGTCCCACCTTTGTGTATTTTGGAAACATGCAGCCACATTCAATCAATCAGAAAAATGGTACCAAAGGAAATCAATATTTTTGGTAAGTACACAACAGTTCACGGCAGCAGAAAGTATTATATCCTCTAGGGGATCAGTTTCTACTTGCTACTAAATATTCAAAGAACAGAGAAATGAAAAAACTTTTGTAAGTGACTGGCTACAGAAAAATGCTTTCTAGATGAGAAAAACAAACTTTTTTGCTAGCACTACCTAAGTAATTATGAGCATGAAGAGACTTGGCCTCTGTTCTTTGAGCATGTAAACAAAAAACTTTGAATCTTGTAATAGGAATCAAGAGTGCAAAATATAACCACCTTCCATATGCCTCACCATTCTCATTTGGCTGCAAAAGCAAGATGAAGCCATGGCTGCTGCATGCAATAGGCTGCTGGCTGCCTGCCTCTTTGGCCAGTGAAGGTATATGCAGTAAATCTGGTATGTGCCTTCCCTTCTCTTCTGGCTTTTGGTTAACAGTAGAGTGCAGCATCTGGCTTGTCTCGCCCTGCAAAGATTCAAGAGCAGAGAATTTGCCAGAATATTTGCAACTACATAAATTAAGAGCAAACGTTGGTTTAGGTGGCACTTGAATGCTAAGCAATATCACCAGCTCTTATGAAGATTCCAAAAAAACTGAGCTATTATTTTTAATCAGAACTCATGTTTGTAGAAGATTAAGAAGTTAGGGAAAGGCTTGATTAGTGATTTTTGAGGATGTTGACTGGGTTTACTCTGAGTTTAGGTTTCTAACCACCCATATCAGATGTCTATTTCTAGTGGTCTCCCTCTGTGCTTAGTAGAAAGCAAGGGCTTCTTCAGACACTGAACTAGATGATAGCAGGAGCTTACAGTGAAGTTGTTGCCTGAAGTTAGTAAGAACTGAGCAGGAAAGACCCACAACATTGACCATGTGGCAACAGTAAGGATCTGACAGCACAAACAGGATTTTACCGTGTGGTGTATGCAGGTTCCTGTGAGCCTGCTCCACCACTTGTGTCTGGGATATGCAGAATCAAAGTTCTCCCAAAAAGGGGCATCACAGGGTTGGATCTTTTTGCTGTTGCACAGGGGCTTGGGAATGATGGAGAGTGGCATGACCACCAGCATGGCTGGTAAGGGTAAGCCGGTAGGACAGGTATGCACATTTCCCCAGGTTTCCCTGCACGCAGGCTCCTGAAGAGTGACCAGGTTGTCCTCATCAAAACATTGCTCCCAGGAGAGCTGAAACTTGCAGAGGCAGCTGCCCAGAGCATCCCCCATATGGTGAAGTTGGGCATGGTCCCAGCTGCTTGCAGAGAGGTGGGTGCCATGAGGGGCAGCCCACATTTCTGCAGTGGCCAGGGTGGGCAGCTGTGAAGTTGGCCATGCTTCCCATCCTGCCATGGCATGCCCTGATCCCGCACAACTGCTCTCTCCTGAGACACGAGTAGGAACCTCAGCAGAGAGCAATGTAAACTGCCCATCTCCGCACACTGTCCCACTCAGGGAACAGGACTTCTCTGTAGTGCAGACAGGGGAGGAATCCTTCACTCAGTAAGACCTATACACCCCAGAGAAACACAAAGCCATTAATTACCTTGCACTGCTAACAACAGGTGACAGAAAAGCCTTTATATCTTACACCTGCTTGCTGAAAGTGCATGGAAAGTTTGTTCACTCTTCTGAGACATTTCCAAGGGGCCACACAAGTGGTGAACCGAATAAAGCCAGTTTCAGCCAGATCTGCCTTTCACTTGGGCCTTCTGGATAAAAAAATATGTGGTACATGAAAGAGCTCTTTGAAGTGACTGATGTTGATGCTGCAGTGCATTTGGGTGAGCACAGAGAATACCATGGCTGATTTTGTCAGGAGTCAGGGGGCCTCTTCCTCCTCACACAGGGAGATGCTGAGGATATCTGAGAGCTCTTTCTAATATACTATATATCTATATTTAAGTATATGGGTAAATTTAGATTCTGCTGAAAAAGGAGAAGGGTCTATGACACCAGGGTGAGTGAAAAACAGCATCTGCCACTTTGCACCATGCTCCATCCTGTCTCACAGCATGGCTGCGGCATCGAGCCCACATTTCCCTGGGTGGCTGCTACAAATTATTCTGATGATGGGGTAGTTTTCTGACATTGGAAAATGTCCTCTGCAGATGCCAGTGAGTGGATTTATTTTTAACCTAAAGAAAATTGTGATCTAGGGTCTCTGGAATAAAACATACAAGTACCTATGGTAGGTGGTAATTTTAACAGCAATTCAAAAGCGCTGCCAAATGATCTTTCTTTTCTTGGTGGTGAAACAATTCAGCATGCAAGAGATGAAGTCTTCCATGTAAATTTGCTGTAAGATAATTAGAAAGAAAGGGAAAAGGAGCATCATGAAAAAACAATAAAGAGAAAAACATCAACTTTGTGTCACATCCAGAACCACTGGAAAATCCACATCATAAAACAGACTGAGAGTTTGTGTAGTTGGTGGAACTTTCCTCGTGTTAGGGTATATTTTAAGCATTATTTGGAAAATAAATGTTTAGTGTTTCAGGTCAAAGTTGTTACAGAGAACAAAATCCAGTCTGCCTTCTCCCATCAGACCAACAGACAACTACACTAACACCCTGCCCCAGCTGAACCCCTCCAGGGTTCTGGATCTGGTCACTTTAGGACAAACAGGTAGAAAACACAACTGGCACTTTCTTCTGGGTGAGCAAATGGTGCAGAGGATGGGAGCTGGGGTGATCTAGCAAGGTATCAGCAAAGGAGCAGGATAGTGCTTGCGTGGGAAGATGGAGCAGGAAAACTGAAGAGTGAAGGAGGGGCATGAGTTCATCTTTGAGCCCCTTATTCCATCATCTTCCTATTTTAAAAAGGGAAAACTCCAGGGCACAAAGCAACCCAAAGATTAATCCAATCTGTTCAGCTGGAAGCATTTCCCCATTCATAAAGTCATGAATACTTCTCAAATATTCCTGTGTGATTAAAAAGAGGAAATGCAAATACTTTAAAGCTTTGGGTTATGGGATTAGGCCCATAATAGTTTTACTTGGCTTTATGGGCTAGATCCTGTCCCAGTGAACATGATGGGAGGTCAGTTATCAAGCCACAGGGGGCAAGATAAAGCTCTATATGAGTTGCTATTTTTTACTCTTAAAGTTAGTCTTACTGGGCCCAGCCCAATTTCAGCTGAAGTCAATGAAAAGACTCCTGCTGACTTTAATGGCCCTATTGTCCTTTGTTGAGTAAAGTAATTTTAAAAGGTCAGGAGGTGAATTAAAAGAAAAGAAACAACTACATCGATAAGCTTTATTCAATGCGCTCACCTTATAGAGAAGAAGTGTTGTCTTAGCTGGTGAGATTAGTTCAAACTAGTCCTTGTAGACTCTGGCAAGGATAACAAAGTATGGTTTTACTCAAAAAAACAAGTGGAAATGAAAATTGCTGAGTTCCGATTTAATGATCTCCCAGTGGCTTCTATCTGCTCAATTTACAAATAAAATAGACACCAAAGTTAGAGCCTAATCTCAATGAAACGGACCTTGTGCTGGTGCAATTCTACTGACTTTAATGGATTTCTTCTTGATGCTTCATTGGATTTCCTCTTGATTGACACTGATATGAGAGCTAAAATAGATGCTGTGTTTCTAATTGCTACAACTACAGTTCAACTATGGACATCTTGCTCTGCTTTCAGTACAGTTGTGCCTCCACCTGCAGCTGAAGCAATTTGGTAGACATAGTGGCAGGAGAAAAACAAGGATGAGAAGGACAATTAGTTAATGAATTTGTTGATGGTGTAAAAATGAATGCAGGTGCAGCTGATTTTCCAACTGCTGCCTTGGCTCTGAAGGACTAAGATGATAAAAAGGAGAGAAAGCTACATGGTGTTTTCCAATTGTTCTGTGTTTTGACTTGCATTCTGGGTCCTCTCCAGCTCTTAGAAAGCAGACCACAGGTTTTATCACTGTATTCAGCAGATAAAACTATCAAATGAAAAGTTGCCATTTTTACACAATAACTTTTAGAGTCCAGTAGCATAGTAAATTATAGATTCATCTCCCTCAAGACATGTCTCATGCACTAGCTGTCAGAAGATGCTGTTGGCAATCAGCTTCACAAAATTTTTCTTTTCCAGATTATGCCTCTTCCACAATGCATTTTAGGATCCAAAGAGCATAAAACATGCTGCATTTCTTGGGAAATGGCTGGAGAGTTTGGTTTGGAATTTTTGCATTGTCTTTGCTAAGTGTTTCATGCTGTGAAATTCAGTCGGTCTTCCCTGATACAGGCAGTAGCAATCGGAAAATTAAAGTGTATATCCCATCCCACCCCCAATTTATTGTGATTTTATATATTAAAAAAGCTATCTCTACCAAACTGAGATGAATCAGAGGCATCTTTCCATGAGATGGTTAAAACTAAAGGGAGATAAGGACGGCTTCATTGGGCAAGAAAGGGAAAAGCCCTCTGAGTGGTTCCCTTTCTAGGCAGGTTAACACTCCTGTGCTCAGCAGGTTCTGACCATCAATGAATTAACCTTTTCCTCTAACCTCCCCTCCTGCTGGGCAGGAATTCAATGCATGAGCAGAGGTCAGTATTAATGCCATCTTGCTAAAGGCATCCAGCTTTCATTCACAAAACAAACCACTTTACTGGCTTCAGAGGGAGAAGGAAGTAACCCAGGAGAAAAAATGTGCAAAGATTTTCTATTAAGTGAGAATCAGTTTATGGTATAATACCAGTCGCAAAAGGGTCAAATCAAACATTGATATAATATATCTTTAAAGCAGCTTCTTAAGTGAGAATCAAGGAAAGATTATTTTGCCCATGTCTAAGCTTAATGGCACACTTACACAAATAAGATGAGAAACTACAGCTGCAATGAACACTTGTGCTGCCTGCTGCAGTTTACAGAACAAACATTTGGGATCTATCTGGCTAATCATGATATATTTTTCATGTGATCATCTGTTTATGCTTCTTTGGTTTATATTTCTTGGGACTGGGCTGCATGCCAAGGGGCTGGGGGCTGAAGTCAGCAAACAGCCCCCCCAGCCCCATGGGACCCTCAGCGGGACTCTCAGCCACAGCTGCTCTAGCCCCACATGGGAACAGGCCCCCCACTCCTCCAGCCCTCTGGCAGCTCATCTCTGAGGACAAAATGGGCTTGGAGCTACCCACAGCTTAACCCCTCCCTTTCTTCCCACAGCCCCTCTTGCACTGGAACCATGAACCAGGCACGCATACATAAGGACATCTGCATATGCCGTTTAGTGCACGCTTTAACCAAAAAACCACATGGTGCCCCAGGGTAGCTCAGTTAGGAGGCAAGGCCAGTGATGGAGGCACACGTTTGTGCACTTGTTTCCAAAAAATCTTTTTTTTTCTGAATGGTTCATGTCCAACTAATCCCCACAGCCAGTGGCTGCCCACTGAGCTGGGGTGGCCGCTTCCACTGTGTTCACAGAGGCTAGCACTGGAGTCCCTTCACCAGACCACCCTCTCTTCATGCTTGACTCCTACAGCCGTTTCTCCAGATAGAAACTTTCATCTTTCAGCCATGTGCATCCGCAAAGGCTGTGCTTTTCACTCCAGCTATCATAGAATCATGGAATGGTTTGAGTTGAAAGGGACCTTAAAGATTACCTAGTTCCAGCCCTGCTACCATGAGCAGGGACACCTTCTACTAGACCAGGTTGCTCCAAGCTCCATTCAACCTGGCCTTAAACACTGCCAGAGAGGGGGCAGCCACAGCTTCTCTAGGCAACCTGTGCCTGTGTCTCATCACCCTCACAGGAAAAGATTTCTTCCTAATATCCAATCTAAATCTCACCTCTTTCAGCTTGAAACCATTACCCCTTTTTCTATCACTACATGTCCTTGTAAAAAGTCCCTCTCCAGCTTTCCTGGAGCCCCTTCAGGTACTGGAAGGCTGCTAGAAGGTCTCCCTGGAGCCTTCAGTTCTCCAGGCTGAACAACCCCATCTCTCTCAGCCTCTCTTAAAGGATAGGTGCTCCAGCCCTCTGATCATCTTTGTGGCCCTACTCTGGACTCAGTCCAACAGCTCCACATCCTTCTTACGTTTACTCCAGAACTGGACACAGTACTCCATGTATATGCTTTGTGCCTCCCCACCCACAGCCCCACAGCCTGCTTGTGCCCCAGGACCTGGGGCTGATTTCTGCCCTCCTGGACCAAAGCTAGCAGACCAGGCTGTCCCAGTCATAGGCTGTCTCAGGTCAAGTCTCTGGTGGTCTTGCTTGTGCCCATCACAGCCCCCATGGCCTCCATACGTTGGACTTAGCAGGTGCTTCTCTCTGAAGCACAGGCACAACAGCAATCAGCTGCTACTTTGACAGTCAGATCGCTGAAGGTGAAGAAAAAAAATCAGGGTGAAATTTTGGCTAAGCAGTTTTTAAGATGCTGGAAAGACCACGGCTGCACACCACATCTCCCACTTCTCTCCTATAGAGGGAGCAGAGCTTGTCCAAGAAACACTGAAGTAGATGCACTTCTGTAGCCATTGTAAAATTAGAGGTTAAAGGAACTGGAAAACAGGCCAATGATGGCCTATGCCTCCAGCTCAAGTGTTAGAAGACATGTTGCTGCTGCTTGCCTGGCCTCCATCTGGGATGCAGTAAAAATGGGGTCTTCTCATCCTGTCGGGTGTTGCTGGCAGGCAGGAAGGTTCAGTGCAGCACCTTTAGGACTGTTCTAGTTTTGGCAAAGGAGTAGTTAGCTTTGAGCCACTGCCAAGAGTGGCTGGGGTCATTCTGCACCCTTGCAGGCTATGGCATTCCCTGCAAGCACAGCTCTGTGTGTGGAGTCAAGGAAGCTACACCAAGGGGAAAGAAAGGCAGAATGAACCTGGGTAAGACCATGGACACGTAGTCCCGTAACAGAGAACCACACTGTATCTGGTTACTCTGCTGATGGTCACTGAAGCTACCCACTTTCCTGATTAACAGGCAAATAAATAATATCATGTTGCTTCTTTCTTCTCCATTGGTTGTCATGCAGCAGCCGTGCAGCCCCAGGCCCTGTGGTTCGTACAGCAGATCTGGGTCCAGTCCCAGGAGGAGCAGAGCTGGTTTTAGCCTCCAGGCACCTCAGCCCTGAGCCACCTTGGGCTACTCACAGCTCTTTCACACTTGGAGACCCAGGGTCCCATCTGACCTAGAAAGCAGTCAAGCTGTGTTTCTGGCTGGCAATGGGGACCCCTGTGGTTTTTTTACATTCAGCTCCATTTCCTGGCCACGTCTGTGTTTGTGCAATGGTCCTAAAAGACTCGTGTTGCCTGGAGTGGGTGGATGGGGTGAGAGGAAGCCGGGAGGACCTTGAAGGCATGCACTAGGTATTCCTTACCTCCTAACATTTCCAGCCTGCAACCATATACTCTCAAGCTGCGACCTCAGCGTTTCCAGCCAAAGCTGTCTCACCTAGTCTGACTCCTGGCAGGATTCAAGCCATTGCACGCAGAAAACAGCTCCTCTTAAAATCCCATCACTGGGAAAAAGAGAGCTGAAGTGCTCTGTACATAGCAGCCTGCTTTTCTGGAGTGAAATGAGTCTGTACTTTTCAAACATCTCAGATCTGAAAGTGAGTCTCAGGTGACTGGGTGCAATGAAGGACAGGTGCCTGGGAGCCTGACTTGTGGAGCTCTGCAACCACTGCAACCAGTGCTGCATGCGGGACTGTCATCCGAAGCAGAAGGATGTTAAATTCTTGGTTCAAAAGGACGAGTGAGCATTTCTCTGTGTGGTTTCTACCTCCCTGAAGATGTTTACTTTGTTCCTTATGCTTTCCCTTTATTTCCTTCCTCTCCATTCACACCACTGATATGTTATGCATAGACTAGCAAGGAAACCAAAGAAAGGAAAATGCACTCTTGGCAGCAGTATCTCAAACCATGCTAGGAGGAGAAGAGTAAAGTAAGACAGGTAGCTGAGGGAAGGGAGCAGTGTGCTTGTCTGGTTGATGGGTCCCTACAGGGAAGCATAAGCATGACAGGCTCTTCCTTCCTGAAGTCCCCATGGCATAGCACTTTGTTCTGTAAGAATACCTGGCAGATGCAGCAGATCAAAGCCATGGATTCAACGCTTCACAATGAACTGCCACCAAAATTACTGGAATGCGTCCTCGCTACTACACAGCGTGCCCAAGGAGTAAGATGAGGATGTGCAGTGAGGAGCATGCTGGCTGTTGGGTGGAAGTCCCCTTCTTAGGCTGAGATGTCTCAGCTCATACACTTCTGTAGACAAATTATATTTCATCATGTTCGAAGTTGGTTACATAGTGTAAATTCTCTTCCTCATTGCTCACTACCATCACTTATTCTTTCTGACAGAGCCTGGAGGCCTTTTCCCCATTCTGAACATGTTCAGTCCCATGAAGGCAGCAGAGATGGCTGAGCAAGAATACAGTTGGCTGCCAAAGAGGCTGCCAGTTGCTGCATTGGCAATTTTTCCTTTCACTAGTCATTTTAAGGCAAGCCAGGATGGTCCCACCTCTCATATCTCTATCTAAAAGCTTAAGGCCCAGACTGCTTAATATTCTGGGTGCTGAGGGAATTTCAGATCCCTTCAGTGGGTTGTATGTCTATAGAAACCCTTTGTAGTACTTGAGACTCCATAATATCTGAATAGACTCAAATTTTCTCTTTTTACAATAGGAACATGAGAAAGCGCAAGGCCTCACATATCTGATGATTGCACAAGTGAGATTTTGGAGTTATGGCATTATTTCAGTCTGATCTTTCTCCATTATTTTTTATTTAAGTTTACATTCCTCAGTTCAGCTCTACTGAAATATAAAGTGGGAACAACGATGTGGCCCTTGTGTGAGGAACAGCACTGTGAAGAGACAGTCCCTGGAAGACCACAGGTGCCAGTGGCCTCATTTTATAGGACGGTGACTGATATCCACCAGTGTCTGGAAAAGCCAAGTCTATTCACACAAAAAGTAAATCTCATGTGAAATATGGGCTTTCATGGATCATTTAGTAAAGGTGAACGTTTTTTATATCATATTGCACACTAGGAAATAAAAAGTAAACTGCACTGACAGGATGCATTGACAGTGCCCTTACTACCACAGATTTTTATGTGTTTTCCAGAGTCTTTAATTCTCTTACTTCAGTCCCTCTTACTGTGGATTTATGACATGTTTCCTGCCTCCCTCCTCATCATCTGTTCCCCCATCTCTCTTACTTGAACTACTTTAAAGTGACACGTTGACGCATACCCATGTGATGATAGGGAACACATAGCTCTGAACGCAACAGAGTGCATTTCTCTGCAGCTCAGCGAGGCTAGACAGCCAACACACCCTGCCAGCATCTGAGCACAAAAGCAGTGGACAGGCAGAGGGATGTCCACCTGATGAGGAAAGGCCACAAACCAGTGGGTGGAAAGGCTTGGCACACATGAAGCAGTCAAGATATTGCAATTTTTCAACCCCCTGGATGCCTACTTGGGGCTGCCAGGTGAGAAGTAAAACTCTTACTGCTATTAAGTCAAAGGCCATGATGGCAGCAGTTTGATGGTCCCCTTTGAAACAGTTGCCCTCCGGTAACTTCTGCTACCTGCCATAAATGTACTCACCTTAAAAACCCAAAGCTCCCCCACTACCCACCAGTGCTCTCACCAGTGACAAGCATCCCCCCTCACAATCCCCGTCCTCACCCTTCCCCTAAGCTCAGTCTGTACCCACTTGCTCAACCTCGAGTAGAGGGCAAGCGAGGCCAGCACTCAGAGCCAGGAGCAGAGGGTCTCCCCTGCATGGTCATGCATGTCTGGACACTAAAGCAAGGATGGTGAGTAAAAGATTCCCTGCTATCAGCACTACTCCCTGACTGACCTCAGATGGTTCATAACTGCTTTTGTGCCTCAGCTGCCTCCTACATAAACAGGATGAGTCTATCTATTCCCATGGCTTTTAATTTTCTTCCTTTCTCTCTATGTTCTGCCCCCATCTTACCAAATAGCTCCATGTGCAAGAGCATCTTCATTTGCTAATGTTTTGAGATTAAATAATTTGAAATGTTTTGAAGTCCTCCTGCTTCTCAGTGCAGTGCATCTCATAGAGGTGTGAGATCCTAGCACCAGGTCCAGACCCATAAGTACACCAAATGTTGTAGGAGACCACTTCCCTCTTACCATCGGTGTTCATCCCCAATCCCCGCCTAACTTAAGGAATCCCCTTCCTTCGGTCCTCACTAAGAAATGTTTATCCTTGGGGTAGCCTTCCAATTCTCTGCAAAAAGTGAAATGCTACACACCTTTACAAATACAGTGCTTGTTAGTACAAGATGTCCCAGGACATCTGCTCCTGGGCAGCCTTTCCAGAGGATGTCTTGAACAGCAGCAATCACTCATCCTGCAGAAACAGCAGCACATGGCATCTCACTGGCTTTTCCTTCTGCTGGACTGAGGTTTTTGGAGGATTTGCAATTTTAAGGGCTGTGTTCATTCACCTTTGAAACAAGTGGCTGCCTCCTGCAGCCTTAAGGAGGCTGCATGTAGCCTGGCTACATCATCATAAGGGAATTTCTTGTTCCTGGTCAGTACAACCACAAGTTAAATCTCAGGTGTTCTTTGTGTAAATATGGAGCTGCACCCAAAAAAGCATTATGGTGTCAAAGTCTGGAGTTTCTTTGTCCCATAATCACCATGTGCAGGATGCCAATGCTGTGTAATGTTACGGCTATTAAAGACCTTTTCCTTACCACTAGAGTAAAAAAGAGTGTTTTTACCATAATGCTTTTCAAATATTTATGAGGAAATATATAGATCCTCTTTTTATCTACTTGTAAAAGCCCCTAAAAGAAGGTGTCTCTAAAGATATTAAATTTTTTCCAGTGTTAGCATGACCCTTAGAACTCATTATCTATTGAGATAAGCAAGGGGACAGTTTTTAAGGAGGGCCCTGGAAAATTATAACAAAAATTCAGAGCTGTGGGCTTATAGCCTTCCACGCCTTTGTAAAGCATCATGTTTGGCTTAGTTCAAACATCTGCAACTTGGAATAAAAATATTGACAAAAGCAGTTCAAAGCAAGGCTTGCACGGAGCTCACCAAGCAAGCAGGAATTACAATCTTTTCCTGGGGTGAAGGACAGTGCAAAAGACAAAGGCGACCATGCTGTCATTCTGGCTCTTCACAAACATGCATGAGATTGAGGATCTAGGATGGGCAGAGCTACTGCTGGGTGAGGGTGAGCTCACGCGTGTACACATTATGTACACGTACATGAGATGCCTGGGTAAGCTGCACAGGTTCACACTTGATGAGCTCAGGGCCATCTCACTTAGTCTCCTTCCTCCCATCAATGCTAGTGGTGGCCTTTTAAAGAACATTAGTAAGAAAGTTATCATTCTACTTCCACTATAGACTCCCAGTTTCCAGTAATAAATGGATTCGGATATTCCTGAGTTCATGTTTGTGCCTTTATCAATGGTTTTAAATAGTACTGGGTACTGGGACCTGTACTATTCAATATTTTCATCAATGACCTGGATGAGGGAACCCTCAGCAAGTATCCTCAGCAAGTTTGTTGATGACACAAAACTGGGAGGGGTGGCTGACACACCAGGGGGTTGTGCTGCCATTCAGTGAGACCTGGACAGGTGGGAGAGTTGGGCAGGGAGGAACTTAATGAAATTCAACAAGGGCAAGTGTAGAGTCTTGCATCTGGGAAAGAACAACACCATGGATCAGTATAGGTTGGGGTCTGACCTGCTGGAGAGCAGAGAAGGGGAAAGGGACCTGGGGGTCCTGGTGGGTAGAAGGATGACCATGAGTCAGCAATGTGCCCTTGTGGCCAAGAAGGCCAATGGCATCCTGGGGTGCATTAGAAAGGGGGTGGTTAGTAGGTCAAGAGAGGTTCTCCTCCCCCTCTATTCTGCCTTAGTGAGGCCGCATCTAGAGTACTGTATCCAGTTCTGGGCCCCTCACTTCAAGGACAGGGAACTGCTTGAGAGAGTCCAGCACAGAGCCACAAAGATGATTAAGGGAGTGGAACATCTCCCTTATGAGGAGAGGCTGAGGGAGCTGGGTCTCTTTAGCTTGGAGAGGAGGAGACTGAGGGGTGACCCCATTTATGTTTACAAATATGTAAAGGGTGAGTGTCAGGAGGATGGAGACAGGCTCTTCTCAGTGATGTCCAATGATAGGACAAGGGGGAACGGGTGCAAGCTGGAACACAGGAGGTTCTGGGTGAACATAAGGAAGAACTTTTTCACTGTAAGAGTGACAGAGCACTGGAACAGGCTGCCCAGAGAGGTTGTGGAGTCTCCTTCTCTGGAGACATTCAAAACCTGACTGGATGCATTCCTGTGTGACCTGCTCTAGATGGTCCTACTCTGGCAGAGGGGTTGGACTAGATGATCTTTCGAGGTCCCTTCCAACTCGTAACATTCTGTGATTCTGTGTACATACTTGTATCTCCATAATTTTGGCTAGTCCCTTGGAATCATATCTGCTTGTGCATCCCATAACATCCTGCAGCACTGAGTCCCACAGAATAACTCCATGTTGTACAGAAAGATTCCGCCTCTTGCTTCCACTGAACCTCCTGCCTGGTAATTTCACTGAATCCCTCTAGTTCTTGTGCCATAAAAACCAGTGAACTGCTGTTCCCTATCTATCTTCTCAACATCATCTTACAGTAACCTGGCCATCTGCCAGGACAGTTTGGACAAAGACAAAGAAGCAAGGTTTGAGATGGAAACTGTTAAAATCTCACTTTGACAGCTGCATACATGGGAAGCAGCCTGTTCATTTGGAAATGTGAGAGCCAGCTGTACACAGAGAGGCGGGCATGTGTGTAATTTCTCAGTTTAGACGGGCACAGTTTGCCACCATTGCACCAGGTCTAAGGGGCTTTGGAGTAACTTTTTGGAGAGGTTTCTTAACTCAACGTAACTCACTGACCTAGAAAACACCAGTCCATTTCAATACTATAGCTTTGCACTCAGCTCAGATCTGCATGCTGGGCATGGAGCCTCTCCTCTCCCAGTCCAGGATGTGGCTGTGAGTACTCTGCTGCTGAGCTTCAATTTCTGTCTTCTCTTGTCTTTTTCTATATTTATGCTACAAAAAAACCCAGAAATAAACCTACTTTCAAAGAGACCCTAAAATTTGAGAGATGGAAATCCTGCCTGAAATCTTTTAAGTGCGTCAAGTTGGTTGTAACAGTTTTGTGGGGTAAAAGCCTTTTCCATGCTTCTTGGCCAACTAAAGCTGTATACACATCTATTAACTCAGAGGGACAAACTTCTAAAGAGCTTTTTCATGTAGATAAGAGACTTTGTCTTTCTTGTGAGCACAGGATGAAAGGAAACACTCACAAGGTGAATGCTGACACCCACTTAGGTTCATAAGTAACTTTGGGGTAAGCAAAAGATGCATTGGACCACAGGGAGTTTATAGCGCAAATCTTTGCCCAGCTATGGCTTTTGGGAGTCCTTTTGTGACACAGGTCCCTTGAGGAAGCACCAGCTGGGTATGAATGGCTGAAACCAGAAGAATATTGAAAAGTTTTCACACCATGTTAGCCTAACACTATAGAGTTAAGACCTGAGTGCATGTTTTGCTCCAACTCATGGAAGGGACAGTCAGCTTTGCAGCCAACACCAGCTTTTAATTCACTGGAAACTTTCAAGATATCTTTCAAGATATTTTGCAAACATTAGAAGGGGTCTGTTAGCTTTTTATGTAGATGGGTAAAGAGCAGCAGAGCAGTGGTTACATTCTCCTTCCCTCCCTTCCTTTCCTCCACTCCCTCCCCTACCCTTCCATCCTCTCCTCCCCTCATGCATCTTGCATTTTGCCCCCATGGCAGCAAGGAGAGCAAAACATAAAGTCACAGAGCACACAGCACTGCAAGAGGATTTGCAGGATAAGGCCCTTGGGCTGTGAGAAGTGATCTTTTTGCTGCATGCAGTTGAGCAGCCTCAAACAAACGTGCTCTGCAACATTGCTCATACAAATGGTATAGGATGGTGGAGGCACGGAGGAACTATTTCTGCAATATGCTGTCAGCTGGTGAGAAACTCTGCAGGAAAGAAAGTGCACAGCAGCTCCCAGCTGCCCTGGGCTACAGTCATCAAACCTACAGGCAGCCTTTCTGACACTATATAATTGTCCACAAGTAGGGTAGTCTGAATGGCACCCTTTGAATCACAGACTTTCATGTCTCTGGCAAACAGAAAAGCAGACATCGGTAGATGACGAATATAGTGAGAATTGTATTCTAATTGGAAATAGGACGTCTATTACCTTGTACTGGATCAAATAACATGAAGGATTAAAATGGCTGTGCTGAATAATTGAGATCCCAGTTGTACAATTTTTCCTATCATTTTAAAGTCATGCCACAGAACCAGCAATATTCCACTAATAAAAAAAGGTTGCTCATAAAAAGGAAAAATATCAAAGATGCATCAGTGAATAGGAACATTAGAGAAAGAAGCAGAATTTTCTTACTCCTCATCTTTTTGTATCTGCAAGTACTACTTTATAGGCTTTGATTCTTTTATAAAATTACAAACACAAATTAATTCATGATGAGCAGCCAGCGCACTCAACAAGCACATCAGATGTATGGAGATGCTGAAGATTCTCTCTTTAAGTTTACACCCCTGTGATGCTGTGTGCACTTGTGGTGCTGTGCTGTAGTACAGAATTAGCAAGAACTGGCAAGACTTGACTTGATAACAAGAGAAACAGCTACATCCAGTTTTAAAACTGGAGGTTCAAGCAAGAAATACTTAGGGGTTTTAGGCCAACTGCATCTGAAGGCATTGCTTTCTAAAAAAATCTAGGCATTTAAATCTGAACAGATCCCTTCCTACTGGGGCTGTTTGTCCCCACTACTGCACAAAGAAAGGGGCTGTAACCATAGGCACATTAGAAGCCTCTGAGTCGTATTATTAGTAGCTTGAAATTCAGACTACAACCTCTTTTAAAAGATAGTATTTTTCCAGAAATGTTGACGTTTAGAGCTGTTATTGCTATTTCTTCTCAGTGGTGTAAAAGTCCAGTTGGAAGAGTTTTCTTTCCTCTGCACTGAGGTTGAAAATTCCTGGAAAGCCATGACAATATTCAGCATTCATGAGTACACAGACAGACATATTTCACAAAAATTGCATGGGCTTTTAATACAGGACTATGAATGAGCTCTAATGTTGAAATTATATTAGATTGAATTTCAGAACTTATTTAACATATTTCCATACAGCAACCTTGGGATGTCTTTTCAATAACAGTGATTATTACAGGCAGGCTGTTTTTTATGAAAACATTTGTTCAGGGTGGACAAGGCTTCCTGAAAAATGTTGTACATCTTTGTGGCTGACATTTTAGTTGTTTTGAATTAACTTTTTTCACAGCCAGAATGAAACATTTCACCATATAATTCTTCATGCATGTCTTCAAACAAACCTGGAGACTTTGCTGTGAATTTTCTAAACTGTAATACAATCTCTGTCATGAAAATGCATTGCGAGCTGGAGGTGAGCATTTTGTCCCAAGTTATCCTGTTACTCTCAAAATATAAATATTCTTAGCTAACGTCTGGCTTTTAAAAGCAGTGGTTGCCTCAGCTGATTTGAAGGCATCTCTAGGTATTATCTTGTAAACAATCCCAGGCTTACTCTTTTACAGGCCTGCTACAGCCGACTGCCTGGCTCACGGATCTTGATAAGGACAAACTGTTTGATTGAGTGCAACAGAGTTCAGATTTTTCTTTGCATAATGGCAAACACATTCAGATTACACATTGCCCATGACAGCATATGTATTTGGAAAGCAGAAGTCAGCGACTTGCCTTTGGGATCTGCCCGTCAGAGTGGTTTCCCTGTCTGTTGTCGTGCCTGCCTGCTGATCTGGCATGGCTTGAGGATGGTCTCCTTGACCACCAGCTCAGCTCTGCCATTTCACCCTTTTTTCCTGCCCTACAGAAAGCAGCAGAGTTCATATTCCTTTTTCTGGAACATCAGTGGTTTAAAACGTAGTTAATTTGGAAATGTATCTACTAGGTACAGCTCAAGGTAGCGGAGTGTGTGTTTGGCAATTTATGTGGTTGTCTGCTGGGGTTGCTGGTCTTGCTTCTCCATATCCATTCACTGCCGTTAAGAGCGCTTGGACTACTGCCTTACATTGATGCTGCATCCTATTTGCCTTTCACTCACTCTGGTGTCAGTCAGAAGTAACACTGTAGAAAACACTTAATGCTTTACCAGTGCAAGGCACTGAAAGGCTTTCTCTCAGTCATTAGCAAGTTTGATAGCGCTCATTAGCCCAGTTTAGTCATTGGAGAAAAGAGATGTGTGTTTCCTACACTGGTGGCATAAATGCTCCCCTCACTTTTATACTGCTGGAAGAAATGTGTATTTTCAGGGCTAAAACAGTAATCCATTCACAGTATGCTTCTGAAACCGACCCTATTTTATTCACCTCTTTTAAATGGTCAAAACTGTGTAACTGGATGCCACAGGCTCTATACTCCTAACACCTAATAGAGATTCTTTGAAGGGTTATTTTGAAGACATTTGAAATAGGAAGCTCTGTGCTCTATCCTCACTGCTGTTGTGAAACTCTAGGTGAGTCCGCATAGACGTGGAATTTTATTGCAGTTTAACATTTCTAAACATCATTTGGCTGCTTAAGAATGGGCTGAATCATCTAAAATTTACTTTTATTTTTGCCCACTAACTTGACCCACAGAATGTATCTTCTAATTAAATGTCAACAGGAAACATGTGTCTTCACAGAGGGAAAGTAGTTATCTATGGCAATTTTGGTTTGTGGTGGAAAAGCCAGGATGAAAAAAAAATCACATACAGAATGTCATATACATTTTTAAACAGTGTTATAAACCCATGCATGGCCACCCAGATAGGGATGGAAATGGCTGTAGACACATGGTCTCTCCAGAACGGATTCAATAAAGTCTAGGAGACTGTGCTGAGCTGTCCTCAGATATGGTAAGTCCTGTACTTTTAGGGTACTTTAGAAAGAGGGGGCTTGGCCAGTTAGCAAGGAGAAGCGAAGTTGTGGATCCTGCTTGATCACCCTCAGTCCTGCGATGCAACTAAGGAGAGCAAAACTGTATATAAAAGTACTCCTATAGGAGTACTAATAGTAGGAACTTTTCACACTGTTTTCCTTGCCACTCTATACCAACTTCTCAAAGATTCATTTTTTCTGTTTTCCACCTAATAACCTAGAAGGAAATCTGCCTTGGAGAAATCTCCATAGCCTGAACAGTTGACCCAACGGAAAGATGAAATAAAATGCCCAAAAGGGAGAAGAAAACCTACCATCCCACTTGGCATCTGGGTATAGGAAAAGTGCTGCTCCACTATGACCAAAACGCTTTTAGATGCAACCCACTATTGTGCACTGTCTCAGTCTTTCAAGAAATCACTTTCCACTGTAAACACTGACTGCAGTCAATGTAAAATATTTATTCCTCTCATCTGAGGATCTCCCACATACTATGAGGTATTTGAGTTTGTAAGTGAGAATACCAAATATTATTTCTGTTGCATGTACGTCAGTCAGCTCTTGGATGCTCTCCCTCTATGTCATGGTGTCAGTAAGGATGAGTGAAGCTGCCCTTTGGCCAGACTGCTGTTTGGTTTAAAACACTAGATTTGGGTGTTGCTAAAGGCACCTCCCACCACGTCTGTCCTTGTTTTCCAAAGTAAACAGCCCTTGGCGTCTTGTGACCTGAACAGCCCCAAGTGTCTGACCTTGAAAAACAAAAAATATTTTATTTGAAAAGACAAATCTGCAGTCTAAATTATTTGGGGCACGGCTTTTCTTCCTCAGCAGGATGTTGGAATGCCCAAGCTTCTGTAGGAGCTGCTCACATGCCACAGACAAACAAGGGAACATATTTGCCCTCTAATGATATATTAGGCAATGGTTTTGGGTTGGCAGGCTACTAAAAGCCCTAGCCAAACAAAGATAAAATTGTAATTTATCAACAGAGAATACTGAATTCATGGTCACTGGTGGTAGCCCACAAAGCTGAAATTGACAACATGGAAACAACAGATTCTAGAGATTGCTTAGAATTTTCTCGCCTTCGGGAAAAAAAAACTATTCGGTTTTCCCTAGAAATTATCCAAACAGGGAACACCATAAAGTGATCCCCTTCCTCAAAATCTTGTACAATAGGGCTAAAGCAGCAAAGGTGTATGGAAACACTGTGACTGCAAGTATCTTCTGCAGCACATAATGGAAAGTGTGAAAACAGAGCAGTAACGATGCATGCAGAGAGAGGGGATTGTCTCACTGAGGGGTCAGCAGTGCTGTGCTTTAGCTGGTACAGACCTTTCTTTTGAGAATTTGGTGCATGTTTTTTAGGACTCCTCTTCTCTGTACTAGTTATTTGGAGGAGTAGGATTTTCCAAAGGCATCCTATTCCTACAAAAGATTTTAATGAGTCTTGAAAATGTTTTGTCTCAAGTATGTTGAGGAATCTTTCTTAGTAGACTTTAGTTCTTCCTATTCCCTCAGATTCATAGGAGTTTTTTTTCACTGAAGTCAGTGTTGTTAGACAGATATTGGAATGAAGTTAAGAATTAGGACCTATTTTTACAGGGTTTCACAAGCCTGTGTTATTTTAATTGTCCTGAGTTAAATGTGATCTTACAGTGCCATGGTGGAAATCCACATAATTTAAGGTGAACAGGAGGGGCAAACAACAAGGGGCAAAATGCAAGTTCCTTTTTCCCTTTCCCCACCCTTCTCCCACCCTTCCATCCCTAGACTGTTCTCTGGATAGAAATCAACTGCTCTTACAGCAAGGAATTAAATCTCCTCACTAGTTGTAGCATCACTGAGGCTCTCAGGGATACTGCCATAGTGATTTCTGTGAACCGGTACCAGGACCAGCTCATTTAATGAAAAACAGTGAACAACTAAGAAATCACCAGGGATACTGGCTGTTACAGGCCCGGGCCAAATGTGAAGTGGTGTTCTGGAGGTGAAAGGATCTCTACACCATTACAGACCTACTAAGTTTCCCAGTCCCATGGGTGTGCTTTCATGGGAATTAAAACCTGTTTCAGATCCTGCCAGATATTTTTTGCACTGCCCAGCAGTTATACCTGAGGATGTTCTCCAGATGTTTGTGTTCATATGAATATAATAAAGTTGTAAACTGGAGGAGACAATACCCAGACTACAAGGAGAAGGGTTTTAGGGCGGCCTGGAAAAACATGAAAACTAACTAGCCCACACACAAAATTAACTTGCCCGCTTTAATAGGACAATAAAGACATATTTTATTTGCTTTTCCAAAGCACTTTGGGGTACAGATATTCCTTCCACCTGGGCAGATAAGGAGTGAGAAGTATGGGGTCTGGGACAAGGTGAAGCCACAGCACAGACAGTTTTTAGGCTGCAGTGAAAAGAAAAGAATAATATACCACTGTTTGGAATGCCAGTTATTGAAAAACAAAAGAAAAGAAAAGAAAGTCATTGCAGCAACTGAAAAGGAAGGGGATGGAAACAGACCTGTTGCATTACGGCAGTAAAATTTCCTGGCTAAAAGAAGTCAGACTGCAGGTATCATCTGTACCGAAACTAAAGAGCACCAAATGAGAATGCCCTGGCTAAGACATCTGCAGAGTGAAATGTCTTCAGTCTTTGCAAGCTGTCTAACAAGGTGAATAAAGCAGGAGTTAGAAACTGGAAGCCTTTTCTTTTTTCTTTTCTGGAACCGCTTCTCTTTCTGCTGGCCTATGTTGGCTAACTGAAAGGTCTGAGAAGGCTGGCTACAAGTCCTAGGAGGTCTCTGGGGAAGGTTTCTGAGTGTACCATTCCTGCTTAATCTGGGTCCTGATCCCAAAAACATGTGGACATAACTGAGACCTTTTTGCTTAGTGCATTTAATATTACACTGGTGGCCTGTATAAGGATTTCAGAACGTCACATGCCTATACTGCTTGGAGTATGGCTATTTCAGTGATTTGACTGACTGAGGTGCATTTGGAAGTATTACCTCACTTTTTTAAAAAGTGAAGTAAAAAAAAAAAGTGACTGTAAAAATAATACAGTTGCTGACTGCTGTCACGGCTGTGACCTGAAAAGCATAGTCAGGCCCTGTGGAGCTTCACTTCTCTTTATAACAAAGCAAGAGCAAGCCAGACTGGAATGCTGATCTTCAAATATGCAAAATTAAACATATTTGCAGATTTATTGTGGGACCTGTAGGTGGCCTCATTCTAATAGTCAAAAATCCAAGACCTATTAGTTCAGTTTGCCAATGAGCTAAGCAACATTTCGTCTTACTGAATTAGGAAGCTGATGAATTTGCTTCTAGTGCCACTGAATACTCTGCCGTTTGTTCTGTAAACAAGTGGGTACAGAGCACGCTGATTTTAATTCTCAAAGTGTGAACATCTGTTTTGTTTTCATCCTTGCATTCCTTCAAGGACTGGAAGAGAGAGGGCATGACTTTGAAACTGAGTTAGAATCAGTGAAGTAGTCTGTATCATGCATTTCACCTCCCCTCCCAGATCATGGATGAAGGAGCAGCGGACTTCTGGTCATGCACTGACATTAACCACAGACATTTTCTAACATGCTGAATATTAAGAAAAATTAATATACATCACATATTCTGTTAGAGAAGGCCTAACCTCATGGCTTGCCAAATTCAGTTGGGTAAATGGACTGCAAAACAAGGCTAAGTGAATTAAGACTGAGACCTTTCAGTACAGTCAATATAGTACCAACATACACATCCACATTTGGCATCATGCTTGTGACAATGCGTTTTTCAGTGTCAGCCCTACAGAAACGCTGACTTACGATGTTGTCTTATTTAACTGAGCCATTTTGGGGGTGCAGAGAAAGAGGAAATACAGTGAAGCTTAGCTAGTGTCACAGAAAGCTCAACTTTTGTCAGCTGTTGAAAGGGCAGTAAGGTCTCATGCCTCACACTAGCACATTGGGCAGGTCCTATCCCATGGGTCATTATTATCACCATCCTGTGTTGGGCCACTGGAAGCAGGCTGTGCACTTCACTTTTATCTTGCCTTTTATCCTGAGAGATGACACAGCCTTCCAACCTATGAGTACAAATCAGAGGCCAATGCATTACCCCACAAGCTCCCTCTCCTTTCTTGGAGCAATGATTTTGCTGCACAAATGCAGATGCCAGCCTCCCCCTGTCCATGTGTGGAACACATGCTATAGCCATGGTGGTAAGGCCTCAGTTTTAACCAGTTCACATACACACTGCATTTTTTTTTAGCGTATGAGAGCTGATAACAGCTTGTGAAAAAGGCTTACGGTTAAGTTGCCTTTAGTCTACGGAAGCCATATAGCTACAATGGTAAGAGAAACACAAATTGTTCTGTTAACAGGACTTGTGTTGCTGATCCCGCCGCCACTGCTGCTCGCTCTCTGAGACCAGGGCACCCCGGGGAACAGCAGGGAGAGCATCTCTTACTAGAAATTTCCTTGGTTTTGAAGTGGTGGGGTGTACATGTGTCTTAGGCACAACTTATGCTATGCACTGCAAAACACAGCCTGCCTTGTGCTGGACTGAAGCACAGAGACTCCTCATGTCTGCTGCCAGGCCAGAAACACCAAGAGGACTGCACACCTCCAAAGATCTGCCCTAGCACAGCATCTTTGGGTGCTGACAGACTGGCCGGGTGATATTGAGAGTGCAAGGCAAAGCCACCATGAGGTGTCCAGGTGCACCTCATTTTTGTAGACACTAGGTAGTCCCTCATTTCACAAAACTCTCTGGTTCCCATGAACAGAAACATGGAAGCTGGTTTGAAAGCAGCCTCCAACTTCTTCCTCTTCCTCACACCTTTTAAAACCCACTGCAGAGCATGGCATTAACCTGCTGCCCACAGAGCATTCCCAACCTGCATCCCTGGAGATGGCATCTTGACAGAAACCAACTTTCCAGCCAAATTCCTCCACTGCAGACTGAGACTGGGCACTGCAGACCTTCTATAGCACATCTGTGACTCACCACATTCCACATCCCATCTTTCAGAAGCAGCCCAAACTTCTGCTAAGTAAAAGTTGAGCCTTTCTCTAAAGATTCTCTACCAGGCCTGGGTGCTTGCGATACTCTCTCAAAAGCAGGTAAGTACTCTGACAAAAACCTGCTAAAGATAAAGAGCTGGATATATAATATTCACTGTAAGTTAAGGAAAAGAAAAATAAAAGCAGTTCCCTGAGACAGGCTGCAGCTAGAGGCACAAAAACCTGACATTAAACCAGATAAATAAGGAAGGAGAACAAAATTATTTATAAAGAAATTTATTTTATATTTGTGTACAACAAATATATGAAAACAAATTTAATTTGAAAAAAGTATATTCAATTTCTTAAAAGTATTGAACTCTCTTAAGGAAAGGTTTTAGTTATTAAAAAGGTACGGAAGGCTATAATCATACTTGGATAATATATATGTGTGTATGTATATATATAAAAACATGTGCAATTTTATATATATATAGTATATATAAATAACTTGTGACTTACATGATATTTTAAGGTATGCTATTTAAACATTTGAGTAACAATAGAGATATTATAAAATATAGTTTGCTATTTCTACACAGTTTGCATTCAGTTTTTATAAGCATCTAGGCAGTGCAAAATTTAAACGTACAGAAATATTTTCCTATTATTCTATACATTGTGCTCAGCTCCCAAGTTTCCTCTGTCATGATCATAACAAGACTGAACCAAATTTGGAGGGTTCAATACTAACCCTTGCTAGCATCTTCCAAGAGCAATAAAAGGAAATCTGTCTTACCTTGCGCTGTGCTGTGGTATGGTTTGCACAAAGAGAGAACAATGCATTTCCTATGTTAAATGGCCTAACTCCCAGAGATCACATACACCTCACCATATTGACTCATTTCATTGCACTCCATATCCTGCAAAAATAAATCTCCTGTAGGACAGCATAGAATACTGCATACTGAAGTTTAAGCAATATACTTCCTTAACATAAGGCAGGAATATACTGAAATTTGATAACACTTCCAACAGCAATCTGGAATTAAACCACATTTACGTACCATGTTTTTACAGATGCTGCTTTTATTATGTATGTTTATGTCAGAAAATGTGGTAGAGAAAACCTACTTTTCTTTAAATAAAAGCAAGGGATAAAAACAGTCCTTCTAGAAATTGCTAAAAACCAATGGGACCAGGAGAAACTCGACCACCTTGAAACACCAAACGTCAATCTTTCCTGCAGCCGATGAGCAATTCCTTGCATGACATCTGAGGGAATACTCATCTGAGTAGATGTTCGCTAATTGCAGCAGAGCCTAAGTGTTTTAGCTCTAAATATTTATCATCCTTAATTTGCATCTATTTGATGTAAGATATCGTATGCCCTTTTCATATCTTCATGTTGATAAAGAAGGCAATTCTAACCATTCCATATGCTTTTACAGTAGCTATATTTTAACTGAATGATGTTTGTACTTTAGAGAATATGTTTATCACTGACTTAAAAACCTCGAACCTGCTTCCATAGAAGGCAGTCGTTGCTTTACTCCTACTAGAAATAAAACTGCATCCAAATATGTTAGTTGCAAAGTTTGCTAATAAAATACTATATTCATAAAGTCTCTCAATGCTTAAAGGCAAAGTGGCGTTAGCAATTGTTGTATAGTATAGCTTAAAGAACAGTATTATGCACAATTCTAGACAAACTGTTATTCAAGAATATCTAAAAGCAGCGGTGAAAAACATTTTATTGGACAGCAAATTTTGCTGCATATTTCTGGAGTTCTGACAGGATTTTTTCAAATTAATTTTTTACGCCAACCCCCTCACTCACATCCTACACCCCAGTTACACAAATTAAAGGTTGTAGCCTTGTAGGCAGTATGCAGCCAGACCAACTAACCTTTAAAACTGGATACTTTAGGAGGGTTTCCCTCTTTCTGCTGCATTCATTCCTAAACTCCCTTTTAGCAGAAACTGTTGTGTTTCTGAATTCTTGTAGCAACCAACAAGATAAAGAGCCTAGTGTCATCCCTCATCTACTTCACTTCTCAAGTTTATCTCTGCACTTGTCCATATAATTACCCCCTGCAGATTTCAACTTTAATTCAGATTTGAGTTACAGTTGCTGAACAGGCCTCACAAAAAGACAAAGCCTCATTAGCAGCCCACAAAAGTGAGCCTCACTAGTTAAAACTTTGATTTAAATACCAAACAAAGGGGAAAAATAGATGCTGAGACAATGTTTACAACCTTTCAACCACACCCTTGAAATTTTGGCAGTAAATTAGCCAACGGATGGGCTTTACATCTCATCCATCTCTCTCAGTTGGGAAGGAACAGCCATAACTACAAGTTTTTGCAGGGTGCGGCTGATGCTGGGAGATGGCTGAATACATACGACCAAAGGCTGCATGCCTTGCAAGTCAGAACAAAGCAGAGATGTGCCAGGAATTCAGGATTTTCTTATGCCCAGAACTTTCCTATAGACCGAAAATAAACACAAGTCCCATCTGCCACACGAAAAGGAATAGTGTTCAAACCTAGAGTAACACAGCACTAAAAAGAAACTAATTAATGATACCAAACCCTCAATTTAAGGATTCCCCAAACAAATCTCAAAGAAAAGAAAGGAAAAGAAAACCTGCGGAGTCAGTCAACACATTTTTCAATCCAATTATATAGCAAATGCACTGGCAGGCAAGGCCTCGGTACCAAAAACGTGAGGAAGAAGAAGGATGGTGCAAAATGCATTCATACATTTAAACATTCTTAGGATATAAGAGAGCAGGCAACTTAGAAAACATTCCTTTTGAGCTGTGTGGGATCAGCACAGTTTTCTGCAGGCTTTGCTTCACCCTACAGCTCAGCTTTGCCTGTTTGGGCAGGACTGGCGTTACTGCTGGCTTCTCCAGCGTTGTTCTTGTCTTCTGGCTTGAAAGATAATGAAGCAGAGTTTGTGCAATACCGCTTGCCAGTTGGACGAGGTCCATCATCAAAAATATGCCCCAGGTGAGCACCACACTGAAACAAAATAGAACAGAGTATCACTGTGCCTCTGTGCAGCTTGACGGCATCACCATGGTATTAAGCAATGATAGCAGCCACTTCCAAGGAAGCACATCGGTGCCTACATGACGCTTCCAACTGGGATTTACAACCTACACTTATTTGCAAGAGTAAAGGTGATCTTCTGAGATATCACAGGCGCCTAGGACTTCAAGCCCAAATTTCATGGGTGTTTCCTTTAGTGCTACTGGGTATGTTTGGTTGGGCCACTGTTTCTGAGAAGCCGCCTGTCTCTGTAACGATCTCATGACAGCAGCTCAGTTAAAAACATGGTGATGAGGGCAGCACTGCCCATGTTTCACTCACCACTGTAAGGACAGCTGTGTAGGACAGGGGCAGCCTGAGCTCTGGGCTCTCCTCAGCCTGCAGACATCTGGTAAGACACCCTTGGTAAGGAAATACTAAACCCTTTGGTGATCCTGGAAAGGACCTAAAGCAGTGAAGTTATTCTTTGGAGTATGCCCTCATACTCTTTTATTTTTCTTTATTTCTTTCCACACTCTGGCACGCTTCTCAACATTAGGGTCCTGGGTGCACCTCTGCTCCTCACCCCAGAGGGGATGGAGCTCTTTCACTACTTATCTCATACTACTTTCTGTAGTATATACAATGCAGGGACAAGTGACTGAAAAAGACTTGTAGTGAAATATTTCTGAATGAATAATCTTTAGTTGGGAGTAATTATAACTAGCAATTAAGTTGAATTTGCTTAATTTGCTTTTTGTAAGGAATATGAAACTACAGATGGTCTGTTGACACTTTTGTTCTGTATGAATTGGCCTCAGATACAGGGTGAACACTACTGCTCCTGTCTGTAAGAAAAGTAACTGTTGTTTTACACAAGAGTGATCCAGTTGATCCTTATTAAAAAATTAGGATTACCATCACTGCACATTATGGCTGACAACTTACCTGGATAGTAAGAACTTCTTGTAATTAGTTACTTAAATTACACAAGTTAATTTTTACAGCCTGCCATGAGAAATAAAAAAATAAAACCCTGCACTGGAGAAATATTTATCTTGAACAGGAAAGTCATGCTGCTTTACCAAAGAGCCTTGGCCTTTCAAGTCAATAGCTGATCTCAGTGAGGGCCGAAATGATGTAACTGAGATCACAGAGCTGCTCGTGGGCTTGCAGTCAGACAGCAAAAATTAAAGACTGCAAATTATTCTTAACATTTAATTAATTCATAGTATCCCAACTACACAGAGGCAATACTGATTATTTTGAACTGTGAATGAGTTAGTGATGGCAAACCTCTATCCTGCAGTTAACGTGTTGCTAATGTTCTCCTGCTGTTATGGCCGTTAATCCACCAAAGCAGTAGGAAGGGTGTCTGTAGAAGCAGGTGAAGTCTTGGGCTTCAGGCTAAACTCTCTCAACAGACTGAAAGGCTGGGGCAGGCTCCCACACCAGCTACGAGGGACAGAAATTCTTCTTGTTTAATGACAGCAGAAACAGTATCCCTCACTGACTGCGGAAGCAGGGCAGGTTGGCAATGTGAAGCCTCAGCGCTCCCACCTGTTGGTCCCACCCATGCAGACACATCCCAGAGCAGGCTCCCTGCTCCTGAAGAAGTGTCACTGAAACAGCCATGTCAGTCCAGCAAGGACTTCAGTAGCAAATGAGGGCGCTTCCAGCTTGTAGTATCAGCAGGACAAGCTCCCAGAGACAATGGAAAAAGGCACGGATGACTTTGGGTTAAGCAACAGCTGCTTGGCTTTGTAAGGAAAGAAGACAAAACATGGCAATAAAGGAAAAGGTAAATGAAAATTGCACGGGAACTAGAGAAGAAAAAGCTTCAAGTCTTGTTTCTCAAAGACTGCTGTCTTGCCACCCTTTCCTCCATTCACCACTGCTTATTTTATTTAACTTTCCTTCACATTGAAGGCCTTTTTCAGGCAGTTTGGGCAGAAAATCTGAGCTGTTTCTCTCACAATGATGCACTTCACCTGATTATAAAGCTTTTCCACACCTTGGGGAAAAAGTCAAAAAACCCTGAAGTGTCCCAGAGAGAGTATTTTTCTAAATGCTCAGCATCCTAATTAAATCATCTAATCTCAACTAAGAATGCTTCAAAACCTCCTGGCTATAAGTGTTAAATAGATCTTTTCCAGACTAACGTTTAACCAAAGTTAAATCATTCCCTCTCCACTGGACAGAAACAGAACAAGTGAAACCATAGAAAGAAACGGTCTTCAGGAGTAATATACTCACATACAGCCTACAAAGGCCATGTATCAAAAAGGTTTTCCTCACAAAATCTGAGAAGCTGTGTGAGGGTCCAAGATAGTCTCATTACACCTTACTGCAATGGCAGAATTGCAACCAGGATTGGATTACTGCAAAATTTGTTACCTTTTGAGATTACCCCTCACTAAAAATTTATGTGGCATTTCTCTCTGTAGAGGACTCTACAACTCATCTGCCCTGAAAAGAAACGTAATTCAATCCTTTGTATCACAGTATAAGAAACCTGGCCCTCAGCTGAGAGTACAAAGGATGAATTGATTTTACTGTCCTCCCCACACATAATAGGTGCTGACCATTTCTCTAGGACGTATGTACGTGTCTGCAGAGCCTCCCAAAAAGAAACAATCATCTGTTGCAGCCTTGCACATAAATGTATTGGGCAGAATGCACTGGGATGGTGAAACGGTTAGAGTAAAGCATTTGAAGTATGTGTTGGGGAGCAGGAAAGGGGGGGTCACTGCTAACTGTCAGTATGCTTGGATCTCCCAAGCCTCCTGGTTCTAATATGCTGCTGGGAGGCAGGGAAAGCAGCTTGCAGTCCAGCTGCTGTAGTGAGTCTGAGCTGTCAATGTGCAATCAGTACTTCTGTGACAACAGATCTTTATTGATTCATACAGGTACAAGTAATAGTTAGGGAGACCTCAGGGGAAGGGACTCTCAATCAGAGAAGAGGAAAAAAAGAGAGATGTAACCAGTTTTACAGTATTTCTCAAATGCATTTGTAATTAACTTCTACCTGTCAATAGCCACTGACCTTTTAAATTCATTCAGGGTGGTGTGTTTCCAAAAAACTGTAAAATTTATTTCTAGCATAATCCCATGGATGCCTTATTATTAATATTACAGCAATTTTCCCCCAGTGTTTGCTTTCTATAGTGAAGAACATTAAAAGAGAAGTTTCTTATTCTTTCAGACAGGTGAAAGGACTTTTAAAGAAAAATCAACTACTTTTTCATCTGCAAAACATTAATAAGATTTTGTGTATGAGAGGGGTTATTTCCCTCCAGTTCTACCCATGTCTGCCATATCAATCCCACTGCTTTCCAGGCTACAGTAAAACCACATTTTTTTTGCAGCTGCATGTGTGATTCACATTCCCAGGGCTCCAAGGAGAGGAAAAAATAATTTTGTTATGGATACACAATGTGGCAGTATTAACTGTGCTGAGTGGTGGCTGCAAAGATGCTCACCACTCCTCAAGCTCTTTTCCTGCATGATTTGATCATCTGTGGGGTCACTGCCCCAGGAAGTTGGAGTAGCTGGTAGGAAGTTGACATTTGATTATATAGCAACATTGGTCATATTTTTTTCTTAAGGCTTTTAATTCAGTTTTTGGTTTTGCTTTAATTTTATGGTGTCTGCATGTGACTGCTGCTAATATTGCTAGTCTCAAGTCTGCTAACACTATTTTGTTTGGCAACAGGTAAATGACATTCTCAGATTCCTTGGTCTGACCACAGGCTGCCTTGGGCTTCTCTCAGGTGAAACCAGGAGCTCTGGCCACCTCTTGAAGGGTGTCAGCAGATACAGGCTTAGCGTATTGGCAGTACACTGATTTTGGCACTATTCAGGCCTACTAAGAAGAGCTGAAGAGAGTGGGTTGCATTTTTGATTATGCCAGTAATCACTGGTGAAACATTAGATTCCCAGTCCGCAGTCCCACTGACACCTTGCTAAGGAATTTAGGTAAATGGATGTTCCCAAGAAGTGTTAAATGGATCTTCTGAAGCATATAATCAATATGAAAACTACAGGATTATGTAGTATACATGACATACCAGCAGACACACTGATTTGGCCATTAATGTGTTGAGCCAAACCCTGTACGCAGTTTGACATTAATGGATTCTCCATAAAGACAATCTTGTCTCTTTTTGAGAAGCTTCTTAACTCACTCTGAGCATTTATATATGAGGACTGACTGACTAATAAGGATGCATATCGTCAGGGATGAAATCAGTTATCCTTCCACCACTACTGCTTGGAAAGAGAACAGCAAATTATAACCACCCAAATGAAGCTGTTGCTTCTCTCAGCAGCAGTTTGAGCAAGTGGAGCTAGAGGAATGCAAGCTGTGGGTACATCTGCCGAACACCAATGCAGCAGCTTCTGCCTTTGCTAGGTAATGATTATGTCACTCCCTTTACAGAGAGGAGGACAGCACGAAGGATGAGAGAAAGTAGACAAGACAGATAACGGAAAATTTGGGCACGTTTTGAATGACTACTGACATCATTATTGTGGCAGATGGCATTGTCTGAGGCAGCATTAGGACTACACTGGGAATGACTGTTGGGGATGAGTTAGCATGGCTGCACAGTAATGCACAGTGATGGAATCAGCACAGAGACAGTTGCTCCAGTGCTTTCGACTTCCCTCTCAACTGCTCACGTTTGGAGTCAGTCAGCCAGGTGCAGACTCAGGAGCAACTTTGAAGGGACCCTCTTCAGGAAGACCATTTTTGTAGACTCAGCACCATTTACATCTACTATGTCCACCATTTACATCTACTCTGTTAAATCTCACACGAGACAAAAAAGTGCATTCCAATGATCCCTTTGTGCCTTCAACTTGTTCCACCCAGCTGCTTCACCTACAACCCACTGTGCTCTCTCACAAAGATTATTATTTAATGGAACTGAAAGGTTTGCAAATCTTAGGGAAAGTACAGCACACTGTAACGATTTTTGCAGCCTTTGCTATTGGAATGGTCTGTGTGTGCTATAAACTAACCTGACTGCAGGATATTTCAATCCGATGCATCCCATAGGAGAAATCATCATTAAAAGTAATTGCATCGGGACTGATCACATCGTAGAAGGAAGGCCAACCTGGAAAAGAGGAACAAGATAAGTAAGAAAAGAGGGTGTCTTTGTGGCAGATGGCATTGTAAAAAGCAAGACAGAATCATGCCTTGAAAAATCTTTATCTCACTCCAGAGCCTGGAAACAAATGAAATGCAGATCTTGGATCCTAAATCACTTAGGTAATTTGGAAAATTTCCCCTCTAAATACAAAGTTGTTTACAGGCAAGGACTAAGCTGCCACTAGGTGCCCATCTTCTGTCTCAACAGAGGTTCCTGCCCTCCACCACAAGCAGTGGTAGCAGTTTATCTCAAGCACGAAGGTGGTGGCTCAGGTAAGCCAGACTCAGCCTCACCGCCAGTTTAGAAAACCACAAATTCCACTCTGAAGACAGTGAGACTTTATGGAACACAAGTGGTTTTGCTTTTGCAGTGTAAAGGTACTTTAAAAAAAAAGATGGTCACTTCCAATTTAGAGCCCCAAAACCTGCCTTAACCTTTGCCTTCACCAAGGCATGGTCACACCAAGAAGGATGTGCTCAGACACTGCCCCATCACACATTAGTGGCAGTGAGATGACTACTATTGTGTCTAATTTCAAAACAGTAATGAGTGCTTCAGATCAGCCATGGTGGAGTCATAACTATGCCTCTATTAGACACTAGAAGATGGTCTGCATGTCGTTTGCATCGAGGACAAAACAACTGCACTCATTAACACGTATGTTCAACACAGCTGGCAGCTGAGCACTGAGCAACATGACCTGACACCAGATGATAATGAGGTGTATACCTGATCTACCAGTAATGGCCACTTATCATCTAAATAATGACCTTCCGTTGTTCAACTATTCCACGCCAAGTCTCCCTCTCTCCACAACACAGGTAAAAAACAGTGCAGCTCTACTCAGTGTCACAGCAGATACCCATTACACAGCTGTAACTTTTCAGCCACCCCCCAAAAACCTGTCATCATATGCTCCATTTCCTGAAGCTGGGTTCCCACATAAGAACCTGATAGGCTTTAAGATCACATCAATATCTACTAGTGCCCACCTGAAATCCCACTGGCTATCTGTCCTAGTCATTCAGTCTCTTGCCAAATATAAAATGCACAAGCAGCTCTTGAGCCCTATGTATTACACAGATGCCCACATATTCAGAAATTCCTTGTTTTTTCTAATATTTGTTAAGCATTTACTACTCATGATTTCATAAAATTACTTGCAATAAGCTATTAAGAAACACAACAGCTGTGAATCACTGCATACAGATGAATAAAGGATGTATACAGCTCCTCATAAGTAAAGCGAGTAAAAAATCCTACACAGTAAAGGGAGGTGTGGAAGCCGTCAAATTTTCTGAAAGTGAGTAAAGGAAATGTGTGAACTGGAAAAAAATCTGCATGTCTTCAGTTACATCTTAAACCATTAAATGTGGAAGAACACTTATTAGGATGCAAGAATAACAGGCATACATTTTTAAGAAATACTTAGAAATACATTTCTCTTGGGAACGCACATATAGTAGCATTCCTAAGCCTGCAACCTGAAGGCACCATGCTCTCAAGGTGCCTACTACCATCACCTGTGTTTCCACCCCAGAACGCAATACAGAAGTAGAGTCATTTTTTCACCCAAAGTATTGCAAACGGAAGAGTTACAGACAGTAGAAAGAATGAGAAGCAAGAACTTCGAACAGGGAAAGTATCCCACAAGACAGGAACTCAAAACAGTGCAGCAATGACAACCGTAAAAAAAACCAATTTATAAATTCTTCCCCTCATGCAAAATATCTCTGCCAAACAAATACCTTCACAAACAGAAAAGAAACATATTATAAGCTTTGCAGAAGAGGTTATCCTGATGACAGAAAAACTGATGTCTCCTAATTGGTGGTTCCTTTCCAACACCATTCATCATTTACTTAGCTGGGCCTCTGTCTAATGAAAATTGAGGCCTTACATAGAGCTGGTCAGAATATTTTTAATGAAGCCTTTTTAGTTTTTTTAATTTAATAATTTTGCAAAACAGAAACTTCAGAGAAGTTCCAAAGGGGGAGCTGTTTGGAGCAACCATCTGATTGTGTGAATGCTTTTGGAGGCAGAACACTTGAGTGCTGCAGAAATTCTCAATGACAACCCTGCTTCTTCCATAACAGCAGTAAGAGGGAAGCTTCAAAGGCTGCTATGCAGAGATTGAAGCAATCTGTGTCTTGCTGAGAAAATTATCTTGTGAGAAGGGTTTGGAGGAGACATGTTTATGTCAGCTTTGACATTAAAGAAAGACCATCCATCCTCCTTTCTCCAGACTTTTCCTTTTGGTCTTCCCATTCACCACAGAAAAATTCTTTGCTTTGGACGCACTCCATGCACTTTTAAAAAATGAAGTAATCTGAAACTTAAATAAACAAGCAAGCTCCTCCGAAAGTAGCCTTTGTACCCAACTGGAGTGACTTCAGTTTAGGCTGTCAGTTCATGCTACACGTGACACTTCTCAAAGGCTCCACCACTGTCACATACAGTCCCCAAAACAGGGACTAGGAAAACACACTGCCTTGGCAGTGTGGACTTTTAACTCTCAGTCAAACCATCTCTTCTTCAGCGACATGGCAGGCCAGGCACCAGCATTATTGCCACAAACCAGTAACTCCATGAGGGTTGACTGAAAACTGAGCAAACCCTGCAACAGAAAAGGTCCTGAAGGGCACAGTAAGACACACTGTCACCCTGTTGACCTTGAGAGGAAGACAAGTGAACTGCTCATTGAGTTGATGAGCCAAACTGATCAGGAAAATCAATCCCCTCTGCTGTCTCATTTCCTCTCTCCTAAGCTAAAGTGGAAAACCCATCTGATAGTTTGCTAAGCCATCTCTGGCCATTTTCTCTACTTTAAAAGCTGCCAGGATCAAGCTGTAGAAGCAGTCTGCTTGCCTGCACATCAAGCAACTGGCAGTTATATAGAAAGCCAAGAGACCCCTGTAGACTCTTCATATGATCTTTATGTCTTTGTAAGCAGTGAAACACCCAGCAGTGGCCTCCACTTTGCAAGCCCCAGGCTACTTCTCCTGCTGTCTCACTGGCTGCTGCTCCTCCACCCCCGTCCTCCTGAGTGCCTGCCTTCCTCCTGCTGCAAGGCTGCAAAATGGCTAACTCGCTCTGCATTTTAGACTGCTGCTAGCTGTGCATTAAAGCTTCAGCCTGCCTTTGAGGGCTACCTGGCTACTTGGAAAGGGCACGTTTCTGCAGCAATGGGGAGGGGAGAAGACCATTTTGGATCTCTTTTGCTTCTGCTGAGCTGAGAGAGACAAACAGTAACCCTTAGAACAGCAAAGACTGGGCACTGGAGGAGACCCTTTGCAACCCCTGGTGCCAAGACTCACCACTCCCCAGGTGATGGCTTTCTGTCTGGTCTAGCTCACCACAGCTGATGGGCAGCAGGAGTGGGGCCGCTGTCTTTTGAAGGATGTTAAAACATAACAGCCAGGAAGAAATAGTTGCTGGAGGCAAGGGGCAAAGGGCAATTGCAGGAGACAAGATGGGGGTAGGGGGAATCTCCCAGCTGAGTGAACAACTTCAAATGACATTTGCACTTTTCTGGTTTGTGTGAACAGCAGCTAAGATTTGTGAATACTTTTATCCTTGAATGTAAAGTTTAGTTTGACGGAAAGTATGACACAGTAACGGTCAGCAATTTTTATCATGTTATAGACATTTTAAATGGGCTCATTCTTATTTTCACAATCACTTTGCATCACACTGGCAATATAAAAGGGCTTTAAAATAAGAGTCTGTTGTGTTTGTGCTCACTCTGATGACCCTTTACATGGGAGTAACGCTATTATGTCCTAAGGGCCAGTTTCTGCTACATTAATAAGCCATCCATGGAGATGAACAGTTTTTCAGACACATGGCAAGTATCCTTTCTTGAATCTAAAAATACACTAAATAAAACAATGAAACTTTTTTCTGTCAAGTACTTAAGTGAAAACCATGTGTAAACTGAACATTACTAACGGATCTTTTCCGCTCCATCTTGCATGAGTAATAGAAAGGATCTTATGCTGCTGGGTGTCACACATACTGAGTCATGTCCCATTCTTCCTCATTCTGAGACATCCCCCAAATATTTTTTAAAGCTGCACAGCATTCCTAAAATCCACCCCACACCCCCTCACCCACACTAAATCTTTTGTTTTTCATAATGGTCCTTATTCTGGCAAAGAGGAGACAGTGGTCCATGCCTCTTCGTCAAAGAATGTTTTCTTCAGAGCAGAGATGGCCTGGTACTGCCCTGCATAGCAACAGTGAAGAACAGGGAGGAAGAGAAATGCTGACTTTGGTAACTTATGCTGGATTCTGCATTTGCAGCACTGGGCACAGGGTTTCAAATCATTCGAAAGAGAAATCTTCTTTATCACTTTCAGACCTCCAGTTTTAGGTACCTGACTGAGTCCATATTACTAAGGAGCAACCTAAAATGGGCACCTATACAGGCAACTGGCACGAGTTGGGTATCACAACACAGGCAGTCAGCACACCGCAGCCCCAGACAGCTGACAAACTGAACAGTTGTCTCCTTCCTAAATTGAGATGCCAAAGCAGCTGCAATGCCTGAGTAAGGGTACAACAGCAAACAGTGTGCCTAGAGTCCAGCCCCCTTTGTGCATTCCTGGTAGAGATACAAAACCCCAGTAGGAGCAGATTGCTTATTTCACATTAACCCAGGAAGTTTTCTAAAGCACCTTATCTCATGGCCTACTCCAAGACTTTTTCTTGGGACAATGCTGACCTTATGCAAAAAATAAAGACATTTTTTCCCATAAACTTTTGGAAAGCAGTCCAGTGTTTGATCAATTTTAGAAACATCTCAAACCTTCTTCCAGTTTTGCAAGTTTGCACACATTTTGTTGTAGTTAGATCTCCAACTTCCTAATAAATGGATGCAAGCACTTTGACATCTAACCATTAAAATATGAGTCTATAATTATTTGCAGAAGAAAAATGGCAGTCTGCTTTTGAAAATCAGCCCTGCTAGTCTATTTTTTTCTCTCTCCTGAGCTAATATTCCTTTTGACATTTTTTTGAACGGCACAATTTCAATTGCAAAACATCTAATGCTCTGACATTATTCCCATTTCATACACCTGCTGACCGGAGACCTCCACAGTTTTTCAATAACTGTGATGTCTGTAGTTATGTTTTTCATTTTAGATCCCAAAGAGATTAAGTTGAACCTGCATTTTATCATTCTTTGCTGTAATTATTCCAAGCATTTATTTCAGTGAGTTATTTACGGATGGACAAGTAGGGGGAGATGGAAGATGTTAGAACTACCAAATGGCACCAGATGGAAAAGAGGACCTTGACCTGAAAAATACCTTGTTTCTCTGATGTGCTGTATTTTTAGAATTCTGATTCCCTTTTAACCTAATGCGGATTAATGAAAACCTAAAGGCTTTTTAAGGTAGTCTCATAATTTATCTTCATTGAGAAGCTATGTCTGTGTAAAAACATAAAGCGTACAGAATCTAAAAAAATGTAATAAAGCTTCTGCTTTGAAACTGCTGTAAAGCTGAAGGGCCTTCACTTTTTTTCTTTCTCACAGGTTTATTGAAACAGAATCTGAAAGACAAAGGCATCCACAGCTGTAACTTCTCACAGAAAAGTTTAGTGTAGAACTACAAATGGCATATTGGCATTATGTAGAATGCCTGTGCAGATATTGGGCTTTTTTTGGCTAACATCCTGGGTTATTTTTCATCATATCTCCATGATGATGAATGCACAATAAATACTCTTACAAATATTTTACCATCAGGTAACACTGCTTTCAGTGGAGATTCATCTAATTTACCCTAATGTAGCTAGAAACAGAAACACACAGAAACATTCTTGTTCACCAGCAAACGACCTTACTTAGATATGTATTTCACTGGAAAGAACACTGTCAGTCCTTTCCAGCACTATCCAGATACGAGGATGACATGGTACTGCTTTCCAGCAGAATGTGCAGAGTGTTGGAGTGGTAGCTAGGTCGGGGAGAGGGAGACAAAGGCAAAATGAAGCTTAATTTTGAAAGAAAAAGTAAAGAGAAGCCCTATCTCTACCATGCTACCTATCTCTACCAGCGAAGTTGGGCTACTGCAGCAGGCAAATACCACTCTGACAGAACAGTGTGGGAAGGGAATTTTACAAAACAACTGAACTTCTGAAAGCAGCTTTTATGAGACCATCATCATCTGTTTTTTTCTTTGTTTCTCACTTGGGAAATACAAAAGTGAAAGCCATAAATAAAGGTGGTATTTGTTTTCTTCTACTACAGCCCTCTGAGCATCAAAACAACTTACTATGAAACTGCACATGCAATCCAGATTTATTTCTTTGTGAGTGGGAGGAGGTTATATTTGTTTAAAGTGATTGTTAAAGGAGATCTGAAACTTTGCATCTAGAATTTCATTTGACATCTGAATTTTTCAGAACAAGAGTACCCCTCGTATCTCTTGAGCAATGAAAGCATGGGGCCTGCTCTCTTTAGCAATTAATAACTGTATCGTAATACCACTATTGCCCTAGCTGCTTCTTTAGTCCTTTCACTGTACTCTGAAATACTGAGAAATACAAGCCAACTGCTTTAGAGACTTCCTCTGTAACAATCCCGACATCTCTAACGTCTGGGCTGCTGCTAAAACCAACAGGTCGGCAGGAGCTGGGATCTTCCTCAAGTCTTCTTACAAAGATTGAGTTACTAATGGTTTCTTTCTTGGTTCAGGTTCAACAAAACTACTGAACCTAACTCACTTCCTCCCAAAGGATGGGTTTCTCCCCTCATCTGAACAGTGTCTCTTGTTACTTCAAATCATGGCTAATGTTTTTAAAAATATATCTTACACATAAGTCAGCTGTATATCTTCAGCATCAAAGGAACCAAACAGAATCGTGTGAAGCAGTGTAACCTTAAGCTATAATTTTTAAATGCCACCAAGAAATGTCTCAAATAGTTTTTAAAATTTATTGTTGACCTAGTAACCTCAGTCCAAAGCATTCAACTTCTAATAAATGTTTTTGTTTTCCTTCCAAAAGCAATATTGGTAAAACAAATGAATATATTGCAAAATACCTTGCAATCGGTGTACCTGTGAGTTATCTGTGCAATTCATTAAAGTAACTGAAGCTTTCATACAGGATGAGTTAATCAGGATTGCAGTAGAGCTGGCAGGCCTTACAATGGAAGTGATTTGACAAAATCGGAATTCTAATGCAGTATGTTCACAAAGAAAGTAAAAAAAAAAATAATCCAGCAAATGAAACCTTGTAATAATCAGCATCTGGCACTGAAATGAACAGCAGTTACAGATGAAGTACATATTTGAAAAATTTGTCATGGGGTGTTTCAAGTAATGAACATCCAAAATCTGTTTGTTGAAATATTTTCCTGAAGTAGTGTTATGCATGTCTGGGAAATAAAGTTTATAAGGAACAGCCAGAACTCAGTTACACACCAAAACTGAAACTACAGAGGTGGAATTCTGACAGAATTATTGTTAACTCAAAAAACCCAGCAGCCTGTACTGTCTTCCTTTTGCAGTTATATTCCTTCTACTGAGCTTCCTTCTACAGTGCCTCCAGCACTGAGTGCTCTACCAGACAAGCACCCTCCTCATTACAGCTGGACAAACAAGCTCTCCTTGCAGTTTTAAAGTTCTGAAACAAGGGAAAGAGTTATTATACCGATTAAAACCAAAAAAAGAAAAAGGCCCCCTTTCTCCTGTTTACTTTAGATATTGAATGAGATGTCTTGGTGAGGGAACTTGGTCACAAATAACCAAGAAGGGACATAATTTTCTTGGCCATCAAGGAAAGCTTTTGTCAGGATTTGGGCCAAGACTGGGGCAATTAGCAGATGGCAATGTCTGCCAAAGGTTGACAGAATAGAGTACTGAGCAGCAGGCTGAAGACAGAGCCGCAAACCACCAGGTCTGCTGTAAGGGACATTTGGCCACAGGACAAGACTCTGCAAGGTGGGGTATGGCTCCTTCTGATGCCACCAGGAAGTGGTGGGGATCAAAACCCTCCTCTTTGCCTAATATTACAGCTTATCCACTAAGATAGTCCTTAAAACTGATACATTTCCAGAGCAGCATTTTTATCCCAGTGCAGGAACATCTCATCATGAGCTACAGGCTCATCAAGCCCTCCTTCACCTGGAAAGCGCAGAAGCTACTCACTGCAGCTTCGTGCAAAGTCTTCTGAGGTACTTCTGCCACCCTGGACCTGGTACCCAGGGCAACTTTACATTGTCCTCTGTCTAAGACTTTGTTTCTACAACACGTTTGAACACCATGCTGTAGTGCACAAAAGGACGCAATAGCTATAGGCACTGCAGAAAATACTAAAAGAAGGGGGGAAAAAAGGAATGATTTGCGGGGTTAGATTGTTTGGAGTTAGTGTTGGTTTGGGGGGTGTGTGTTAAATCTTTTTAACAACCTCTTATGCAAACAAAAGGAGGTAGGTAATAATGCTGACTAGAAAATAAAGACCTCTCTTCACAGAAAAGCCTGACAAAACCAATATATATGTGCACACACACTCCCACACACTCCTTTTCCTTTAAGTTTTCTGTGGAAAACTTCAGCTGTATTTTGAAAACTTCTGAAAACTGAAACCTTGGAAATGGAAAAGTTCATATTTCAGATTATACTGTTCACCTTCTGGTTTGCTTTCTGTTACAGTTTCTAAAGCAAAGTATGCCCTTTCTGCTAAACCCTGTATTTTCTTTCAAGAAAGGTTTCAAAGGAAAACTTTTCACAGCCATACAATGCAGCCAGTGACACAGTCCAAGGAAAGAAAAAGCAAACTACTTAAAAATGATCTCATGAGGACCTGTTCTCCTTTAATGCTCTGCTGGGGGAAGCCCAGCTTGCCTCTGGAATCACCCAAAGACCAAGCAAGCACTAACATGGCAGCTGCACACATCAGCTCAGCACAGGTTTCTTAATTGCTCCAGTGTCTGTGCTATTCCTCTTTTACTGCTTCTCTTTCTTCTGGGTTAGCCTTGTGTTATTTAATAAATATTTTAAACAAAACAAATGTACTGTACACAAACTGCTCAAGACATGAAAGTAATTTTCAACGTAAGCTAAGAGCGTTTGTAATTAGGCACAAGTACAAATGGTCACAGTGGAAGTCAATTATGCTCACTGCATGTTTTTGCAGACAAATAATATTGTTTTATAAACATCCAACTCACTTCAGGGTCTTGTCTTCTGTTACGCTACTCTAGGTAAAGAAACACATGAAAAAGAGTAATTGGCTTGGAAGAGAAACTTGATGCAGTAAGCAAGAAGAGAAATAAAGAGATTTAGAGAGAATCGACAGAAGGAAATGGGCCAGTGTGCAGGAGGGAGCTGGAGAGGGCAGATGCTGGGAGAGGGCAGATGCTGGGAGAGGGCAGGCAGCCCTGACAGATGCATTCAGGTATCTCGAGGAGAACCCGGCGTCCCCTGGGGCTTTGCCTCGTTACACGGCGCCGCTCAGCGCCGGGCACTCCGAGCACCCGCCTCTGTAACACCGAGGGCTGCTGCGTACCCGTGTTTCCCTGGGCTCCCTGCCCCGGGCCACCCCGACCCCCGGGCCCCGCTGAGCCAGCCCGACCCGCGGCCCAGCTGTCAGCCGTGCCGCACCCGAAGCGGGATGTCCCGGCTGAACACCCCGGGGGGCAGAACAGAAAGGGAGCGCCCGCAGGACGCGGCATTTGAGCGGGAAGAGGGACGTGCACCGCCCAGCCGAGCCCCTCTTCCCGCC
>VZRW01007113.1:108487-156604 GCA_013398125.1 Aegotheles bennettii | reverse complement strand
CGGAGGCGGCCGCCCGGGCCCGCCGGGGGTTGCTGAGCGCCGGCTCCGCCTCGGGGTGCGGGGGGGCCGGCGGCTGCAGAGCCGTGCTCCTGTCTCCGCATGCGGGTCTCACAAGCACAGGTACGCGGGGACGGCAGCCTCACAGAGGAAGACGTGCCCGCCGCTCTAACGCTGTGCATCGGGGCACCGACCTGCGAGCTCCAGCCGCAGCCAAACACTCTGACCCGGGAGGGGAGAGACGCTAAACCCGGGCCGGGTGACCAGTTTATTTCTGGTTTTTCACCCAGGCTTTTGGAAATAAGCACGGTGCCATTCTGTTGGAGACGTCTGAAGGTACCACCGTGCTCCGATGGCCGAGGGCACCCAGGGCCGCCAGCCTGCGTGGGGAGGGAAGCCAGGGCTGGGGAAGCTCGTGTGCCAGCGGGCGAGGTGGCACTGCAGTTACTGCTCATGTTTCTGGAGCCAGCATGTCAAAAAGCATCACCTTCATTTCACTGAGCCCTTCAAAGAAGAACACACCAGGGCTCCAGCCTAACCTGGCTCTCACCCGCCTCAGAAAGGACTAAAAAAAGACAGGGAAGGGATACACAAAGGCGTTTTTCATCAACTGCTAAATGGTCCAATATACTCATAACCTTAGCTCTCGGCTTTATAGCAAGTGAGTGATGAAAACCTGATGGGACAGGCTTGCAGGCTGCACTCGGAGCCACTGGAGTGAATTTTCGGAACTGGACAAAAATACTCTGAAGCGGACACCTGGAAAGGGCATGGGCAGCAAGAGGAAATGCTGTCAGGAAAGGAATTGTTTAAAAAGATTAAGAAAAATGGCTGATTAAAATTTTAGGAGGTGAAGTCGTGGCACAGATTAGTTCTCCTGAAAAGCAGTAATCAGGCTCTGAGCTGGCTTCTCAGATCCTACTTGGAGGCCTCAAAAGCAGAGCCGTTTAAAAAGCAGCTTCTTCGAGGAGTCCAGCTAAAACTACAAAGACATAAAAATCCAGTCAGACACAGGAAATTCTTAGGGGAATACAAGAATTTTATGAGTCAGAAGATAAAAATCCCTCTGAATACCTAACTGAACTAATCTAATGTAGCAGTCACCAGGAAAGGAGTGTGATGAATCTGTGTGTCAGGAAGGACAAATTTAAACAAACAGGAAATTGAACAACCTGAAGCTGCTTTCATTTTTACTCTCTGTGCCCTGCTCCTTTTTTTCTTTAAAGACACAAACCGAGTTGACAGCTGCAAAAGCTGCCATGTGGGTCTGAGGGGACTATTTCATTTTACTTGAAGTCTCAATTTAAAGAAACTGATTTTCTGGCTTCCTTTTGCAAAGTTGGGAAGTAGTTTATTTATAATTCATTATTTGCACTATTGTAGATTGTACAGTCCCCAGTGGAATCAAGCCACTAATCATTGCAAGGACATACATTTCTCCCTGGCATGCAGAAGGGAGGCAAAATGCTTCCTATTAGATATTTTACCCATGCTGGTAGCTAGAGGGTTATATATGATGTTATCCTAGATGATCTTTAAGGTCCTTTCCAACTCAAACCATTCTATGATTCTATGATACAGGTAGACCTGGTCCAGCTTCCTATTTGGGCACATGCTTAGCTTTTGACATGGAAAGTTTCTCAGGTTTCCAGAGAGATACTCACATCCACAAGGTCCTTGACTTTAGGTACAGAGAAGTCTAAAACCACCTGTGTAAAGTAATATTATTATACACAACGCTACTTACACTACATTATGGAGCCATGCATCATCTATGCTCAAATAAGAAGGGTTTCACATATGTGTAGTATTGCATCTTGGATGGCTTTTGTAGGGACTGAGAAGGTTTCTCAGTTTATAACCTTTTTATTAAAATTTTTCTCACTTTGGAAATTTTTGCAGTTTGTACTTTGCAGAGATCATGTTAGAACTCTTAAAACGACAAAGATTGCTGCTATTCTCACAATGTTGCTGCTATACTAAAATCAAGTTTGCATTAAAGCCCTTCTGTTACTTCAGGTTTACTTCAGCTTGAAGGAAGTAAACCTATAGAGAAGCCTGATTTTTGCTTGTTTCAATGAGTTTTGTGATTTCAAATGTCTTCATTCCAGAATGAAAAAAAAGAAAAGGAAAACTCTCTTTAAACAATCTTTCCTCCAAAACTGGTTAACTAAAATGTTTCATTGTACAAAAAATTCATTATATGAAAACAAATACTTTTTTCTAATTTTGATTTTTTCACCTTCATTTTATATTTCATACTAAAAATTTCAGATAAAAAGTTGTGCTAAAATAATTTTGAGATGAAAAATGAAACCTTCATGCCCAAAAGATAAGCCACTGGTCTCTCAGCTTCCACGGTCTAATGTGCTGCAGTAGACAGTGTGCTAGGCACAGGCTGAACTGACTGCAAACTACTTTTATAGAAATTTAGGACGCTGCTTAGTTTCCTATCTGAACTGCCTGTCTGGATCCTCCTATCTGGGGTTGATTCTGGACTCCACTTAAAATACTAATTGTTTATATTAAACAGACAAGAGAATGTGTGATGTATTTTAACTGTCAAAAGTGTTGTGAACATTAGCAGCTGGAAGAGGAATGTTCAATTCACTCAGTTACCTCTCAGCCTTTTATAATTCTGTATCAACAGCTAAATCTTACTCTTGCAGGCAAGAAAAACAGGGTATGAAGGGGCAGCACTGCGAAGCTGCTTCTACAGGAAAAAAAAAAGGGTATTCAAAAGCCATAGCATTGTCATTATTAGGTGAAAATAGAGCATCACTAAATCTACAACAGTATTGATGTGTCCATGAAAGCTGTGCACATTTTTGTGTGGAACAGCTCACATGTAGTGGCTCCTTTCTTGTGCTCATTTACTCACACTTAGCTGATGCCAGAAACATGATTCAGGTAGTGACTGGAGATATCACCTGAACTATTTGCTATGTGATATCCCTAAAAAAAGGAATCTTAATGCTATCAGTTACTGTATTTCTCTTAAATCTTCTGGACAAGAGGTCAGCAGCTTGTGTGGAGCTGTGAGTAAGGATAAGCTTCCTCCCCTACACAATTTATTCTCACAAAGCACCTCAGACGCATGCTCAGGACCATAAGCTCGTGCTGGGACCAGAGGGGCCCAAAACAAGGGTAAGAGTTGTCACTTAAGAGACATTAATAAGGCACTGCTAAACAACAGGACTTAGTTGTTTTCAACATTTATAAAAACTTCAAATTTTCAAAAGCAGAAAAAAAATCCAACCACAATGATACTCTTTTGTGTATTTCCTTAAGGAAATCTTCTAAGTAGAACAGCAAACTAGCTGCACACAGACAAATGATCCTTCTAATGTCAAGGGAAAGGAAGTTCAGAAACATTAAATAAAGAGATGCATGAGCTTCTGCAAACTGCTGTAGGGCAGGTTTTCCTTGGGAGCCCTGACTTCTGCCATGTGATTTGGGGTTGTCTTTTTTTTTTTAGTGCCACATTTCACAGAATCACAGAATCCTAGGGGTTGGAAGGGACCTCGAGAGATCATCTAGTCCAACCCCCGTGCCAGAGCAGGGTCACCTAGAATACATCACACAGGAACACATCCAGGCAGGTTTTGAATGTCTCCAGCGAAGGAGAATGCAGAATGCATTTGGCATGCTCAGGAAAGGAACACTGCTTTTGTTCACCCTATCAGTCTTTTACTTGTCCAATTGCCACTGCTGTATTAGTAAGGAAAAAATAGACCTAATGAGGTGTAAAATAATGCTCTACATTCAAAGACAGCGCTATACCTCATTTCACTTTAATATTTACTTCATAAGTAAACTCTGCTGAAACCTTGCATAAATAGCGCCGAATGAGTCTGTGAGGTATTCTGAACTTAGTGAAGCAAAGTTGATTCACACCTCATACACACAATGGCTTATTTGGTTGCTTACTGCCAAAACTTTAGCCAAGAGAGCCCTGAGATGAAGCAAGTGGGAAGACAGAGATAGGCGAGACTTGACTGGAAGAATTGTTAACAAAACAGAAGTTAGCCAGCAGAAACATAGTCGACACCAACTTACAGTAAGCAAGAATAACTAAGTTGAAAAGTAGCTGCAGGTAAGAAATTTTAATTAAATTTTTATTTGCTTAAATGCTTTTTACACCCTAAATGTCCATATTTGCATTTTTCAGCCTTTCCATTTGCTTTCTTATTTTCATTAATTTTTCCTTATGCTACAGGAAATATTTCTTTCTTTTCTTTTTCACTGAAAAAAGCAGCAAACTGCGTGTCTGAGCTTCCTCTCAGGCAGTGTGTGCTTGAGAGTATGAAGTCAAGGAACTGTAGCCTTGATTAGCTTAGATTTTGGAAGGAGCTTTACAGGGATTTTGTTTAGGTTTGAAAGACGAGTTTGTGGTTCATTCTGAAAGGAAAGTGTTGCCAAGACTTTCGCCAGAGAAGGTAAACCACAAAATTTTCACAAGAGTTCAGCAGGAAAATTTCCATAAAGCCAGGTTTTTAAACAAAAGAAACATGAAATGGTTACTTGCTGGAAGCTGATGTTTTCATGGGGATGTCTGTTTCACCAAAGACCCACTGAACCCAGAACAGCAAGTAACCTGCTGGTCAGGAGGTCCCATGGGACATGCATGGGAAGCTTCTGTTCTAATCAACTTCTAATATTTTGTACATGAAGTGGAGAAGCTTTAACAAGGCAGACTTAGGTAAAGGTGTCATAAAATAACTGAAGCAATCCATCCCACCCCTTTCTTGCTCTCAGTTGTCTTGGTCCTGGTGTTTCCTCACCATTCACCAGCTGTGGTGTGGGAAGAAAGTTCAGTTCACTAAACCAGCAGAAAATTATTTGGCTTTTTTTCTGGGCTAGCAAGCTGTATCAGCTAACTGAGCAGTTAAACAACCACTGGAGGCAAGGCAAAGCAGCAGGTAAGAATACAGGGCAAGGCGTGCAAGGATGACGGAAATACTGCTGTGATGACTTACTGTGATGTCCCTGATTGATAGAAACTCTACGGTTTAGTATAAGGCTAAACCTCTGAGCTGAGCATTGACACCACGTCTTTGCACTAATATCACACAATTACATAATCACATGGTTATAAACTGACCACAGGAACAACGGATTTGACTGAAAGGCTGCCTGAGGTCAGTGCCTTTGTAATTCAAATATGCCTGTAATCCCTCTGTTCCAAAAATCTCCTCTGTCTCAGTGTTACAAAAGGCAAAGTATGTGAATTTAGCATTTAAAATATATTACCTGGGTTATTATCTGGGCTAAGTCTTTTCTCAGAGAGCAGGTAGCAGAGGATGAACTTTCCAGGAAAGGGACTGAAACGCTGTGTTTTTCATTCTCTAAGCACGTTAAAAAGCCAGATCACTCGAGAAACCACAGTATGTCAGTTCCCAACTCTATCTTAGATATAACAAAATCTAACCTTTGACACCAAGCTAGCCCAGTACCAATCCAAGTCTATTCAACAAACTCAGACCTTTTTTTAAATGCTGCATAACTCCGCACAAGTACAATGTCTGTTTATTTAAGTTCTGAGCGGGCAAAGAGGATTTAGCAGCATCATGACAATGGAAGTTGCAGGGATGGGGAAGGACTGGAATGCCAGAGGTTGCTGGGTTTTCCCTCCCTAGCTTCCACACGTTCATCAGATCGCACCCAAAACAGCACATATTCTGCCTGTGGAGTGCTCTTAGCCTTAGCAGAAAACGTCTGCTTTTGGTTGCCTAAAAGGGACTGTTCTAAGCTCAAACCTCTGAAATCCTGAACAGTTTGCAGTCAGCCCAAAAATGTTTTGTGCACTCCTTGACTTCTTCATAGTTCCCCAGGAAGCTGAAGCATACCGGTGGTTTTAAATGCTCATGCTGTAATTGTATCACTCCAGGTGTTCTCAATAGGATTCATTCCTATAAAACAACTAAAGAGGTGAAGTATGGTCCAAATCTCCACAGGAAAAGAATAGAGCCAACAGCACAATCAGTTTCTGAAAAATGATTGGGTTCCCATGCCACAAGCAACAGTCCATAAAGCATCTCACAGAAAGCCCAAACAAGCCTTGCAGCTTCTGGCTTTAGAGAAGAACTAGAGGACCTGGGGACCTCTGACTCACATTCCAAAATGGACATTAAAAACAAAGTTCCTTCCCTCCCAGGCAGCTTAATGACCTGCAGATTTTCAGTACAGGCCATATCTGACATGAGCTCCAGAGCCTCACCTTCAGCCATATTAAAATGGTTGTACATTCTGACATGAAACATGATGGTGTTTCATTTGCACGGGGCACCATCCCATTGATTTGGTGCATTTTTGAGGGGGGGTGGGGGGTGGAGTGGGGACGAGGAAGGATTCCTACTCTGTTGTATTCAAAGCAGCCTCAGTAGCAAAACTTTCAATGTTCAACCTTTATACTCCAGCGTCCAGCACCGCTATCACTAGGTGTAATAATTGTTTCACACTGTTACTCTGAGTAACACATTTTTTAATCTACAGCCTAAGAAATATTAAGTCTAAAATACTGGCAAAACTATGAATCATTTTCTGGAAAGACCTGAAACAAAGTGATCACCCTTTGGAGAGCTCTGTGTGCAGTGACTGATCATCTCTATTGTTGGCATTCCCAGAGGTCACTGAGGGCTTCAGCTGCATTGTACCAGGGCAGCACTGAAAACAAAAGCCATCACAGCTGGCTGATTGTGCAGTGTAGGAAACCAACCTGTGGGTGCCAGTAATTAAGTATCCAATTAAATGGGGCCTGAGTTGATGGCAGTTTTGGGAATTTGTCTTTAGTTTCTTTCTAAATAATAAAAATGCATTGAACTGCAGTTTTTAGGGGTCTAGAAAACTTTCTGAAAATTTCTCAAATTTTGTAAAAAATTTTGACTGGAAAAATTGGAGAATTTGGACAAAATTAAAATAGCTCAACTGTTTTTCACTCTTCATTTTGAAAGCATATAGTTCAAGCCTTTGTTTGAAATGTTTGCTTTCCAATATCAATTTATGTTAAAGAAATCTGAGGGATATAGACCCTGCCTCAGTTCAATACACTGAAAAAAACCAAAACCTTTCATTTCTGCTTGCCAAGTTAAAGCAAACTTTAACACACAAGTTGAACACACAAGTCCCCAACCTTGTTCCCATATATAGGTTTCGTCCCTAAATAAAAAATCCTGTCGTTCTCACAGTTCTAGCTGTGGCTACCCCAGCCTCTGGGACTAACTCGAGCCACCTCTTATTTGAACATTTTACATCTTTCTACGGTAGAATGTATAGCAAAGACTATACATCCATCCAAATATGTAAACTGGGTGAGCAGGGCAAACAATAATTTTATTTGCAGCTTTGTACTGGTGTATCTTTCTGCTCTCCTTATGTTTAACAATCTACTTTCCTATGCTCATCCTATGAGACTATTTTTTAATTTTTTTTTCTTCACTGCTCTTTATTAGATCATTTAAATGTTTGCATGGGCTTCAGTAAGTACCAGTTGGTTTCCTGAGAGTGTAGCATTCTTCATTCTTGCTTGGAATGTTTTTTAAAATACCTACTATCACTGCTGTAACTCTCCAATTCCCTAACATTCATTAGTTTTAAAACAGACTTGCACAAATAAACCATAACATTGAACTAATGAGATGTGGGTGGGAAGTTTCTGTAAATACAGCCTGAATTAAAGGTAGAATTTCTGCATAACTTAGATAATCTTATTCTTTACATTGCACTGAGGATGACACTGAATGCCCTTCGTTTATTAATCTATGAATTTGAAGAATGCCCTGCCTTATTCGTTCAGCTTCTTCAGCAGACCACCTTTATGATTTTAAATGTGAAGTAAAACACTGCTATCCAAATGCTAAAGCAGAACTGCAGGCTGTAATACATTTGATTACTTAGGCATTTTAATGTTATTGTCCACCTCTGTCTGTGCAGGGTTTACGCCTGGCACTGGCCAATACAGTTTATGAAGACTTAAAAAAATATGCAAGAACTATTGGCAGAGGAATGAGAGAAATACACTGTTACTGCTCGTGCAAATTATGAGAAACTCATTAGAGCTCAATCATTTGTGGATAAGTAAAAACACCCTCAGAGGCAATGTGCCAGTGGAAATCTCATGAGTTTCAGCTTCTGAAGTTTCCCATTAACCTCCTTTTCTGTGGGAAGGAGGGCAGAGGGAGAAGGGATAGACAGTCTCTGTATGGTCCACCCCTATCTTGATCTGATGAAGGAAGATCAAGGCCAAGGGCATTTAGATGAAGGTCTGTGTTCTCACTCCCACTTAGATATAGTCAAGTTGCCTTTCCATTCTGGGTGCCATGCTAGCAGGCACCCTAAGTCATTGATGACATGGGTCTCAAGCTTGGACTTGGTCTTCACAGGAGGTGGTCAGATACTCACTACCTCCTCCACAGAAACAGAAGCCCAGAAGGGGGCATGTCCCACTGGGGAGTCTCCCTGGTCTGTTACATGTCCCGGCCAGGAGTAGGTCTGTTGGTCACAGACCTTCCTTATGTGAGAAAGCAAGGGGGAACATAAATTCATAGAATCATTTTGGTTGGAAAACACCTTTCAGATCATCAAGTCCAACTGCCAACCTAGCACACTGCCAAATCCACCACTAAACCATGTCCCTAAGTACCATACCTATATGTCTTTTAAACACCTCCAGGGATGGTGACTTGACCACTTCCCTGGGCAGCCTGTTCCTGTGTCTCACAACCCTTGCAGTGAAGAAATGTTTCCTAATATCCAGTCTAAACCTCCCCTGCCACAACTTGAGGACGTTTTCTCTTGTTCTATTGCTTGTTACTTGGGAGAAGAGACCGACATCCACTATGCTACAACCTCCTTTCAGGCAGTTGTAGAGAGCAATAAGGTCTCCCTTCAGTCTCCTTTTCTCCAGGCTAAACAACCCAGCTCCCTCAGCTGCTTCTTGTAAGATATGTGCTCTAGCCTTCACCTACTTTGCTGCTCTTCTTTGGACACACTCCAGCACCTTAATGTCCTTCTTGAAAACTTATGTTAATTAACTTATGTTAATGTATCATTAAAGAAATTACATTTACAGAGACCAGAGTAAGAGAGTTATGCTGTGTACATATCTCTGTTTTTTTAGGTGTGCGACTTACTTTTTATATGGCCTATACTGTGATGCATGGAACCAAAGAAGTAAAAGCAGCTGTCGGCATAGGTTTCATCATGCTGTTCTTCAACAGTACAACGCAGCCCTGTTTAATCATACTGCCACAATGACACAGATCCAGGTACGCCTGAGACAGGCCATCCTTGTGGGGCAAGGGAAGAGTCCCAGACATGCAGATAGTAAAGAAAATAGAAGGATTTGAAAAGAGAGCTCCTATAATTCTCTTCTCCATCAACGCCAGTTAACTGGGTAAGCAATGGCTAACATAACTTCAGTTTGCCACAGTCTAACACTAACTCATGACCCGAAGTCCAGCTCTGATAGTACTCTTCCAGTCAGGGATTGCTTCCTGTTCTTGAAAGCAGGGAGGGGTGAAATTGGCAGTGAAATGCTGTATCTTCCCCTCTTGCCTTTTAAACTTGTTTCCAGAGCTCTAATGCCCTCAACACAGTATTTCATGCAGCAGATTTTTTATTTGCCAGCACATTTTTTCCACCACTCTTCAACCTAAGTATGTCTCAGTCAGTTTTCAGATAGTCTATCGGTGCTGACAATTGACATTCCAAATCCCACCCCTCTGCGAATCCATATTCCTGGGACTCTGTTTAAATCCCTTAAACATAGGGTGTGTGGCAGGGGAAAAAAAATCACTGACTCAAGGGGAGATAATAGGATGTGAGTATATGAGCACTTTCAAACACCAGAAATCTTATGGGTAAGCACTTTTAAAATGAGAATATAAACAGGGAAATTCTGTTCTTACGACCACCTCCTCGAATAGTAAGAAACAGAAACAAAATGCTTCTGTTTTAAATTTTAATGTTTTAAAAATACACCTTTCAGTTTCTGCATCTGCATTTATTGTGTCAGGTATCCTCAACTTGGTTAGAATGGTTAACACATTAAAAGTCTTTGACTTTCTAAGAGCTCAAGAATACCAACATCAAATCAGCAAAATCTATGCCTACTAAGCTTTTGGAAAATTTCATGTGCTTTGTGAAACATGCCAAAGACCAGCTTAATACTTGGGCCCTGACTGAAGCTAAATTTAATACATTTACAATATTTCTTACTCTCGTTACCCTTAGGTCACATCTCTTCCAGTTACATATTTCTCTTCCTGCCCATGAATGGATCAACAGTTGTGAATGATCTATTTGCAAAACACATTCTGTCAGCTTTTTAACATCTGACAATTCTTACTTGTAATTCAGAGAATGAGATGAAAATTACTGCAGTTCTCTGGGATAACAATAACTGGAGATACATAATCAGATTTGGATTTTTTTGAAGAAAGTTAAGAGAAAAGAAAAAGCATACAAGGAGAAAAAGAACTAAAATAAACATGCTGCACCCAAGCTCTGTGTATGGGTGCTTTACTGACATCCAGAAGAACTTGAGAGCAACTGGGTAGATCTCCTCTTAAATTTATGATTTTTTTCCACTATACCTCCACAGTGGCAGATGTGGATCACACCCACTCATGCCCAGCTCTCTATACCTCCATTCCGGATGGAGATAATCTCTCCTAACTTTAACCATCAAAGTTATGTGCCTAACTCTAAAGTTTATGGGCACCCAAAAAGGTGAGTCAGTGCATCCCCAGACAGACTTTTCCAGCAGAAGAGATTAACCCCTCTGAGGATGTTTGTCTATTCCAGCTGACTCTGGATGAAGCTCAGGGATCTGTGTTAAGGTAGACAGTTACAGTTGCATCAGGTGATCCTACTCTCCCTGGTATGGTAATAGCTTGTATAAAATACCTCTCCAAATCAAATGCTACTTTTTCTCCACAGACACACAGGGATTGTGTGAAAGCTAGACACACAAATAACCTGAAAAGGATATTATTCCAACAATCAAAGCATCTCCGTTGCTACAGCTAGTAAAGAGCAAAGACTAGTGCTAAATTAGATGCTCCAGGGTTTATTCAGAACAACCAATCACTGATATTTTGTGATCTTCATAGGCATGATGTTTGGAGGAGGGGATACAGATCTAAGATTGTTCGGACACCTGGACCATGGCTGATGAAAAGGCTGGGACCACTTACTCTGTAAAGAACAATAGGCAGTCATGACAGTGGAATACCCAACAACAGAGAATGGTAATTCAGCCCCCGATGGAAAATAAGGTTGCTTAAAACCTTGATCAGATCACACAGGGATGCAACTCTTTCCTTGCAGAAATACTTTCAGCCCTTGTAAATTAATTCACTGCTGTCTGGCTTAAGATCTGATCGTGATGTCCTTACTCTGACTTAAACTGGCAGCATTAGACCTCATTGGTGTTTTGACTTAGGACTTAATCCTAAGCAGATGGGTGTTCACATGTACAGTGGCAGTTGTAGTGGTATGACACAAACCTGTCTACCGTTACATCTTAAGGCTGTGGTTGCCACTAAATTAAGTCAACAAAAGACAAATTCATGTTCTGTGCTTCATACTCAAATCAACACTAAAGATTTTGATGGTGATCAGTGAACTTTCCAGTTAATTAAAAGCAGCTTGCATTTTTCCCTTTACTTTTAGTACTACAAGACCTGACAGACAGTGGGCAGGAGGAAAAAGGCATAGGGAAAAAGAACTTTGCCCAGGGTCACAGAGCTGTCAGACATGCCAGAACAGGATGCAGAATCAGCAGATGCCCATACAACAGTAAAATATGAAGCAGCCATCCAAATTATGTCCAAACCTGCAAATTTCAGCTACCTGTATACATCCAGATGGATGCTGGTAGCTTCTGCACCAGTGCAGTCGTGAAGTATTCTTGTATCGACAGAATTCTTGTTTCCTGGCACCACGCAGTATCCTGTGTTTAAAGCCATTCTTTAAAACCTCTGCAGAAGTATGTACATGATTCACAGTGCCGTAACACTCTACTTACAAATTAATTATAGTTCAGCTTCCAAATTACAAAGCAGACATGCAGTTCCCCCCCCCCTCCCCGGTTTAAATGAACAGAATACTAATAAAGCAATGAAACAGTACAACTGACTTGAACTGTAAATGGTGTTGATAAATCACATTTGAGCTGTATAACCATCTCAATAAACCACAGATGTGACCAGAAACCTCCCTGCTTGTCCATTCTTGTGTCTTCTCTTGCACATACTCAATTTTTGACTAATTAAATAGACTATGGCAAATTAATTATCACAGTTACTCTCTAATAGGATTAATTTGATTGAATGAATTTTCACTTAAAATGAACTGAAAGACTCTTTATGAAGTTTGTAAGTGTAAGATATTTCAAGAGTATCACCAAAAATCTTGTCCACTGAACAAGACTGCAATGCAAGTAGCTCTTGAAAAGTAATTAGGTAGCCTTGCTCAGTAAAAAAACTGCAGAACGATTAACAGGTCTAAGCAAGAATCACAACATTTTTGTATTTAAGAAATTCAGCCCTCCAGAACAGTGAAGATGTTATGCTGTTGAATGTTGCTGACTTGAAAGAGCAATTGGCTGACTAACAATAAACTAATTCCCCAATACACCAGACCCATCTGAAGCAGCAATACTTATGATGAATAAAATATCCTCAGCCAATCTACTTTATAGTTTATATTTTAACTGAGTTCCGCAGCTTCCAACTCCATGTAATAAAACCATGATTTATATATTATTCATATATTATTCATGTCTTCTGACTCCTTTTGCCAAGTTTCTTCTTTAAGACAGCCTTTTTTAGCTATTTCGAATGAAATACGAAATAGAAAAGATTGCCTTTAGTACTCTGAAAGAAGGGTAAAAACTTTCTTCTAAATATATCTGATGAATTTGCTTACATTAATGCTAATAAAATGGAAAACCTGTATCTAAATATTTTCATTACAGGACCAATTTAAACACATTGCAAGATCTTTCTCAGCAAGATCCTCAGAGCAAGGCAAGAAAAAAGCGGCAATGATTATTAAAGTACATGTAAGACAAAAATAGAAGTTGTTGGGGGAATAGAAGTTGCTGGGAATAGAAATTGCTGGGGGCTGACCTGCTGGAGAGCAGTGTAGGAGAAAGGGACCTGGGGGTCCTGGTGGGCAGGAGGATGACCATGAGCCAGCAATGTGCCCTTGTGGCCAAGAAGGCCAATGGCATCCTGGGGTGCATTAGAAGGGGGGTGGTTAGTAGGTCGAGAGAGGTTCTCCTCCCCCTCTATTCTGCCTTAGTGAGGCCACACCTGGAGTATTGTGTCCAGTTCTGGGCCCCACAGTTCAAGAAGGACATGGAACTGCTCGAGAGAGTCCAGCGCAGAGCCACTAAGATGATTAAGGGAGTGGAACATCTCCCTTATGAGGAGAGGCTGAGGAAGCTGGGTCTCTTTAGCTTGGAGAAAAGGAGACTGAGGGGTGACCTCATCCATGTTTACAAATATGTAAAGGGTGAAGGTCAGGATGATGGAGCCAAGCTTTTTACAGTAATGACCAATGATAGGACAAGGGGCAATGGTTGCAAACTGGAGCATAGGAGGTTCCATGTGAATATAAGGAGAAACTTTTTCACTGTGAGAGTGACGGAGCACTGGAACAGGCTGCCCAGAGAGGTTGTGGAGTCTCCTTCGCTGGAGACATTCAAAACCCGCCTGGATGCATTCCTGTGTGATGTACTCTAGGTGACCCTGCTCTGGCAGGGGGGTTGGACTAGATGATCTTTCGAGGTCTTTTCCAACCCCTAGGATTCTGTGATTCTGTGATAGAGAATTGCATTTGTCTGTTGATATTAGATTTCTGGCTTGAGGAGCAAGGCCCTTTAACGCAGTTTTTATCACATGCTGACGGGCAGTGCTTTGTGCAGCAGCAGCACTGTGAGCATGTCTGCTAGCTCACAAGGGCAGAGCACCTTTAAGTAGCTGCCCTATTAAGAACACAAACAGGATTTTTTGGAGAGAGCAACATATTATCTGAAAACATTTGCAAAATAGAAATTACAGAAATTATTCATGCAGAAAGATCTAAGGCTGTTGTGAGTCCTATCAAGGCTGCTGGCCTCCATTGGCAGATTCATGGATCTAGCTTATGGAAATGAACAGGCTTCCTATTAAAATACTTTGACAGCTGAGAAGAATCATGCCAGTGCTAGTAAGGAACAGCCAAGCTCAGATACAAATAAGATGAACAGAGGAAGTAGAAGAAAAATACATCTGCAACTGCGGTCAGTATTAGAATTTTGAAAGTTATACACTTGGAATCCTCTGATAGCTGACTGCTTTCTTCAAAAATCCTAGATAAGCAAGATGCCTGCACGCTTACAATATTTTTAATCAGTCCTTCACAAATCAAAACATTGTTCTATATGTTGAAATAATTTGACCAACTTTTGCCATCCTTTACAAGAGATACAAGAGCAGGGGGATGATCAGTTACCGCAGGTCAGCTCTGTTACAAGCACATAGTTCACTCAGATGTACCCGTGAGATGTCCCAGCCATCTGTATTCCAGATCACATTGCAGCATAGCCCTGAAAGCATTCAACAAATGGTTCAGCTTGAATCTGTATCTAAAGGCTCATCTCACTGCTGAACAAGTGTAACAGACCATGCTCTGCAGCCATGTTGCATCGTTGCATCCCTAATGTTCTGCTTGTAGAGTTGTTAACGCCAAGAACAAAATAGCACTGACAAGTAACCGTAAGTAAGATAATCTGAGCTGCAGTTCTGTTTATGTAGTTGCTGTCTCTCTCTGTTTCTCTGTGCCAGCTCATGCACACTTTCAAGAACCCATGCACTACTGGTGGCCAGAGAGAAGGAAATCCCTCATAGTTGAAAGAGACTCTGGAGAGGTCATTTGCCTCACACAAAAAGCTGTGGAGCATCCCTATTCTTCAGCATCTCAGTGGATTTTGCCACTTTTCTTTGTTACAGACTCTGAAAGTAATCTTTTAGTGTTTTTTAGTCAAACACCCTGGTTGTAGGATGACTGATGAACTTGTCAATATGATTTTGTTATGAACACCAAATGTCTCATCTTCCCTGTTTCTGAAACTACTGAGCCTTGCTAAGAAGAAATGAAGAACCACTCCATCACAACTTGGGTGAAGAAGCTGACGTCAGCAAAATTTAGGAATTGATTTGTTAATCTGTACTTAGACTACAATCCAGTCGATCAATGGATATTACGAAGTGCCCTGCTGGTTGAGGGACCTAAGGTTTCAGGCAAGTTACATTTCTTTTGGGTTTCCCTAGTAGCAAGTGTCAGTAAGAAATGCTCACTTACAAGATGCCTTTTGGTTTTCATTTCTTTCTTACTCAGGCGATGAGTTCCTTGTGCTCTTAATAGTGGTACTGATGACTTTCATACAATGGGACTGATGACAAGCTAGGGGAAACCAGGGCTGATAGCGAGAGTTTGGGAAGTCTATTGCTGAACATCTGGAAGTGCAGCCAAGAGGAATTTATGAGATGAAAACATCTGACCACCCCCAACCTTACAATTTGCTTCAACTGTTCTCTAGCACCTGTGCCGAATCATGTAGCCTAGCAAGTTAGTACATAATAGGGGCCATATTAAGGGAATGATAGCAGTAAATACAAGTGAGAAAGGACGGATGGGAACTTTGATGGGGATAGAGTGGAGGCAGCATTGTGTGGTGTTGAAGACATGAGGATACACTCGTGCTGGTGGAAAAAGTGATGTGCAGAGAGGAGAAACGACCTGCAGAGTCACTGGCTTACACTGTGAGTCCAGACAAGGCAGGTGAAGAAAATTCAGGAACTGTCAGGGGCTCCTTGACTTTGTATCAGGGGCTCCTGATACAAAGCAGTATCTGGCTGCTGGGGCGGCAGGGATCCAACACAAGCTCATGTGTAGCCATCCCTGGGGACAGCCTCTGGCAACATGGGAAGCTATTATAGCCTAATTCCTGATGCTAACTGGAATGTTTCCAAAGAACTGACGCAAACAATGATATAAAATCACATAGGTAATCTCTACATTTCATTTAGTCTGTACAGATGCATTGTACAATCAAGCAGGGAGACAGAAGAATGGGTTTTGGAGATGAATCCCTCTTTTTGAGACAAGCAGGAATCTGGCACAGTGAATGGTGAAGAACACAGCTGAAAGCACTGTGTGCTGTTGGGCACTCCTCTTTCTTCTGCCAGTGCACAGATGTGTTTCTACAGCACAGTGCTTCCACAAGTGTCATTTTATTGCACCCTGAACTCTCTGACTTCCTCCATTCCACCATCTGTGTGACATATACAAAAAAGAGACTCCACTGGAGACCAGGTGTATTGTCCGGGGATTTGTCCTCTCTTTTTAACACAGAACAAAACTCACATTTCTTCCCCTTCATGATTTCACTGCCAACACTATCACCTGAATATCACATGGCTCACCTTCACAGTGACATCCAGGATACACCAAATATCACAGGAGATGCCCCAAAAAAACTCCAACCCACTCAGTAGGCAGTAGGAAACTCACCACTACCATTGCTGGTGACCAGTGGGAATGCTGAAACAGTTGTTTGCATTTATTATGCTTATTTTTCTGTTACTAAAGTGAGATTAACAGTGTTCAGTGACATCTTTTGAGACCTACAAATTCTTCCCATTACGGAAAAGCATCACAAACATCTATTCTCTAAATTAAAAAAACCCCACAACAACCCACAACTTTCATTAACTGATTATTTCAATATAATTCTTGCATTATTAAATTCTAAAATTTGCTAACATAGCACAACAAGCATTTTAGACACTACCTAAATACTAATAATTGGAACAAAATTGTTTCAGCTGTGGTTTTTATGATTTACTTTGTTCCCTAACAAATGTTGAGAAAAAAAGTCTTTTTCCTACAATCTGTTTTGCTTTCAAGTATTTTTTTAGAAAAAAACCCCTATTTTCAGTACCAGTGACATTCATCATATTATGACAGGAAAGCAAAATTGTTTCATTTCATAAGATCTTCTAACAGCATGAAGCTAACCCCATGGTCTCTGAGACAGAAATTCTGCCAGCTATAGACTTAAAAAGAATCAGCAGAGAAAAAGAAGTTTCTCAGATGGAACTGTTAGCCATGATATGAAGAATGTGTGTCCCCTACAGATGTTATAGCTATTTATATGATAAATCCTGATCATCACTATAGATATTTTACAGCCTTCTTTTAAGTTAATGCTTAAGTTCAAATTAATCTTCTTTTTGACAATGTTTGCCTAATATTTCAGTGTTGAACAACATTTCCAGGGTTACATTTACAGTGAGCCTACTGGGCAATTTTAAAGCTGTATTCCAGACTTTGTACTTGCTTCAGAAAGACTTCTTTTAATTCTTCAATGCTTCACAAATATTTATAGGAAAGACAAGTACAATAAGCATTTACAAATGCTTAACAAGGGCACATCTAGTCATTCAAGTTAACTGGAATGAACATTAGGGTTAATTTAGAGCACATGACAGGTTGTAGAAAAGCTCAGTGGAAGAAAATACTCATTATAGAATAAACTTACTTTATTCTTACATTCAGCACTTGAACTGTAATGTGAGTTACAGTGAGATAATTGAGAACAAAGCATGTTTGTTCTAGTTTGCAGAATCATTGGTTTTCTCAGGGATCACATGCTGAGGAATTCAAAATTAAATGCGGGATATGAAAATACCTTAAGGTGTCTCCAAGGAACTCAAGGTTGCGTAAATATAGAGTCATTGGTTTCAAATGGCAGCAGCCCTTTTAAAACCAATGCTACATTTACACACTTCAAAGGCCTGCACTATGCAGAACATGGTACTACAGAGGGCACTGAACCCCCTTGCAGCAGAGAAATATTTTTTTATGAGGATGCCTCTCTGCCATCACCAATGCATCCTTTCACTCCCTGCTTACACTCTCTTGTTCACTCAGAGGCAGCAGGAGGTCTGGGCTTATTGTCTGGTTTTGGATGTCAAGCTGTTTGGTGGAGAAACAAAACCAAGCGATGTTTTATTTGTGTCATACATGTTGACTTGATCTCAGTATCTCAACTTCTCTGCTTTCACTTACTGGGAAGATAAACTCTAAGTGCTTTCACTATTTGACTATCAAGAAGAGCTTCTGTGTGGAAGAACTGAGCACCATCCCTGTAAAGGGAAGGCTGCTGTATGTTTCACAAAGAGAAAGACTGTTTTCACCCTTGGTATTTCTGGCCATAAAATGCACTTTGAGGTTATGGACTTTCTGTGATTTCTTTTTTCTTAAAATGCCATTTTTATTGTGTGCTTAATCTGTTTTTTCTGCTATCTTTTAGCATCTATCTTTGGATGAGACACTGAAAGAGGCAGCACTAAGACTGAGGCGTTAAACCTCAGTAATTCTCAGTTCCACATATAACATTTGGGGCAAAGCACAAAATGAGACCAGGAGCGCAGCCTGGCCTGGCCAGCCACATGCACTGGTGATCCACAATGAATCACTAGGTGAGGAGCCTTCAAAAGTTTGGGGGGTGACCAGGGTCCCATGACAGGAAAGCCTGAAACTATTCCAACCAAAGACTTCCCAAGGGACTTAGGGAAAAGGGATCACAAGCAGGAGATGAAAGTGAGACTGTGCAGAAAAAGGAGGAATAAATCTAAGAAATTCCTCAGCCCCAGACCTTCCTGTACTGTATTCCTGATGGTACACAACGCACTTTGAAGTGGGAAGCAGCACAGCACAAGGCTAAAAATTCCTGTTGACGTTCATGGTACCTGCTGATGTTGACACTCAGCAACAATGTTAATCACCTGCTGCAGAGAATTCTGGTGCACGTCCAGAGAGTATTTAGGTGCAGCAAAAGAAGTGGAAGCAGAGAAGATCTTGAGTCTTTTACTGCTCATTTACATTTATGTATTTTTCGTGTGGTTTTCTATAAATGGTCTTTACTTCCAAATCCTTTTACAACCTTGGTGTGCTCTGGGCTCTTGGGGAGACAAAACTGCACTAGGTGTTCACAAGGCCAGAGCTCTGACCTTGTAAGAGTAATGCCTAAAGAGTGCACTCAGAGAACAGAGCAGGGAGAGCAGCTCTTGTCCTCTGGTCTTTGGGCACCCGGGGTTTCCAGCACCACTGTGTGAGAAATAAGAGGCAACCTGTGCCCAGAACTCAGACTCAAGCTCAAGGAAAGTAAGCCTATGGAGCCCACACAGATGAAGAGGAGACATTCAAGAGCTCACGCTCAACCTACAGAGTCCAATCACTTGAGGCCTGGTCTACTGAGCAGGTGTTCACTGTGGCTGCGATGGTGCCAAACTTTTTGTTGATACTCTCTCCTCTCTAGGAAAGGCCATACGCCCTGCCTTCACTGCAAGGACAGTGGCTCACAGAATAGTGTGCATAACAGGAGAGCTGCTTCAAAAAAAAGTCAGAAAACTGTTTGTAGCTTACCCCACCAAGCAAATCAAAGTTGTGCAGAGAGAGTTTCCCCTCAACAAAAAAGTGAGACATTTGACGTACTGCTCCACACCATAGTTTTGGTGACTTTATTAAAATAAAGGGGCTGGTGGCAGACAACATGTGAAGCTGTCCCCCCTTGTAAAACTGTTCTGTCAAGATCCAAGAAATACTCTTAGCATACAGTTCATTCAAGCAATATTTAAAGCAAGTAACCTCAAACTCACAGACTAAAATCATAATAGAAGCAAGATGACTCAAGTATACAGTATGTAGGAATTGGCTATATAAATGTTTCCTGCTGTAGATTTCACTCCTAGACAGTTCAAAAGATAAAATCTAATGTGGAAAGAAAAAGCAACGTAATGCCTCACATTTCAAAACCAAATCATGCTGTAACTGGAATAAAAGGAAACATGCTATTTCATAAATACTCTGATTAATATATTGTAAAAGCTATATCATTATAAGCAGTTACAATCACTGCATCAAGATAACATCTAGAAGATAACATTGGCCTAAATACAAAATTGCCATAATAATATTAGGTTTTCTGTTTAAAGTAGTTGTTTTCATCTTAACAACAAAATGGGTTTTGAATGACCTTTTCAGGCAATGGACATTTCAGCCAGTTCCAGGGCAACAGCCCGTTCTTAATTTACTATTGTTTAACTTTTAGGAACACCCAGGAATAGTTAACTGAATAAATAACAGTCTGGTATTAGGATCTCTGTTTTTTTCGCCAACTGTTCCTGTTTGCTGCCCTGTGCTTTTTGTCTTGTTAGATACATATTAACCTGTTAGACTGACCTTCGCTTCCCTCACAATCCCTACAACACATTAAAATTCTTTAAAATGACAACTTGAGAGAGACTGCCTTTCGGTAAACCTCCTAAAACAAGCTCTACAGACTGGTCTGGCATGCGTTGTGTACATGCATCTGTCATGAAAATTTGATGACAAATTATCTGTTTCCTGACAGATAGGCTGTACTGACTTCAAATTCCCATGCAATGTCTTTGTCCACCAGGAAGAAAAACATTCTCTTTTAAAGCAGTGATCATTCTCAAACTTCACTTCAATCCTCCATTTGCTTTAGTCTGTATTATCATTTATTTGTACTATAATTTTTCTGGATCAATTAAAGCCTGTTGCAAGATACATCTTCCTGATCATCTTTTGGGAAAATGTAAAGAGACAGGAACTAATGAAAGGAACAAAAGCAAATGTTTCATAGTAATAATGCTGTTTTCAGAGGGTGAGAGATGAAGATCCTTTTTAAGACTGACCTACCCCAGTTTGTTTAAAACTAAGCTGAACTTGAACTGATAAACTACTCTTTTGAGATTAACCTGAATAGTGTACATTCAGCAAAACACTGTAAATCTAAACATACCTGAGTTGGAGTCAAACTTTGTTTCTGACCTGCAAAAGAAAATAAAAAGATCGTAAGTTACAAGAACGCTTTTATGCCATAAAAGCCGTTTGTCAGACAGATACCCCAGCAAACACTTGACTTTAACAAAACTCTACCTCTGTACCTCATATACTTAATGCATTTAAGGGTATTTTAAGCCAAATAATAACTATTATCTTTACATTTTTGTTTTTTTCACAATGTAGAGTTACAAAGAAGATATCTTAAAAGACAAATAGCAAAATGAATGCAAAAAATAGAAGATAAATTTAAATCAGGATTAAATTATATTCCTGAATCCTGGAACACAGTTGTTCCTATGAAATAAATATTGTTTTAATTCATTTTCATTTTTGAAAAGTCATTAAGAGGATTTAATTTATTCAAAATTTGTTTCCAATTTATTTTTGAAGCAGATACCGTTTCATTAATGTCATATGTATTGTATCCAATGATCTGTACTTAATTGTACAACAGCCTAGGAGGGTTTTGTTTGTGTGTGTCTTCAATTTACTCACTCTGCACACAGGAATAAGTGGTTTGATTTTCTTAAAAGTGGAAAGTGGGGGGTGGGAGAGAGGGAAAGAGGAAGGAAGCCAGACCTAAATTTTAACTTGTTTTAAAGTCTTTGCAAAAAGACAATGATGTGTGCATTATGCACCATTAGCTTTGGTCGTGCACTGCAGATTTTTCTCTCTCTAACAAGTAGTGTTTTCTTCTAAGGGCTTAGCACTTAGCAAATGAACCCTATAACCTGTATATTTAATAAAAGGAAGAAAAAATTAGCCCTTGTGGGAACATCATGTTTCAGATATAGGTTAATAATACTTGTAAATGTAGAAGCCTTTGAAGATCTCAATTCAACTGTGGGAAAACTTAAGTTGAGTAATTACTCTCAAGATGCTGCTGATGTGCTGTCAAGCAGAATTAACCCTATGACTAGGCCTATCTACACAATCTGCTATAAGACAGCATTGTCTATATCGAGCTCTCAAACTAATTAACGGGCATGTTCCAATCAGATTTATATTGCCCACTAACAATCAGCTGTACACATGGTCATGGCTGTCACAGCACGACACTAGGTCAGACCAGCAGGAGACCTGTTAAAGGATGTTACGCTGGCAGAAAAATGCATTTCGCCAGAAATTCTAAGAAGGAATTACAATGTTCAATCCTTTTACATTGCATCAGGGAGGGGGTATATTTTGGGAAGTTATAGTCCTTCTTTTTTCAAAAATAAATGACTGAAGCTTCAGAGCTAATTGCAGATTTTTTTCTTCTTTTATATTATAAGCTTGTACATACAGGTATGTGTAGATGTATTTTACACATACTCTACGTATTTTATATAATTGGCACTGCAGTCCCATACCCAAGATCTATGCTACAACAAACAAATATCAAATCAATAATGGTATAAAAAATGAACATGTTCATGCTGCAAGTTACCGTTAAAGCCATCAGAAGGGAAACAACTCCCTCCTCCCTTCCTGCTCATTCTACACCTTTCCCCAGTGCTCACAATCTTGTATGTCTTAAACAGAACTCTCAGGTGGTGAAAAGATGGAAGGGAAAAAACCTGTAAGTTATCTTGCTAATTGGTACTTATAAAGTACCACCAAAGGCACTGAACAAATAAAGTATGTTGCTGACATGCCTTCACAAATGCCACCACCAATAACCACCCAGAGCACCAGCCCGTGCTCCTTTTGGGCAGTGTATTTCAGTTGGCGTTCATACCCAGCAGGATAAAGTCCCCACCCTGCGAAAGCTACATGCTGGTAACTGGGGTGAATTCCACCGAGTTCCAGGTAAAGCCACTTACTCAGTGTTTTATTTCCAACATTCTCTTCAAGCTGCAGTATATCTAGACCATTCTCTCTTGCTCATCGCTGTAACAGCAACACCTCACTTCCTACATAGTCAGAGACAATATACGAACCTTACCCTCAGAGTCTGTTTGTCTGCACAATCAACTTCTTGCTGCCTCAATTCTAGATACTTGATACAAGCTGGTCAAACAAAGACCCTGGTTCTCAGCCTGCATGGCTTGGCATGGATATATGCACTGCAACTTACAGCATCAACAAATTGGCCCAGGGGCCAAGATGGAAGAGAGTATGTGGGGAGGAGGGTCACAAGGGTCACTGGGCACTGTAATGAGTACCAAAGCTCCAAACAGTCATAAATTATTGGATAAAAATCAGGAAACCGATACACGGTGACAAATGAATGGAATTCATTTGGCAACAGCAGAATCGCTGTGAAAGAAAACACAGCATGGGAGGCAGCACTAGGAGCCACAGAGAGGAAAAGGGTCACCTACGTTATAGTCACCATGTCAGCTTGGGAAAACAATGCGAAATTTTGGACACAGCACTACAGAAATTGTTATACATCTTAGAAAGGCACAGAACAAAAGGGAGGAAAATAATGAAGCACTTTTGGCATTGCAAATAAACATCAACTAGCAGATGTGAGAGAAACACTCTGCAAGAGCACAAAGTCATCTTGACTTCTTAAAGGAATGATAAACCTTCCAGAATTTCAATGGAACCAGCACTCTTCCCCTAGATCTCCCAGAATTTACATTGTTTTCTTGACAGTATGCTAGACAAAGGTATCAGAAACTAGTTGCACATAGGTTTTAAAAATATGCAACTAAAAAATGGCTGATAAATAGCATTAAATGCTGAAAGTACATTCCAAAGGGATGTTCTGCTACACACAAAAATACTGACTCAGACTCCTTTATACTTTTCAAACTACATTAATTAGAAGGAAAAACTTCTCTATTCATTGTTTGTTATCATCGTACATACTCTGATTTCCAACCTAAGCGTCCTACCAAACAAGATGCACCTATCATTTATCACACTAAGAGGGGAAGACAACCTAACAGAGATTAGCTTTGTGCATATTTTTTCTACCTTTGCCCCACAGGAGTACTCTGAAAGTCAAGGAATCCTTCATAAATGAAAAGGAGTCTATATACATAAAGAGAGCAAGAGGATAATTATAAAGTGGTTTCCATTTCCAACTGTGATATGACTCAGATACACACAACACATGGCAATACAAATGCCAAGTAGCTCATCTACCAACACACAATATGCAAGGAAATAGTGAGCTACTGGAAAGGTTGAGCTAAGGACAAGGTGTCACAATACTTTTAAAGATCCCAGAAAGAATTAAATCAAACACAAACAATAAAATATATGATGGTCACTTTATCTGCACTGCAAAGAGGTGCAGGATTTCAACCTGTTTCTTTCAAAAGGCACCATAAACCAGATATTCAGAGTGCCAAGTACTGAGAAAGAGAAATGAAATTATAATCATCACGTGTTCTTATAGTGTGAATTTTCAACTACGGCGTTCCAAATTATGCATGAATTGCAGTTATTCAGTGCCACATACTACAGCGTGATGAAGCACACTACAGCTGAAGCTAACACAGATCTGCTGTTTGCATGTGAAGTGGGCTTTTGGCAAGGAGAGAGGAAAGAGGACTTACTGCAGAACCTCTACTGTTGTGTTACAACTGCCTTTCCTTTCATTCTTCTTGATGAAGTCTTTATCAGGTTTATTCAGGTTTTTCTCAAACCCAACATTAGGAACAGCCTTTGAAAGCCCCACAGCTCTCTCAGAAAGCACCTGATGAAGCCTCTGCAGTTCTGATCCTCTTGGCTTTCTTACACCTTTGCATTAGTAGTTTATACCAGGTTGCTCCTTTGCAAGGTTTTGCTTCAAGGATGCTAAACACAACACTGGTAGGGGCAGACTTTCAAAATACTACTCCCCTCTGAAAAGGACTTTGATGGAATAAAGATCTGTTGCAGTTATAAAGATGACAGGTGCAGCTTTGGCACATCTTCATTTTCAAACTTTATTCCATACTGGCATGGGCAGTTTGCTGAAGAGACAAGGATCTAGCAGGCTCCTGATGCAATCCAAGCCAACCAATGTCCTGGCCCAGGTGACTGGGCAGAATAAAATCAATCCTCTCTCTTTGCCATTTGCCCCCAGTAGTACAGAAAATACCACACTGGAGTATCAGTGCTCTTGGCTACAGCATTGCTAGCGAGCTAAAGAAGGCCATGACAGAAATGCTCAGTTGTGAACATGTCCCTGGACACTGCGTTTGCCCAGAGGAGAGGAACTTAAGCTAACAAACAGAAGCTATGTCTTGTCACTTGCCTTTAGGGCCCAAGAAGAGGCTTTTGTCCATTTTATTTACAAGTATGGACATAGCCCTTCTGAAAAAGCAAAACTTACTACTTGGAAGCAGTCACTGATCTTACTCATGAGCCCAAGCTCCAAATAACAAGGCAAGCTTCCAGACAAAAAATGCAGCAGTATTCCAATGTAAGAATTAGTATACGATGTAACCATCTAGGAATTTATGAGACCAGGGAGATCAGGGAATTTGAGAAGCCTCTGAGCATTAAGAATCAAGTAGTTCCTAAGGCAGCAGAAGGAGCAAAGCTGGGCTTGCTGCTGCATTGTGGCCAGGGGACAGAGCCTGTGGTGTCTAAGGTGGCAAAACTACTCACAGGTACTTCCCAAAGCCAGACATTCATAATGCCTCTCTCTCTTCCACCCTCACATGGATTCTTTGTTACAATACAATAATATATATATTATTTACAATAATATTATCTGGCATAATCTAATAATACAGTTGAACTCTTGTTCAGGTCTCCCCTCAGAGAGGGCTTGAATGTGAGCTCTCTCCTGATTTCATGGAAGTTTTAAGAACTTAACATATTTGAGGTTTATTAGCTGCTCCCCTGCCAAATTTGGCTGAAATTGGCAAGTAGATTAAATGATACAGTTTTATTATTAGAAAAGGATTGCCACACAGACAGCACAATGCTGTAAGCCTTATTTCCTTGGGAAGCCTGGTTAAAGATGTATTTTTAATCTTGCTTTCCTAGACTACAGAAAAAAGATTGATTCACTGTTGATGGATGCTGTTCTGCATATTGATGAAAAGCCACATCCAAAAAGAGCCTTTAACATTGTATTAGTTGATGAGTAGTCTCTGGGTGAGGTCTGTCCAGAGTTTATTTTAATGTGAGAGTTATAAACAGACAAATATAGAAGCCTGCAGCTTCTGCAGTCATAATCCATAACAATACTCCCTATCTGATTTTTAGTTCAGGTACATCCACGCACATAGTAAAGCATTAGGTAGGTTAAGACTAGCTGAAAATTAGTACTTCCAAGCAAGGTGACCGACGAATACAAAGTAGTCTGAATTTCAAACAAGGAAAATTATGTATCAGACTTAAAAGTTTGCATTTATTTTCTCTTATTTCTTAGAAGGTACTTATTATTTGTAAGTACCTTCAACAAGGATTTGCAGTTCAGCTGTGCTCAGCAATAAGTAAATCAAAACAATTTCACAGGCTTGTCTCAATGAGATCTTGAAATACTTAAAATGTTATGTTTCAAGTCCCCCTTTCCTTCTTTTTTGAATCTTAATGCATTTTTCCTAGGCTATCTAGATCAATATTTGCCTTTTAGAAAGGATAGTTGTTGAAATGCTCTCTGCCTAGCAAACTATGAGATCCCCCATATTCCTGTACTTGTTTTTTCACTGCTGGAGATGGTATTACCTGGAGAACACAAGCAAAGGGAAATCTCGGGTTTGCTGTTTGTATTGGCTTGTAGCTGGCAATCTCATCTGATTTGATCCTTGCGCAGCCAGTGACCTTGGCCTGCAGTAATTCAGATGGTGCCTTACTACATTTGTGGGCAGCAACCAGTTCAGTACAATAGAGCTGACCTACTGAAAAAACAAGACCAGGTGGCTTGTGGATCAAGGAAGAAAATGAGATGAAGTGGTGTTTGTTTTCCAAACTTGCTCTTGCTCTCCTAATCCTTAACATAAAAACCTTTCCAGACTTCATTGCTTATATGAGGGTAGTGAAATGAACATTCAGCACCAGCCAAGAAGCTGCCAGTTAGAGGATATTAAAAACTACCCATGAGGTGATTAGGAGTGCAGAATCATTTGCTATAATGACTGCAGTTCCTCTATGCCAGACTTGCCAAGCATCCAGTGAGAGGAGCTTTTCCCCCAAGAGCCGTCCAGCAGCTCCACCCAAGGGCAGAATTGTACTGCTCTTGCTCCAAGGGACTTTTGAGGACCAGGAGGACAAAGTCCCATTCCAAATCACCACAGAAATTAGTAATCGCCAGGTCAAGCTCCAGCGATGGTCCCATGCTACAGCTGTGATAAGCTGTACACAGCTTAGCACATTTTCAGCTTTCAGGTAGGTAGGATTATATGTGGATTCAGCATTCAGGTACTTTCAGATGTGGAAGGTGTCATGGGCTGTATTCACAAAGCAACTTTACTGCAGGGACTGCAGTAAATATGGCACTCATATTGACAGTCATCCTTAGAGATGGATTAAACCTCCAGATTCTAGATGGCTCTGAGGAAGATGAGCACTCTCCTATCTTCATTTTTGGCAAGGTGATTAGGAGTGCATAAAGATTTGTCATCCAGCAGTGACACAGTTTCTTGGAGCTACACAAGATCTATTAAAATCTGAATTTGAATGAGAATTGTTTGGTAGTATTGCCTGCTGACCAATTCCTGCACTGGCAAGAGCTAACTTACTCCAAACAAATTTTATTAAACAGAAGCTGTTAGTTTCAACATACAAAATTACAAGTTTCATGAGAAAACTAAGAGTCAGTCAGAGTGGGTGAAATTGCTCAAGTAGTTCTACTAGATCTTATAAGAGATGCTACAGTACTTACTTCATATGGCTCTCCTAGCCAGTGCTGAATTGTCATTTGGCTTGCTCAAGGGTTATAGACTACTAAGGAAAATCCTAGATCTAGCCTGGTGACGGAAATCCTCCCTTGTGTTGTGAAGACAAGGTTGGTACAATACTAATGGCACTGCAATACTGCCCAGCCATGCTTTGCTTTTCTCATAATTTTCTTTTGGATGCCTGAGAGATGCTGAGAAGACCTGACATGGTTCAGTGAAAATCAGATGAAAATATGACACAAATAAGAGTGTTGCTATTTCTCCTAGCGCATGTTCAGAAGAGCCAACACCATTAGCAAGAATTCATTCCAGGAAGCAATAAAGGCAGCAGTGGGTGATTTATGAAGCCTTGGTAATTCATTCCTAGGCCCTAACAACTGGAAACTGACACAACAATAATATTTCTTCTTTTAATAGGAAATCATTCTCCCAGGCTTCCCAGTTCCCATCTATACCACACTTTTCTCATACAGTCCTGCATATGGCAAAGGACATGACCGTGGTTTATTAAATATGGAATAGCTCCTCTCCTATGGCAATAGTGCGAGTCGTGCATTTCACTCAGGTCTGTTCTAACCTCCTTTTGCCATGGCTGTGGACAGAATGGTATTTTTGCATTGTGTACAAGAAAATGCCTTGAAAATTTAAAAGTAGGTGCAATCTTGCAAATACACTTGTCTCCTAGAAAACACTGAGGATTTGAGTGGCACAGGTGGGGCTCTGTGAACTGATGCGGTCCAGCCATGATAAACATGGCTCACAGAAACCTAACATAAGCAGGTATAGTTGATAAGCATGAGGGTTTTTTCTTTGGCTGATTAGTTTTCTATCAGATCACTGTGCTGCATCAAGACATGCTCCAGCCATACCAGGTGAGGTCCAGTGAAGGGAAAGCTATGAAAAAACACCTTAGAGAAAGGTGGGGGGAGCAGGGCTGCTTCTTTTAGCATAAGCCTTCAGCTAGATTGGAGTAAGTGTAACACAAAACCACAGAAGGGCTGGCTTGCAGAAAAAGGAGGTCCTTGAGATTAGTTTATTGTCTCTCATTTATTACTTTCTTTAGGCAGCGGTACTGGGATGTAGGAGACTGTCTGGCGTGAAAGTTCAGGGATGGAATAATTAGATTCAACAGCATGATTATGGATTTTATGTGTGAGGCACCTTTGATTGTGGAAAAAGTTAAAGCATGTTCTCCATAAAGCTTGGGAGGTTTCTCATAACACTGGTACAAGTAGGTAGATGAAGAGATGTTAAATTCCTAATTGTTTCTTTTATCTTTCCTGTGATAGAGACAGAGTTCTGTTTTAAAGACGTACCAAAACCCAGGTCTTTCATCTGGAGTGTAAAATTCATGTGTTCCCTGACCTTGTGTGTCACATGGTAATGAAACAATGTAAATCAGAAATGTTAAAAGTTGAAGTTTGTTAATATTACTGCTGAAGCTCCAGTCTCTTTCCCAGTTAAACCGACAGGCCTATAGTCCAAATATATATATTTACAGGTTACAATGACACAAAGAAAAAAAAATGAACACCCAATGAGAAACAAATGGAAATGCAAGTTTCAGATGACTATCTGGAAATTAAAAAAAACAAAACAAAACAACAACAACCCACCACAAATCCAACTTGCCTTTTAAATAGGGCAATGAACTTTCTTTGTATTGTACTACCACCTTACTCCCAAGGAAATACTTTGATGATTTACACTCTGTGGGGAAAAATTAGTAAATACCATACATTTTGTATTCTCTTATCTATGTTTCCTTCTCACTTTTTTAGCTGTTTGTGCTTAAGCAGTCACCAAGATACAGGAATATATCTTCCTGAGTTGAGGAAGACATTATATACTGATATTTTGGGGTCAGTAAACAAAAGAAGATGGACCCCTGTCAGCCTTTCCATTTGTTCCCACCCTCGCCACACACTTCAGAACAATTGGCTGAATTTGATGTAAACCAGAGGTGGCAAGAGCTCACAAAGCAACACAAAGACTTCGGGGAGGTTGGGCTAAGGCCAGTCCGGCCCTGGGACACAATCAGCAAGGTGGTTTTTTCAGTTGCCCACTGTCCTGGGATTTATTAAAAATAAAAAACAACTTCCCTCTTTCTCTCTCTCTCCTCCATAAAATCCATGGGGAGTCTCAAAGAGAATCTGAGAACAGGGACATTTCCACATAGCTCATTTCACATAGAGAAATCCAACTCATTAACTCAAAAAAGTCAAGACTATGCCAAAGCATACTGCGCATTTGAGATAATCATAGGTAAGTCTCATATTGCAGTTTTTTCCCATATTTAATGGATTGTGAAAGCAACTGGAAACTAGTTTGCATTCATTTATGTGAAGTACTGCTGTTTAAATCTCACCCCACAAAAAACTCCTACTCTTTCTCCAGCAGACAACAGAAAGGAAACCAGTCTTGAAGGCAGAAGGTGAAATTCTGGCTCCATTGTATTCATTTGCCAAATCTGAATTGACTTCAACAGAGCCAGGAATTCCCCCATAAAGATTCAGCTATACTAAGCAGGGGAATGTCTAAATGGCAGAGTAGAAAACCAGGTAATGGAGACTTCAGATCCCCACTTTGTACCCCCAAGTCAAGCACCAGAGTAACACATAAGACAAGAATATTGCCTTGGCTGGGTTCATAACGATCGGGTTTCCAGCTCGAAAGATTCACATTTTTACTGAAGTTTCTGCAGGTAATCCTCCTAGCATAAGGAAGGAGGAATCAAACATAACAGAGATGAAGTGCTTCTTTCATCTTTACAGACAGTCTCTTGAGAACAACTATCACTGCCACATCTGGTGATTCTGAAGCTACATCAATTTTATTTTTCTTTGTAAACTATTACTGGCCCAATTTTTTCTATTATTAGCACTATCCTGACCATCCTGCTTCATGTTGCTGTGAAGGTACCTCTTCAAGTGAGAGGGTCTGACTCAGTGTAAACAGAGGGAAAAAAAAAACAACCAAAAAATTGAAATTCTTCATCAGAATGAACACAAGTAGTCAGAAATAAGAAAAAAGCACATCAACAACTGAATCCATGCAGAACAATGCAGTGATTGAGAGAATTTAATCAGCACTGCTTCTTGCACCAAATTCAGGGCTGTAATTCCCACAGTACTTCTAAAGAGTATTTTTCATGCAAGACACAACAGTTATTATTTCTTTCTTAATCCTTGCCTCAGTTCCTAACCCAGCTCTCCATGCATGCTAATTGGGATGCATGAAAATTCAGAAAGTAATGCAATATTCCTGGGTTTTGTTTTCTTAACTGCTTGAATTCTAAAAAAGCATCTACTTTTCTTCTCCTTTATCAGATACATTGCTGTAGCACAGATGCAGCATTGCCACCTGGAATCTAGATCTTAAAGCTACCTGTGAGTAATGAATGGTAAGAGCCAAAACTCCTATCTATCAGTGCAGTGAAAGACTGTGTTACAATTAACTTGGCATGACTGTATAATAAGAAGAGAAAAACAAAAAATAATAACTACTTCTTACAGTCAATTACCTATTTTACCAGAACGTTATCTTATATCTTACTTATTTACTAAAATTTTTTATATTTACTATATGACTAATTTTACTATGGCATTATGATTTCCATTGCTTCTCCTTGTCACTTTGAATTATTTATATTATCTTATACAATTATGCAAATACTGGACTATACACAAGATTACATGGGAACACAGCACGTAAACTAAGAGACAGAAATCTCAAAGCTATATTCAGCATACTCACTTGAATAAAGGAGTCCCACAAACAACACATTTGTATATTCCTTGAGCTTTATGATGTGTGTACTCCCCCTCAAAGGCACTGGGAAAACAACAACACTACATTTTAAAAATAAATAATGGAGTTTTGAGGGTTTTTAATTATTAAATTAGCAAAGACTTTAGAAAAACGTTACAGAAAAAACCCATGATTTAGAAGTTGGCGGTTGTTTTCTATTAAAGGCAGCAAATAAAGCAGGCACGGGAAAAGGGGAATGCCCTCATTAGCGTGCCTCAGGTGCTATGCATCGTGCAAGGGGAAGCGAATCACCCCTCAGTTAAAGGATGGAACAGCCACAACAACAAAAATGGAAAAGCTGGAATCTTCCTCTGTTTGGCAAGTGAAATGTAAGTTTTTGCAGACAGGGATTGTTTGGTGTGTGGCACAACCTGCCACGCTTCTCTAGACCTGTGGCGAGGAGACATGTGGGTGCCCAGGCCGGGGCGCGGGGCACGCGGGTGCCTGCTGCCCGTGGGCTGCCAGGGCGACAGAGGAATTGCAGCTGAAAATTAAATAATTGGCCCACCATTTCAAGATGTGTGTGCCTTATATTTTTAGTTGAAAAGCAATATTACAGCTTTAAGGGAATATTTTTCTAAGCTAACAATCTAAAAGGCGAGGAGGTCATTCATCTAATACGAATCAGCTGCGCCAGCCCAACAAAAAGCCTATGTGCTCAGCAGCTTGTTTTTATTATCCTTTCACCCTTTTTATGAGGTCCAATTTTTTTTATAAACAGGATTTTTAAGAATGACCTAATCTCCGATTGTTTGTGTGCATTAAATCACGTTGTTGGTCCCGTACACAAGAGCGAGGAGAGCCGGGGGGAAGGCAGGCCTCCCGGCAGAGGCCAGCGTCCCCTCCGGGGCTGCGGGGGACGAAGGGGGCCAGGGGGACTGCCCCCCCCCAGCAATGCAGCCACCGGTACGCGCCGTCAGGAGGAGTGCTGCCGATTCTCCGGGACCCCACGTGCGGTGGAGAGCCCTTTCAGGTCATGACTGAAAACAAGCAGTTACATCATTAGTACGTTTGGAGCAGAGGTAAAGCCAGGGCCTGACGCCAGGCTCAGTGGTATAAATTAGACAACAAAAAATGGCTAGGCCTTGGCAAGTTACCTTCAAGCTGTAATCAGCTGAGAGAGAGACTTTATTCACTAAAAACAAGTCTTGGAAGTGAGTCCTTTTTTTTTTTTCCCCTCCAGGACTCAGGGCTGGCTTCCAGCGACTAAAGCCATGTGAGGGCAGTTATTGAAAATTTTTGACATTCCAACCACAAATGAGCCAATAAATACCTTCTCCACATGTGCTTCAAAAAGAAATTGGAGTGGAGTGGAAAAGAACTAAATTATGCTACCTCCTTTCTGCAGCCAAAACGTCTATACTTACAATGGCCACCTTCAAAACTCCAGCCTCCTGGCATAGGGCCATTTCCCTCGGTGGTTCTGCTTACTGCGATACCTTCCAAAAAAAGTGTACCTAAACCGCTATTACTTCCACACATTTTGTAGTAAACTAAAAACAGACTCTAAACATGAGCCCGGTGACTTTATAAGACATGCAGTGTTCATTAAAAGTCACACAAAACCCCTGGCCTCGGCCCCCGTGCTGCAGATGCTTGTCTTTGCAGTGGTGTTAATTTGTAGGGGTTAGTAAACAAGTGCAGAAATCCTGGGGAAAAACAAAACAAAACAAAACTAAACTTGGTGTGGAAGGTGAGAAAGCACCAGTAAAAGGAAGGAGAGAAAAGACAGGCGCCTGTGTTTCGAGGACTGCGTTTTCTTCGTCCTGCCTTACCTTTCAGTCCCCTTCTCCTGAGTGACATGGTACTGCAAGGGTGTCAGCCGCTTCCTCAGCTCCTCCTGGGAAAAGACCACCTTACAGTCCTTTTTATCCCTACATGACCCTGCAAAGGGAGAGGATATGGGAGAAGGAGCCTTTTTAGCTTAAATCCTGAATAATTGCTTTGGCAGACAGCCACAGCATAGCTTCTGCATTCACTTGTCAATGACCAGACTGGTCCCTAATGCACGAAGAATGGCTCAGCTGAGCTGCAGCTGATTATTTAAAAAGTTTAAAAAAGAATTTTGCTTGAGAGCCAGGTGATTCCACTGGAGCAGTGACAATGTGCTACAGCCAAAGCCCTTTGGTGTGTTACACACTAAACTGTTGCGCACACCATCATTCACAAGAAAGTAACATTTTTCCAACCCTTAAAAAAAAAGTCTGCAAAAAAACCCAACTACAGCTGCAATGTTCTTTACAAGACATCTATATTGGAGACTTACGGTAATGGGCATATGATGTTCAGCCACAACTTCCAACAATTTTGTTACCCTTTAAGGTAGCTGAAAAACAATTCTTCGGAATTCCAGTAAGGCTGATTCACCTTCTAGTTGCATCCTTGCCCTTTTACTTTATAACATTAACCACTGTATTTTTGCACTGATGAAGCACTAGAATAGGAGCCCTGAGGAGCAAATAATTTTGCTGTACAAGGTTCAACAATCAACTTCTTGTAAAAATTAGGGTTGCTATAGAAATTATCCTCCTTTTAAAATCTTGTCTTATGTTTTCCTTAGTTCACACAGAAAATCCAAAGGGTATGTAAGGATTACTGTAAAAAAAAATTGTATAGTGCAGAAATTTACATCACATCAGGAAAGGAAAAAATAACAATAAGGTTGCTTTTGAGAATGAAAACTCCCAAAGTATTAACAGAAATTGCCAAATATTTAAATAACTTTGATAATTGCTTGCAAAAATTAGCTGACAAAATACGGCATGGAAAGAGTGCTCTAATTATGACAGTAATTAAAATATGGTACAATTAGATATAAACAGTCCAAACAAAAATATTTTTTGCTAGTAATGTATATACACTCATAAAAAGACCAATTGTGTTCCCAAAGTAGAGGGAACTGAGCTACCCATCTGTATGTCATTTAGTACAGGAGAGGCAATGGCAGGTTTAAATTACATGGTATTGGATTGCAATTTCCTAACATTGGATGCTTTTCTGCTTTTTTACCTTGAGTCATTACTAAGAAGTGTTCATAAAAAGTAGCTTAAAGCACAGATGCTTGCAAATCATTTAAGAAAAGATGTTTCTTTCTTCCCCCCCTCCCCTCTTCTTTTCTCATTTTTTTAATGTGTGGGGGTGGGTGAATAGGGGAGAGAGAAAAAGAATAATGCTGTTGGTCACTACCAACTAACCCTAGAAGTATTTTCAGGAAGAAAAAAGTAAAATTGAAAACATCTGATTGAAGTAAATAGTGCAAACATAAAAAGCTTTACTAGTGAAAGAAAAGTATTGAAAAGCGACTTTATTTCATAGATTAGAAATTACTTTTGATCTAAACATTCTTAAAAACAGATTGTTTTCCACTCTGAGCCATCTCATTAGCTGTGCTGCAGAGCCTTCGTTTTAATGGCAAGCTTTGAAAGAGCGCTGCTGTATGCCTTTGTTAGCTTCAATCTTATTTGGGAGAGGGATAAAGATTTCATTCCAGGTCTCTTTGTTTGTCTTTCAAGAACCACTAAAGCAGTATTCACACAAATTTTGCAGGAATGTGCCCTGTGCCATAGCTTACAAATTATTTGGTTTTGGTGCACTTAAAGGTCACCTTCCAAATTAGCAAAATTTTCCTACATCCTGGCTTTTCAACCTTAAATGTAAATATTGTTTCCTAACTGTAAGTGAGGTTTGTTCTTTTTAACATTTGGTTGCTTATTTAAAGATGTCAAACTTTGGAGGTTTTTATTCTCTGTATGTGCAGGGCTCTAGGACTAATAAAGTCTTTCAGAGTACAGCTAACAGGGAAAGGAAGCATATGAATAATATAAATAGCTATTGTTATGTTGCATTACGCAGCTCGGAAAGAAACTGTTTGAGAGACAGTCTTTCATCTAAAATTTCAGTATTAAAAAGTAGTCTAGAGAGCAGCAAAGACTCATACAAATCAACACCTCTTCACTTTTAAAACTATCTTCCAATCTTTCAAAAATCTTTTTATCTCTCAAAAATATTTTAATCTTTCAAAAAATTCTGTTTGCTCTTTAGATGTTGCAAAAAAGTGAACCAAGCATAAGTTCTCTTTGGAAAAAGTCATAGAAAATACTGAATGTTTTAAAGAATGGTCAGTATTCCCTCTTTACTCTCCTTGAATGATTATTTTAGAAACTTAGTGTTCTTCAATCAATGGGCTCGCTACATGCACAAGGAAATTTGTATATGTCACTTGATCCAGAACATAGATCAGAAGTAGGAAGTGTGTTATAAAAGATTTTTTTTCTTCATTGTTTCCAGTAATTAACCACGTTTTACAACACAGACAAGTATTTATGTCTACAGGGGAATTCTGCCAAACTACACTGGGGTAAACTACAACCTACCCCAACAAAGGACTCTCCAGGTTTGTAATTTAATGGAGTATACATCAGCAAAAAGCCATAGTTTTCATAAAGCAAATCACTTGGTCCAGCCCTCAGCATTCAAGAACAGCCCTATTCAATTAATTACACATATTATTTAGCTTCTAGCAACAAAGAAATAGCTCAGTAAATTGATTGCACTATTTCCATATTGCCATGGAGCCAAGGAGGTAAAGCAAGACTCACCCCAGACTGCAGAGGATGTAAGGATACATTATCTGAAACAGGGCTAGCCTACAAGCCTCAATAAAATGCCACGAATCCTAAACATTACTGATGAGATTCTAGGAATACAGTTCTTTGGTTAGGAAAAAAATTACATGCAAGAGGGACAAAAGTCCTCAACTTACAGTACAAGAGTGGCTGCTTCCATTTTTTTCAACTGTTCCTTTATGGCATATATCAGATTCATTCAATCCAACTGTCCGTATCTTGGGAGAGGACAACATAAAGCTACACAAATATATGCTCAGTATGAGAGAAACTGCTACTCGTAATGCAGCTGTTACCAAACTCATTATTAAAGCAGAGACTAAAGGTGCAGGCTGACCATCTTCTTCAGTCTGGTCCCCCAAAGAAGGGGCCAGGTATGGGCTGTGGAAAGGGTTCCCACACAGACAGCAAACAACTTCAGCAATTCAGGCATATAGGCAGGCTCACAGTTCATTTGCAAATTACACAGTTCAAAGCAGAAGAGAAAAAAAGGTCATCAGCTCTACAAATAGTATGACATCAGTGTGATTACATTCAAGGTGAGACTAAATTAAATACAAGGTGAGGATAACAGAGTTTGGATTTGTTAGACCTATATTAGGACTCTGAATCACATCTCGCTTGTTCTTTGGAAGCGATGCTCTCAGCAACAACTTTTAGAAGAGCCCGGGACAGCTGTGTTCCTAAGTCCAGTTAGATCCTGCTGCTAGGAGAGGTGAACACTGGCCTATGAGGGCAGACAAAATTCCCTTTACATTCCTCTGCAGGATTGGAGGCCAAATTAAATCTCTCTAATCAGCGCACCTCGGTGCCTTCACTGGGGTCAGCGCTCATTATAGAAGAGCAGCGTACAGGCAACTGTTCCACAAACAGGCACCAGCCTTTCCCCTTGAGGCCACCTGCCTTCAGCCTTTTGCCAACAGTTACAGCAGTCCTTAAAGCTGTTAAGATCCTGGAGCAGGATGGAAGGCTTTGTGAAGAAAAGGCCAGGCTCACAAATTTTACTGCATGAAGATGGAAAAAAAAAAGCCGAGAAGGGTGAAACTAACATCAACAGAAACCCTTTTGGAGCCTTCACGGCACTCCTGTGCTTTGGAATGGCTTTTCTGAAAAGCAACACAATGCACACTGCTATGTACTGTTCACCTGCAGACTAGGAATGAAGTGAACAGAAAGTATTCTCTGGGTGTTGACCTGATAATGAAGACATTAAGCGTCTCAACTCACATATAAATGCCAGTTTCAATCGACCTTTGCAAATCTGTGGTTCATAATGCAGGCGTGTGCCATTTCCTTCCATATAAGCAATCACAAGAAAACTAGCAATGAGGTATGTCCAGACAGACAGACACAAGTTAACAGACCATTACTCCTCACCACTCAGCCCTTCACCTGCTCCAGCGTGCCAGAGGGTGGCGATTAGTGTCTGACATGCCTGAAATACAGTTGGCATTTTGACTGATGGCCTTCTTTCTTCAAATAGTCTTTCGAACCGTTTCAATGATTTTCTCTTATGTTTTGTTGATTCCTATCACTGAAATTAACTGCATGGAAGACACAGCATACAGTTTCCCCCTTCTGTGTATGCCCATATTCCACTAGCATTAATGAACACTGCAGTCAAGCATGGAGCACATACCATTAAGACCTCCTGAATTAAATACAGCAAGATCAAATGTTCCAGCAGAGCACAGCCATATAATAAGTTGGGCTTCCAGTTTTCAGTACTACTTGTTTTAAATATACCCAAGCAGTTTTTTAGGGGCTTTCCAGCACTTTTTATTATTTATATACCACCCCAGCCCCAATCCTGCAATGTGACCTGTGTGGGCAGACCCTTGGGAATATCCACGGCTGCAACAATCACAGAAGGGTCTACAAATGTACACCAGATTACAGGATCTGACTCTAAGTATCCATCTCTCGGCTTGCCAAAGCCTGTCCCCTCATGAGTGGGCCATACCTCAGTCCTCAATAGTAAATTATCTCAAACTGATGTTAAGAGGAATCCTGAATGGTTAAAAAATATTCACAAACATTTCTTTAAATAAATATCCTTACATATGCTATCACTAAAATCGGTATTATATAAAGTGGAATCTCTCACTTTTATTATTTCCAATTTCATTTACACAGTTTATGCCCCTTGTATACGGTTTTGCCTCTCTCTCTTCTTAGGAAAAGGCAAACGCACAACTCCCCCTTTCACTTCTGTTTAGTCTGTTCTCTGCACCCTCTAGTCTGCAGCCTTGGGAGAATGCTGCAGCGTCCCCTTACAGCAAACAGGCCAGGAACTGCTCATCTAGTTGAAAAAACTCCCAGCTCTGAAACTGCAGATCGATGCAAAGAACTCTGTTGGCTTGTAAATTGGAAAACACTGTTTTGCAAAACCTGTATTTCACATGATAATCTTTTTATAATCCCATCACAAGCCACTTTAAATTACCAAAGCATGCTGCTGACTAAGATAGAAGCTGCAAAAGAACTCTGAAATTTTGGGAGGTCAAGTTTAAGTAAAATCCAAAATTCATCATTAAAAACCTCCTGTAAATGTTTTACATGTTGAAAAACAGATCTGTGTTTCTCCTCTGAGGGATGGCTCCCTTGCTTTCTTGTTATAGGTAGCTAACTCCCACCTGCTGTTGAAATACCATTTGCAGTTTCATGCAAGCATTAGGAGCAATGGGGCGAAGACCATTTCCACTTTATTGTGCATTGAAAATCCAAAAAGCTGGGTACCAGGACAACAGTTACAATTTTGGGTCAAATGCCAGGTTCTACCTTAAAACACCACCTGAAAATGAACTGTCTTTAAAAAAAATATTTACTTAACACCCAGGAGAGTCACATGGCCACAAAGGAAGGGCCAGCCCCTTAGCAAATTCACAAGCTTCCCATGCAATCACGTACAGACCTGTCATACTTATTTTTTCTACCTGGTCATCTACATGTCTTGTGTTTTATACAAATTTATATATTTTAAGTCACCATCAGAGCTCTCCCATGTATGAGAACAAATTTCTCAAGAACTAAAAAAATTATCTCCAAACTCCCAACTAACACATCTCCACTGTGCACTCATTTTCTTTCCAAAGATAGTGGTAATGGAACCCCAGTGGTCCCAGTACAGGCAGCATCTAAGGGAACAGAAGCTGATTTGATGTTTCCTCAGGTCTGCAAGCATCTTTGCAGCAGGTTATGTAGCCAAGGTAGCCACGTGAGCCAAACAGACATTCCCTGGAAAAGAAATCTGAAGCTGCCTCCCCTCCCCACCAATGTAAAAAACATTTAACAAAAAGATTGAAGTGTATTGTGGAGTGGGGAAGGGGGAAAGAAAAGCAGCTCCATTTGTCCTCTCCAGGGATGTCTACTTTACTTCCCTATCTCACGTTAATGAAATAAATGTCACTACCAGCCACAACCTCGGTCTCACAACATTCCCAAATTATGGCCACTGAGGACTGCTCCTCCACCCTGCGCTGGCCGGTGCAGGTGAAGGCAGCTTCCCCCGTGGCTTTTCAAGCTGTCATCTTCACCAGTACTATAGCGATGGGAGCACACTCATTATGTTATAAACCACCACTTTTGTTAGCCTTTCTGCTGAGATGGCCAAAGACAGAGGGCATGGGGCAGCTGACCTATTTGCCTTACTCTTGGATGAAAAACAGGCAAGACAAGATCAAGATCTACTGGTACAGCAGCAGAGAAGGGAAGATTTATAATGATGGATTTCTCTTCCTCTCTCCCCTAACAGATAAAGAGACTTTTGTTTTGCTGGTATGATCCTAGCACCTTTCACAGGCACTACATTTGTTTAAATTAAAAACAAGAAAGGCAGAGACACTGAGCACTCTGTATCTGGTCAGTAGATTTCTGTGAGAATCAATAAAAGGGTGCACAACATATGGAAAGGCATTTTATTAACAGTAGAATTAAACTGAATTTAATAAGAGTGCTTTATGCTACCTTTTGCATTTAAAATATTTCAGTGAGCCATCAAAGTAAGTTTATTCACACGGCTTTAATAAAGGTTTAACCCTGCAGCGGAAACAATTAAAAAGTTAGCATTTGCCAGCAGTTACCACAGTGGTGTGTAGCTTATTGTGGCATTCAGGCTGTTGCTAAATCCTCCTGCTGCTTCCTCCACAATAGTGATGTGTGGCCTGTGAAATGAGCACTGCGTTTTGAGAATCAAGGTGCCGCAATGGATGGGGGTGGAGGAAAAGAGCAGTGTGGGGGGAGGTCTCTCTTCTACTCCAGTTCCCCACAACAGCCCAGATCTAATCCCCTGCAAAACTCAGTCTGTCTCCAACTGTGCAGGAAACCTTTCAGCTAAGATGCAAACAGTCACAGCCTGCTCCGTGGCCTTTCATCCCACATCTCCAAGCACTGAGGGACACACCCAGCATAAGGACACGAGCAACTGGAATATGCTGTGCTCCAGCTGTTGCTCTGCTATGGCCACCATGGAAACCACTGTAGCCCCCTCTCCTCTCAACCTCTTTAAGGACTAAAGGTAGAGAAACAGCCAAAAAGGTTAGTAACTGCCAACTTCTTTCCCTAGTGGGCCCTCCAGACTTCCCTATGTTTCTGTAAAATTCAGCCATGCTTTATGGGTCAGGAAGATGGGGTCAAGCCCTATAAAAGGGCTTTAAAAGGAATTGGTTGAGCTCTTCCCTGCTTTGCTCTCCTTGGGACTCTTTGACCTGGGCTAAAACATTGAGCAGGGAGTTCTTACCTGAGGTGCATGACGCTGCCAGCACCACACCTTCAGCTGCCAGCAGCTACTGTCCCATGAGAACCTCTCCTCCAACTGGAGCAGGGGGCACCTCCATGCCCCAGCCTGACACCATTTCCCAACACAGCTTCTTTTGAAGGACATCATGAGATGAGACACGCATTTAGTTTGTAACTAAGAACAAACATTCTCTGCTTCTTAACTATCTCTGGGACACAATTTCTCTCTACTCTATGTTTCCTCCCAAATCATCACCTGTGCTGTAGCAACCTGTGGTTAACCTAACAGCTAAGGTAACGTCCGCGCCTCTGGTGCCTGACTCCCAGTCCACACTCTCTAGACCCATTCAATGTACCATAAATTCCAAGCTCATACATCCCCTAAGTGACACCTGGATCATCTCCTCCATCACTTACAAACACGCTTTTACTGACTTTAGGGTTCACATTTCTATCTTGCACCCTTTCTTGCTTGCCCTCCATCAGCTTAGCAAGATACTTCCAAAATCTCCTTCCCTTTTGTATGCTGTCATCTCTCCTTTACATCACATTCTTCTCTGCAACCTTCATCCTGTACTCCTCACAGTAAGAACAAAGCCAAGGGTTGCTTTATTCGAAGGGAAAGAAGTGAAGGCAGTCCTTAAAGGACTTCTCAGACCTCCTGTTATACAAAAAGGATCTAATTACTAAGAGAGTAGCTTTTCATGGGAGCCTTTAAAACACAGAAACACACTTAGTGCTGAAACTTCATCTTTTCCATATCCAACTTCAGCAGAAAACAGTTAAACCTGAACTGCACAGAAATGGAACACAGGAAATGTATTAGCTCCCAGAATTAAAACATTCCTGCAAGAAAGGTAGAAATGGCTTCTGGTGGCTCCTTCATGGGAGTAGGAAGGGAAAGCAAATGACCTTAAGAGATCCATCAGGGAACACATTAAGGAACTGGCTCTGTGCTTGAAGCTGGGAGCACAAGAAACTTCTCATCATCCCTGTGCTACTACTCAGTGCCACAGAGTCACCATGGAGCCTCCACCCAGATGAGGCAGGGACGAGCGCCTTCTGTCTATCGAGCAGATGGGGCAGAGTGCAAAATGCTGGCAGAACAAGGAGTTATAAAAGGGGACAAAATAGGATACAAGCCCTAGGGTGCAAACAAAAAGGGTACATTAACAAAGGGTTTACGTTCTTCTTTACGACCCCAAGTTTTACAAGCATCAGGCACTGTAACAGTATCACTCCCAACAAGATACCTACAAATAAATTTCATGCTAAACTGTATTAAGATATTCTAGACTGAAAACTATTGTACAAAATAAACATTTCTCAATACAGGATAATTTTTGAAGCAAACACAGCTTAGACGGTACTCCTATTAAAATAGCTATGCAAAGATGATTTTTAAAACCCATTTTCAAGCCATTTCAAAAGTACGATTACGTTATGCTCTATTATGGTAATGCAGCTTTCCACTATCATATGACCCGGAGGCAGACATACACACAGACATTCATATAACAATGACACACAAACAGCTTCAGGTGCTATTTACTATTGTACTCACATAGTGCTTGTTTTCAAGATTCTTTTCAAGCATTTATCAAATTCCTCATAACTGCTGGGAGGTAGTAAACTAGGTTTTGTAAGACTGTATTTTAAGTTTAAAAATCTGGTTTTGTTCCAAATTTCTATTTGTGTTTGTTTTGTTTTTTTTAATTTTAGCTTCAGATAAATTAATTTTAATTTTTGACCCCCACCAGTTCTGAGGAACACATACATCCAGCTGAGACCTTGTATGACGTATTTAAACCCAGAGCAAATTTTTACGTTCACAATATAAACCCCAGAAAATAGGGATTTATAATGAAAACATTGACAGGCATTTAACCATAACCATACTGGTGGTTTTTGCTATACGACATACCAGTCTTGCTTTTATTTTCTTTCAGGCCATGTGAAGAGACATCTGTAATAGTACATCTTTGGTGATACACATTATGGAAAGCTATGGGAAAGTTATAACATACATTACGGAAACTGTATCTCCAAACATACAAATATACAACGTGACATACTTTAGCATAGACATACTTAAGTTACATAAAGCTTGATAACAACTACCGTACTCGGAACACACAAGACTAAGGTCTTTTCTAGACTTTTCATTGTTAAAACTACACACAGAGGTAATTTCAGTGACATGAGCAGTTTGAGAGTTCACAGGGACAAATGCATACAAATAACTCATGTATGTAACCCTTTGCAAGATCTGCTCCTGAAAGTAATCCTTTATGTGAACAGATTACTACTAAAAATCCAATTTTGAGACCTAGTATTTTTTTGTTCACTAACTAGTAATTTCCATTTTATGGAAAGACATTATACTGAAACTTGGAATTAACAAAGATTTAATAAAACAAGTTATAAGAAATTACACAGTAGAAATTTACTTAATAAAGACTTACACCATATGCCCAGCACCATCTTCATACAGATGTATTGTACTTTAGTCTAATCCTAGAAAAGTATGGTTTCCTACTAGTAGTTATTTTAGTAATTAAAAGCTTCACAACAATTTAATATTATCTAGGACTTTATTATTTCACACAGAAAAAAAAATACTAAGTCTACCCCTGTAATTTCTTCATTATTACTTTTACTTAATTTTACAAGCACCATAATTTTCTTTGATCTACAGGAGAGGAAAAGCCAAATAATCTCATGCAAAAAATGTGATGTAAGCAGCACAACATTCAAAGTGTTAAAAAAACAAAGGATTTTTTTAAGAAATGAAAACTCATAATTAAAAGACACAGCAAAGCAAAATAAGCTATCTTTTACTTTATAGCTTGGTGGTCTGCTACAGAAAACATATGTACATGGAATCTGCATAATCATTACTTGTATCTGTTACTTGCTGGTATGCACTAAAGCAGCTGAAGTAGTTCTTACATTAAAAGTTTTGGGGGGTTTTGTTGTGGTTTGGGTTTTGTTTTATTTTGGGTTTTTTTAAGATTTAATTTCTGTGAACTAAATCTTGGCGGGTGCTGAGTGTGTCCTACACTTACAAAGAAATTTAGAGCATTCAACTCTCATAAAGCGGGCTCAAGGAGCGGCACTTCGGTACCACACCACAGACATGCCGGAGCTGCAGTCACTACTAGAAAGGAAGAAACCTCCAACCAACGTGAATGTAGTTTGCGTGAAGATTGATGTGACTTTTCCCAGTGCTCACGCTTTTCTTAAAATACTTGTAAATGTAAGGTCTCAGTGTGTACTTTATGTATGACTGACCCCTGGATGGGAGGCTCTCCATACAGTGCTCAGTGCCAAACAGCATATGCTTAGTGCCATCTGCTGGGAGCGCCTGCTTGTACCTGGGCTTTACCATGGCAGCTATAAAAAATGTTATGGGCAAACCATGCACTTGGTTTGCACACATTGAAACGTTTAGTCCTAACTTCAGACAAAAAAATATTTTAAAAATACAATTTGGAAGAATAGACCCGTGCTCTGGGTGCTAATATACAAATAGAAAAAGAGCAAGTAAAATATTTCACTGGCATAACTGACCCAGTGTAACTCACACACGCTTAAAAACAGTACTTCAAAGCAGATCCCTGTTCTAAGACTCTTCCTAATGTTATTTCATTCATTTAACTTTTTGTGGAAAAAAAATCACTTCTTTCTGATGTACAACTACTATAACTTTATATTAAATAATTATTGCATTGTATTACTTTGTTCTTTACAGGCAGGACAGAGGTACCATTCCAAGCATAGAAATTCAAATGCTACTTTAACTCAAGTCTTTACCCTGCAAATATTTAACTGCGTGGAGTTTAAAACTGTTTGAAAGCCCAATGTACAGCTCTGCTGGCACCTTGCTCCCTTACGCTGAGCAGGCAGGGGTTCCAGGAGGGTAGAAAGTCTCCTTCTGTATGGAATTTGCCATTCAAGCAGAAGACCAAACCCCACACCATTCCGTACTCGGCAGGCACATAGCATTGTGGTATGGTTGCAAGGCTGCAATTCGCACAGAACTGGGTGGTGGGAAATGTACTAACTCGAAGAGTTATGACATAAAAATGTCATGAATACTCGGGGTGTTTTCTCTGTGCTCAAAAGTTAAGGTCACCGTGCACTGTGGCATTTAAGCAGATTTTGGCTCTGGATCTCGTTCCCATGTTTGATACGTGCTATATACCATCTACTTGCAACCCCCTCATTGCACCACACGCAAAAAAACAAACCAAAGGCAAAGCAACCCTATGTTAATTTACAAGCATCTGGGGAATTTAGATTACTCTTAAAATATGTGAGATATGTGATTGTGTATTATTCCACTGTTAGCAGATGAATTCGGGTTTATTATCTAAATAAATAAATAAATGTCCATAAAGTAGCCAGTTGGTGGGACTCAATCTATTAATGTTTGCACAGTTATGGATCAAAGGAACATGAATAAACAGTAGTGTTACGAGATTTTTATTCTAAAATGTGACTACTGGATTATGCCAGAGAAATGATTTGACAGAATAGCCAACGTAATGCTTTGCAAACAGGCACATGATAGCAAAACCTTCCAGGGGCTGTGCTTCTAGCTGGTCATATCTGAGAGCTCCTTCTCAGAGCAGGGACAAAATGGCCAGAAGACAGAATGCCCCCATTTTAAAGTAGACACCAGCAATATGAGGGAGTGTGCATCAAAAGGTGCATAATGAGAGATGAGGAAATTTGCTTACCCTGTATTTTTAGGATTTTAAATCTGGCTCAGCAGCAAATATAACAGGAAACCAAGGTCAGGCTGACACAATGTGGGCAATTCTCTCTCTTCCTCAATATGTGTTTTTGCAGCTCCTATCTAGGTTAATGGGAGTTTAGTGCACATGTGGGGGAAACAGAACACAAATGCTGCAAAAATTGGACTCAGATTTAGTTCAAATAAAGTGTAATCAGCTTCAGAAAAATCCATCAGTCTGAAAACTGATGTCTTATCACCAAAAAAAAATCTTTAAAACATCACCCCCATATGCTTGTTGAGTCCAGCTCTGGGAAAAAGCGCTTGCAACATTCTGTGCCCTTATGAACCAGTTGCAAGTGTAGTACAAACACTCAAGTTGGCTCTTTTTTGGTGCTTCAAATACTCATCAGTCAGGATTCTGCCTTTTTTACTTGGGTGTCAAGAAAATTCCTAGCAACATTCAAAATTAGCACAGTGTAACTTTTATTTTCTCCCACACAACCATGTACACTGAGACCATTATGCAGACATTACAGATGCTGTTGCTGTGTAAGTGAAACACAGAACACTTCGGTTCAAGGTTTTTGTGGTATAACCAATTTGTGCAGATGGGGTCTTATGGCACCCTTCACAGACCTAATAGCAGAACCTGGACCTTACATGAAAAGCGCAGCTGCGTATGGGCATTATATTGCACGTTTCCATGTATTTCATTAGAGAAGCATCACGTAACTAGAGAACGTGCCATCAGTGGAATGAAATAATTACATTTTAAATTCTGCACACATTCTGTATGTAATTTTCAGTGCAACATATGTTATTTAGAATAAAAATGTAAAAAGGGACACATGAAATCTAACTACAGTACTATAGTTAGAGATTTTAGAGATTACACTGGAGATTTGGGAAAATATTTTTAATTCCTATGATTTAACAGCAGTCCATATGTTAAATTGTTATGCGTCTTTTTTAAAAAAATTATAAGTGCCATTGAACACAATTGAGTTTCAATTTAATTCCACTGCTTGTGTGAAGAATGAGGAAAATAATATAAAATTTGAGAGATGATATGTTGGACAAGGAAGTTGGAAAGCATTTCTAAGCATCCTAAAATCTAGGATATGAAAACACTCACCCAAGCCAGTGACTTTTACAAAAAAAAAAGCAAACAAACTTCTGGTTCAAAGGAAAATTTAAACAAACCAGAGCAACCCATAGCACATGGTTTCCTGCAGCAGAGACACCCATTCCTAAAAGGGCCTTCATTACGCATGACACAACAAGCAGCACCCATTCAACCTGAGGGAAGCCCACAGGCTCGCAGGGCCACTGGCTGGCTCTTTGTCACCAAATGCAGCAGGTTGAATGCAGACATCACTGTGATATCCTCACCAACAAAACCAGTGGCAAAGAACAGGGGCAAGAGCTGAGTAGGGAAGAAAAAAAAAAAAAAGAAAAAAAAAGATGAGAACAAATTAAAACATCAAAAATGTTAAAATACATTCACAGAAAAAACAGTTCTTACGATTTTATGAGATCACCACATGGGGGAACAATTTTATATACACTTTTCTTAGTACATTTAGTGCATTTCTGACACCACTCCCCATTGTTCTGATGTATGCTACAGCGTTCAGTGAAACAACTTTCTATGCCACTGAGCGAGAGAGAGGGGGCATTCTCATGGGGGGCATTCACAGCGGCTGCTGTAGATACCCAGCCCAGAGCAAGCCCGGGCAGCAGCCTGTGGCCACAAGGGCAGCGGCACGAAGGGAGAACTCTCAGGACCTCATCCAGACAGCAGGAATCCTGCTTTGAACACCCAGGAATGCTGGGCAGATCAAACACACAGGCTTTTTCTATTTATTTTATTTAGAACAAAATCACACTCCACAGCATTCTGAAAGGTGAATGCTGGAAACCAGTCATTGCTAAAAATTGTTCTTTTGATGGCTGGTTTGAGGAACGTGACATTCCACTGCAATAAACTTGCCAGATAGCTTAGAACCAGGACTCCGCGTTTTTAAAGGCAGGAAATCATTCGCGTTGTAAACTGTCCATGGGATATATTTAAACAATCTTCCGGTCAGTTTAAATATAGCAAGCAGAGAGACGGCAGTTGCGGGATTTTATTCCAGAAGGATTTAATGCATTAATATTGTTCCGTTTGTGCGGACGGGGAAGCGGAGGCGCAGCTGCCGCCCGGCCCGGCCCGGCCCGGCCCCCTCGGGGGTGTGTGGCACCGGAGCCAACCCCACCGCAGCCAGTGGCAGAACTCCCGTGGGCTCCGGGGCACGCAGGGGTAGGCCCCAGTGCCTAATGAGCAGCAGGTCACGGCTCCCAGCCCAGGCGCCCGCTCTCCTTTCTGAGCGCCGCAGCACCGGGCCCGGCAGTGGCGCGGTGCGGGCTCCGGCCCGGGCATGGCCGCGGCCGGGCAGAGGCTGAGCACGGTGTGGCCGCAGGCACGGGCACTGCCGGGCCGCGCTGAGCTCTCTGA
>VZRW01007113.1:90705-108268 GCA_013398125.1 Aegotheles bennettii | reverse complement strand
CGCCTGGTGGCCTGGGCGCGGCGGCAGGGTGCCCGGGCCGCCTTACACCTGGGCCGCGCCGCTGCGTGAGCGCCGGGCCCCGCCGAAACTCCGCAGCGTGACTTCCCGGAGCGGCTGCTTCGGAGGCAGAGCCCCGACAGCCGTTTTGTCCGTGTGACGGACAGGCGGACCCTGCACGGCAAGGCCCGCACCGACTCCTGCCTGCAGACACCTTTGCGGAGCCACCCAGCACGGGCAGACACCGGCGCAGGGGCGCAGGGGCGCAGGGCCGTGCCGCCGCCTTGCCCTCGCAGTCCCTCAGCCCCACACACGGGCCAGCACGCACCCCTGCTCCCCTCCATCAGGAGCTGAACGCTCTCAAGTGTAAACAGTTTAAAGGAAATTATCTGAAAGCCCCAAGGATTATAAAATAGATCCTGACCTCTTGAAAATGTCAAATATTTCAGTGTTCACCAAAATGTTATTTAGTCTCAAGTGTTCATAAAGACTTGGAGGATATATAAGTCCTGAAAGCCCAATAAAATATAACTGAGTGTTCCTGAAAGTATTTTATTGCAGTTAACATATTATATTCTTTCCTTGCTGACGTTTTGATTGCTGTTTTTATTTACTCTGTGCCTTACAGCAATGCCCGGTAGTTTCACGCAGGAGGGGACCTCCTGCTGCTGGGTACTGTGCACTCACCAAGAGCACCACTGCTGCGGGGAGCTCATGGCCACGGCGAGAACCGCTCGTACACAAGCGGCGAAGGGAAGAGCGAAGCCAAACCCATTACAGTTAACACATTGGGTTTGGAATCTGCCAGTGCCATCAGTACAGAGAACAGGCTGAGGGAGAAGGATGGTAATGTTGCAACAGGTTAAGGATTCCCTCTGGCCTTTCTGCAGCAGATGCAAGCTTGGCCACATCCTTCAACAGGTCCAGGAACTGAGTTTGCATCTCAGATTCATTAAAAAGGAACAGCCAGCGCACAACAACAAACACGGGGAGAGAACACCACCCTGGAAATACCACTGCAGGTGGTTTAAACTCCAGTGCTGTGCACACCCGGACCTTCCCAGGTTAAGCTAAGACCCGAGGTGGGTGCTGGAGGCACCAGAGGGAACTCGGCCACACTGGCACAGCACCCCACCGCACCAGCGCCGGGTGGCCCAGGCACAGCACCATGCCAACACCACCACTGCATGCCCGAGCCACAGCAGGTACTGAAGCGCCGCACACCCACCAGCACAGGTGTCTCAACCCCACGTCTTCATTACAAAGCATGCCACTTTGCTGGCAGGACAGATGCTCCATAAAGAGGTCAGAGCAAAACTCATAGTCCAGGGTACGGTATGCTGCTTTTATACGTCACTTCTTGTGGTTGGTTGGTGGGCTGGGCTTCTCCAAAGTTGTCCCCCGGCATCACCAGACCTCTTGGAGCCCCTTCACCACACTTCACTCTTCAGCCTAGCACAACACGGGCCAGGGTGGACCTTTCATCTATCTGGCTCTCGTAAGATGGACACTATGCTCAGAAACAGTTTGTAAATCTTATAGATCATACAAATACAGCAGTCACTACACCATTAGGTGGGGTCCAGGAGCCTTTTCTAGAATGATACACTGTAAGGTAAGGAAGGGCTACAGAGATGATTAGGGGACCAGAGCATCTCAAGAGGAAAGGCTGAGAGACCTGAGTCTGTTTAGCCTGGCAAAGAGAAGACTCAGAGAGGATCTTATCAACCCTTATAAATATCTAAAGGGCGGGTGTCAAGAGGATGGGGCCAGACTCTTCTCAGTGGTGCCCAGTGACAGGACAAGGGGCAATGGACAAACTGGAACACAGGAAGTTCCATCTAAGCATGAGAAAAAACTTCTTTAAGTGTGACAGAGCACTGGAACAGGCTGCCCAGAGAGGTGGTGGAGTCCCCTTTTCTCTGGAGACATTCAAAACCCACCTGGATGTCATCCTGTGCCACCTGCTCCAGGTGAACCTGCTTTAGCAGGGGAGTTAGACTAGATGATCCCTAGAGGTCCCTTCCAACCCCTGCCATTCTGTGACTCAAGGGAAGCTTGCTGTTTAGGGCATTGACAACCTAATGTTGATGTGTTAAAGTACTGCCAGCTTTCAAGAACATCTATATTGCCAATCACAAAAGTTCAGAAATTACAAGTTCAGCCCCATAATAAACATGTTTTGTTAAAAAGTAAAACATAGGGGGTCTGTCAAATTTGTCCTTTGGAAATGAAGAACTTTGTACGTAGTCAGGTTATGTTTTCTCAACCTCTGCCTACAACTAGAAAAATTTATTTGGGGGAAGGAGAACTTGAGAGATTCAATTCTGATACTATCACATCTTGCTTTTAAGAGCTGGGAGGGAAACAACAAGGGTCTCAGGAGCTGATAGCACTACTGGTTTAAGTTTTTCCATATTCAGTGTTTTTCCAGACAACTCAGGTCCAGAATTCCTAAAATTACATGAGAATCCCAGCTCTCACAAGAAAAATGTGAAGTTTTAGCACTTCACTAGTAAATTTTAAAATAACACAAATTCTTAAGGGAACAATAATTTTTTTTCCCTGCCCCATAAATGAGACCTTAGTAGTATGAGGCTTCTACTTTTTCCCAGTATCCCTCCCCCCACCCACAATTCTCTGGCCCCATTTTGAGGGCAGGAAACAATTAGAGGTAGGTACACACTACCCAGAGAGCCAGGCTCTTATGTCAGGAATTTCTATGTCACTGGAAAAAGCAAAAAATATTGCCACACTGGAGAAACCCAAACAACCAAAAGTTAGAAGACATAAAGGCCTGTGAGTTTTCTATCCTCAAGTGTCACATTAACAGTTTAATTTTAACTGCTATTTGTTTTGTTAAGTTTCTCCAGTCCAGCAATAAGTTCAAACAGTCATTTTGCAAAAATTGTATGTATTTATTAATTTTGACATAAACTGTAACAAATGTTTCACTGATAAAGCTTAGTGGAATATTTAATATGCCCATTTATTCCAGCCTTAGCATTTGGATGTTTTATTTATTTGGCTTTTGCTCACCTAAAGCTGCTGCCAGCTGGACTCAGCAGACAGAACAGAACAACCACTGGGCCCTGGAGGAACAGAAAGCACAGCCTAGAGAGAACCACCTGAGCACTTATTTCAGTGTATCATGGATTTCTGTGCCTAAACTGTTACTTACTCCATAGTAATTTTCCCTTAACACATTCTCTGCTAATGCGGAAGCCCTTGGTCTCTCCTGCTCCCTGCGTAGCACTTGGTAGTTTTTAGAGACTTCACTGATTGTGTTAAATATCTTAGGTTTGTCACTGTGTGTGCTAAGGTGGGGCGGGGGGTAACAGCAGTATTTAATAGCTTATAAGGAGATGTTTAATGGGGTCTGACCCAATAACCATCACTGAGCTGCCAGATGTAGCAGGAGACTGGAGCACAGGAACACTTGTCAAGCAGGGGTATGAGGACTGCCAGTTATTTATCAGAGAAAGGAGAAGGGAAGAGTTCCTGTTCCCCCTTCCGATCCAGGATCTCCGATCCTGAAACTAGCACCCTTTGTAGTGCACAAAGTATTTTCCTCACACACATACACCTCACTACCTGGGCTAACCATCCTTTCTGTCCTGGCTCCCCAAGAGCCTGCTAGAACAATGTGGTGGCAGCCTTCAGCCCCCAAAAAACCACACACCCTGTGAATATGCATTTGTGCTTCTTAGAATTATTTTTTTAGACAACTGCATGCTTCAATGCATTGTGCTGCATTTGAAGCGTTCAGCACAAAACTGTAAAGGTAATTGACAAAACCTTTGGAAATTCACCTTTAAAGAGAGATTTTAGGCTGTGGATTTTCATGTGCTTGTACATCCACTGATAATGCAAACAAGGTGTCTTCACAAGTTTGTGATTTGCTATTAAAATACCTTGCAAAAGCTCACTACCCAATGAGAGTAAAATACTTTAATCATTAAGAGCTAACAACATGCAGCAAAATATCATAAAGATAATTACAAGCTTCTCGAAGGCTTATTGAACAGAGGCATGAAACATTTTAAAAGAAATTAATTGTGTTAGCCTTACAGGTCTACAAAACTACTGCATCATTTAACTTGCATGCTTGTCTGCACATGCTTCTGTGCCCTTCATACAATACCAGCTTCTCAGTTACAGCCACAGAAATCAGACCTGAATTCCCACTTCACTTTTAACGCTCTCAATTAAAGCATGTTCTCCATAGCTGTTTGTGCTGGAATGTGCCACCTGAGCAGCTATCCAGTCTACTTTTAGGAAGTTTACATTGTGCCCTGATAAAAGAGGTAATTACTGCCATACCTCGTAATGTTTCAGTGGAAAACCAGGAAATGTCCAGCTTTAAACTTGAAGTTAGTACTGCTATAAGAAAGGAGCCAAAAAAATGAAGCTCAAAACCTTTTTGCTTTCTTGAATTTTACGTATTCTCTTATGCTAGGTTTTTTTAAGTCCTTCCCATAGCAACTGAGTATATTTATCACAGAAATTCAAACCTAAAACACACCTCTCTGCAATACAGAATGCACAGTCCGACATATAAGAGATGTTAAGTATCAGTTTGGATGTCATATGCTTCAAGATACTGACAGATCCAGCTACAGATGTTTTAATGGCCCTCACAGGAACGATTATTTGGGGAGGAAACAGAAAAGCGCTTAACAGAGGAGTATATTCAGTGTCTCATAACGTGAACTGGAGTGGTTGTACCTGCACTTGCAGAGCAAGCAGGGCTGGAGGGGGGTGCATGCCCCGGGTACACCAAGCACATCATGCAAAATGGGGTAAATCTGTTAAGGCTACTGATGTATATTTTTCATATTCTAGCTGGGAAGCTTCAGTAGCAGTATTTTATATATTCATCATTTTAACAGCTGGAATTGGTAGGGGAGGAAGAAGAAAAGTGTTTAGGTTGAAATCAGATAAAGAAATTGAAGAAAGTGGGAAAAAAAGATGAGGAAGGATCAGACGGCATGGAAGCACTGCTCTCCCTACAGCAGGAACACACATTCCCACCTGCTGCCCAGCATCCCACTCTGTAATACAGAGTGACAAGCAAGCTTTAGGGACTAACCACCCTCCACATTCCATCCTTAGGCCTCGTATAAATTTTCCACTGAGGTGAATCAAATATCTTTTTAGGAGCACAGCCTTTAGTCCAAGCTTTATTACCCAGCCTTTGCTCCTCCATCTAAGAGAGATGAGATTCCCACAACAGATTTTAGATTATCGTGCAAGCTAAAATTATTTTTCCAATAAAATAACCATTAAAATATTGGAAAATAAACCACAATTCAGGATAATTTCACTGATTTCAATTATTGAGAAAAAAATATTCTAAGTCAGGAGGTAGGGCTTCATATGTCCATGAGTTCGCATTTATATTATCCAGAATAGAAAAGTGATTTGTACTTGCAAAAGAAAAACACTACATCTGAGCAGAGAACAAAGAGCTACATTTAATTTTCATTTAATCACTGAATTCAGCTAACATTCTCCCTAGCATCAGCCGTCAAAGATGGGAAGCTCACAATCCCTTACAGGAATACCTTTTTGTATGCTGAACTGGCCACTGCATTGCTCGCTCCCTCAGCTAGTGAAAAACCAGTCTGGCCACAAAGAGTCTGTTGTGCTGGTGTAACAAAAGCCCAGGGGTGTGTTCAGGGGCCAAAGAAAAGAGGCCCAAGACCTGAGAGGATAATCAAAACAAAAGGGTTTTTGAAGATTGTACCCTCCTGAAAAGTGAGAAGGGGAAAAGTGTAGTAAAGCCTCCCTGTTCTGCAAGTGTTCCTCCCGTGGAGGAGAGAACCATGAGGCTCAATTCCCCTTATCTGACTACCTAACACTCACACACAGCAGTGCAGTGGTAGTGGTCCTCTCTGAACAGCCAAAGGACGTGGTCTCGTACAGTGGGGATGAAAGGGACATCAATGCTACACTGAATATAAGGGGAGGAGGAAGTTAGTTAATTCTCCTTTAAGTAATACAAAAGCTAAGAGGGTCCTTGCACAAGGGACTCTGGCTTGGTCTTTACAGAGGGGTGTGAAATGGAAGGAGATTTCATTAGTGTGGAGACAAGACACTGCAAGCCTTGTGAGCAACAGAAGAAATGGGAAGAGGAAAGTGGAATTGCAGAGGGACAAGAAAAAGCAGAGACACCCCAAGGAGAAGAGACTAGACGAGTAAGGAGCCCACAAGCCAGGGATCAAAGAGGATCCCTGGCTAAAGGCAGAAACCAGTGAGTCTCTGAGCCTTGCAAGCGCTCACACATCTGTCATTTGCAGATTGTTTCCCAGTAGTTACGACTGGCAATAATTCCCAAAAGAGAGTAAATATAGGTCAATTGGGATTTCCCCCCTCCCGCCCTCCATTCCTGCTCCTCCCAGATCTGATGCTCTAAAATAGCCCTGAGCTGAACTTTCATTTTCCCTGACTTGGTAGTCTGCCAACACAGCCCATTCCTTTTACTGCAGTTTATAACTGCAATGGTCATAAACTATTCTTAAATGGGTCTTTTCTGAGAATCACAGTCCTTTCAACATCTTGAAATATATCTAATCTTTTCCATTCCAGGCAACCCTCTCCAGCGGTGGTAAAGATTTAATTGCTTCTGCTGCTCAGATGATGAGATACAAGTGTTCTGGAAATAACCTCTTAATCTAACAATTCCTACTGGCAAGCCTGAAAGCTTTTGTGCTGCTCACCAATAATTTATTTTCAGTACTAAAAGAAAGTTTAAAAGCTTCTGGGTTACATTGTGGACAGAGCTACCCAAGAGGTACCCTGGCACTGAAGACATGATACTTGTTTTTACTGTCAGGTAGATTCGAGTAGGTATGGTCTCCCTCTCCACCATATTTGCCTTGTCAGGCTTACCAACGTAGCACAGCTAACAAGCTTTCTACACTCTGTTTTTAATTCAGGACAGGAGGTGAAACAACTTTCTTTCTTATCAGCCAACAGAAGCTGTTCAATGAGAATTTCTGTTCTGCTTTTCTAAAACAACTTTGTAATAGTTTTAACTTCTCAGAGAGGAAAAAAAATAAACAAACCAAACTAATTCTGAAGATCAAACAAATACACCATTTGCAATTGGAGTTCTTTTAAACTGTGTCACACAATGCTTCGTAATTCAGTGAACCTCTTCCTCAGCTTACAAAGCTTATTTGCCTGGGTAATGATACACAATAGACAGGTGATACGAGGCATCTCTTTCAGGTAGAATCTCCCATAAAATAAAGCCTCCAGCTGAGAATCGCTATGACTTAACAGGACTTCCAACCTTAAACATGAAAAAAGTACACTCTTTCAAAGAGAGCACTGTCTCACGCATTCCTAAAACGGAGAGTGGAAAGCAGCCCTGCAGTGGTTTGCCGAGCATGTGCTCCTACCCCGCCCAGCACAGACGGGCTGCACCGCCGGAGGTGCGAAGGAAGCTGCCACTTCTGCTGCACAGAGAAGCTGAATTCTGAAACGCCGCAGATGAGTTTAATTTGATGTTCGTGTTTTATGAGGCACCATAAGGAAATGTAGAACTGACAGTTACTAGTCCACTGAGGAAGACAAGGTCCCTGAACATATCAGAGCTAAAACCAGTTGTGATTTCAGTGATGGTATTGGCCTCTGATTTAATGAGCTCTCAGAGCAAAATCTGTATCAGGGAATGAAAAACCCCAAAGAAACAATGCTCCCTGCCACAGCAGCAAACTAAAGCATCCTCAATGCAGAATCAGATGCCATTACAGTGTATATAGGAAATTTCCAATTTATTACAGTGTATATAGGAAATTACAAACAAATAATCAGTAAGTCTATGGCCAGCAGATTTTTAAGATATTTAAAACTCTTTTAACTGAAAACGTGGTTAGTGCCAATATCTATACGTATTATGCACATCACTCACCCTACTAGAAAAATAAACTTTTGGTGCAAAAGACACACACAGACCCACATCCTACCCAGACGTCGGCCCGTGTCATTTCATTCAGCATTCAATTCTCCAGCACAAACCATCTGAAAGCTGAATTATGTCCCTGTATTTTTATAATTTACTACATGAGAAAATACAATTTTTAGATCAGACAGTGAACCAGCCTTGAGCATCGTCTCCTATTTTGTAAAAAAGCTTATGAGTAAAGTGTGAGGTTTATAAAATTTAATTCTGATCTCTGCGTTAGCCAGCATAACTGCATTTCAGACCAATTCAGGTTGGTTGCTTCTTTTTTCTCATCCCAGCTACTAGAAAAGCATTTCAGCTAGAGACATGATAGCTGCCAATCTCTCCCCAGCAGTCTCCCTTACATGGAAATTTTCTACGTGGCTTTCTCTAAGAACCAGTACCGCTCACCACCACAGAGAGGAGCCATCTCCCTTTCAGAAAATCACATATTACAGTGTCACAGTTATCCCTCAAGCAGCACCCTTCAAATAACATCCTCGGCACGCAAAAGTCTATGCATATGTCAACAGAATAAAAGCACTCTTTAAAAATGTACCTTTGATCACACAGATTGTGCCATGATGGTTATGTAGAGCAGCCTTATGAATATACAAGAAAACCTCAGCCTTTTATCCAAAAATAGTTTTAAAAAATTATAGCATGAAGAAATATTGATACTGCACAAAAAAAACAAAAGAATGGCTCACACACTGCAACAGTAACATTAATCATGCTAAAACCAAAGAACCATTGTGTGTTAAAATAACATTTAATCAATTCAAAAAGAAAATCCATCAAGTAAAAGAGAAACTCTAAAATCTTCCTTGGTTAGAAATGTACTTTTATTTTTATGAGTAGCAGTGAGAAGACACTGCAGCAAATAAGGAAAATTACAAGGAAGGACTATGTTTTTAATTAGCCAAATATATTTACACTGCATGTGCGGCACAAGCATCTGCACCTCCAGCCATCCTACAGCCATTTTTCAATTCACAAACAAAAGACGTACTAATTCTAGTGAAATATATTACTTTAAAACTTACTTTCATTATTTCCCTTCTCTTTAATTCTGTCTCAAGTATCCAGACTGTGAAAGTGTCTCTCTCACCTCTTTTAATTGACTGAAAATATTTATTAAACCCTACCTTTTTTTTTTTCAATCCACACTTCCCAGCCCTAAATGCATCCGAAAGACGGAAATACTCATCCTACACCTGCCAGCTAGACCTGCCGCCAACAGCAACCATGCAAAACCTTTCTGCATAGCAAAAAGTACTTACCTTTGGGAAAAACAGAAATGCTTTCTCCTGCTCTGTTAGAGTGAACATATGACAGGGTAATACTGGGCCAGCTCCTGTGGCTTTGGCCTGTGACCCACCTGTTGGCAGGGGCAATGCTGCCTGCCTGCTGATGCCAGGGCTGGCAGCAGAACCCCAGCCCTCCATGGAGCTCCCATAACCACACAGCCCAGGGCCGGCAGAACCCCCCAGCCCTCCATGGAGCCCCCCAGCTGCACAGCCCAGGATGGGTAGCAGCCCCCCAGCCCTCCATGGAACCCCCCCAGCCACACAGCCCAGGGCTGCCCGTGCCTCCTGAGCTGGCTCCCAGGGCTGGCACACCGCTCAGTTCAGCTCCTCTCACTTGGAGTGTCACGAGGGGAACAATGCAACCACCAAGTTCATTCTTCTCTTCCCTCAGCCTTTTGCTAGTCTCAAGGCTTTGTAAGCTCAGCTTCCCAGCTGGATCAATATTCTAAGATAAATTTAAACATTTTCTTTGCATAATTTGTTCTTATAAAGTGACATCTGTTCCAGTTCCTTCAGCAGAGGCAGCAGCATGGCACCCACGGGCAGCCCCCTCCTGCCAAATCCTGCTGTCAGGAACTTCATCAAGCCTTGCCCCAAAACGCAGTTTGTTTCTGTCCCACTCAGGCTCGTGATCCAAAAAAGAAATCCTGCAGTTAAAACATTGGGAGTCCCTCTTTCCCCTCTTGGTCCTGACATTTCATACCATCTCACTGACACATTAGAAATTCCTCACTGCTTCAGCCATGCCCTGACAGCATCCGTGGTCCCCAGCACAGGACCGTTCCCCTCCCACAGTTCACTTCAGCGCATCTCAGTGTTGAGTATGCAAGTCTTCAGCACCTCTTATCAAAATGAAACAACAAAGGACATAGCAGCTTTTTTTAAAAAAATAATTACTGGTTAAATTTCTGATATATTTGGTACGTTAGTCTTGTATCATTGGTACATATGTACAGAAAGAATCTCATTCTCTTACATTTCTATGTGTACTTAATAGAAATTCACAGGTAGAACTTACCTAGATGGTCGGAAATTTTATGTAGTTGCTAGGCAAAACAAGAAAGAAAATAAATAAATCATAAGCTATGGTCAGCTAAGCACACCTGCAAACTTTGCTATTTGTAACCCAGTACAAGGAAAGCAACACACACAACAGACGATCTGGCTGGAAACAGGGTGCCTGCCCAGACGACTTTCCATGGCAGTACACTTGAGGGATTTTTTTCAAGAAGCAGAGGTAATCACCTGAAGTAGTTGCAGTGACCAATTTCAAGCCGTTGAAATTTGTTGCACAGACCTTCCCTCTGCGCACACATAGTTGGTGGAGTCATGACAGTCACTTGGATCTGTAATTAACTCAATGGAGCTACTGAAGCTGCATTTTTTTTCGAGAGAGAGCTTTATCAAAATCTATCAAGCTTTCCTTCTCACTCCTAGGAACTCACTTCAGGTGCTTTAGCTGGATCAATATGAGGCTGTTATCAGAAATTAGGCACATGAACGCTGACTCACTATATTCCCAGATGATGGAGCCACTTCATGTGTTCACAACCTTCATCTGAGGTTGCTCTTCCTTCTCTGACAGGTTAGGAAATTTATTCTACAGTGTTTGGGAAATGAGCTGGGGCAATTTTTCAGGAAAGAGCAAGCACCTTGGAGGATTTTTGCAAGGTTTTTGCCTTTCCAAAAGCTTGGGAGTAAGCTGACAATAACCATTTTTAAAAAGGGATAAAAGAGCGATTGGTGAACTACCTGGCCAAAAGCCTACCGTCCACACCCAGAGAGCTTTTGAAACAAACCATGAACAGGCAACTGAAAATTAGAAAGCAATAAGCTGTCAAGATGGACTTGCCAAAATCTAACCCCATCAACCAACGCGCTTTCCTTCTTCTAGGGAGGAGGAGGTTCCATGTGAATATCAGGAAGAACTTCTTTACTGTGAGAGTGACAGAGCACTGGAACAGGCTGCCCAGAGAGGTTGTGGAGTCTCCTTCGCTGGAGACATTCAAAACCCGCCTGGATGCGTTCCTGTGTGATGTACTCTAGGTGACCCTGCTCTGGCAGGGGGGTTGGACTAGATGATCTTTCAAGGTCCCTTCCAACCCCTAGGACTCTGTGATTCTGTGATTCTACTCTGTTCTATACAGGCAGGAGGAAAGCAGTAAAATCCAACAGATCTCAAACATAAAATACTTTTTGACAGAGCAAACTGGAAAAACATTTTCCTTCTGGATCAAGGTCCTAGAATGTGGGTGTAAAGGTGCTCAAAAAACACACTCGTTCAGTGCTTCTAATGACCAGGGTCAAACCCCAGCAAGCAGTCTTACTAAAACTGCAGACACCAACCTGCAAGGAGTGTGAAGCACTCTAAAGAGCTGAGCAGAACTCAAGATGGTTGTAATAAATTGGAGAAATAGTCAAAAATCGGTAGGATTAAATTCAGTACAGCCAAGTACAAAGACCCACACTTGGACTTAACAGAAATGCACAAAACTAAAAAGGAGAATACCACACCAGCAGCAGTACTAAAGAAAATGATGCCAAGGTTACAGTGGCAATAAATAGAGCCAACAGGGTGAAACTATTAAAAAAAAAGAGAGAGAGACAAATGACAGTCTGGAGTTTATTAAACAGGAAACCATAATACATAATCCCAGGGACTGGGGGGGAAACATGCTCTCCTCAGCAGCAGTGAGGTATCTGCTGGAGTAAGTACCCTGCCCATTTGGAGTGTAGGACAGAGACAGCTGAGGAAGAGTCCAGAGGAGAAATAAAAAAGAAGAGTGGTTCAGAAAACCAACCCCCCCAAAAAAATTTTTAAGAACTTGGTTTGTTTAGTCTACAAGAGTGTCTGCGGAGATGGGATAATGCTCTGAAAACCTGCATCTTGTCCTAAACAGCATTACATCACTCAGCTATTTCACTGTCTGTATTACTGTCATAGTTATTACTTGACTGTTGTTAGACAAAAATGTACTACTCTGTAATTTATATGTAACAGAGCAACAAAACTGGCTTGTTTTCCCCCAGACAGCTACTGCATTTCACATTTTAAAGGACTTCATGGGCAGAGCCTTAGGGTTTTGAAAGTATCTGCTGTAATCCTTCTCAGCATGGCTCAACAACTGCCAAAATAGTTTGGTACAATCCTGCACCTCTCTCAAGTTCAGAGGTAAGCAGCAAAGCTGCCTTGTGGTTTTGGATGAGGGATGCCAGGTTCTACAGAAGATTAGAAACTAGCAGTGCCTGGTGGGTCCCTTCCTGAGTGAGCCACTAATTTGCTACACAAATTGGTGGAGATCTTGTCCCTTACGTTTGCTTGCTTTCAAGTAAAAGAGCAAGCACACAGAACAACTATGTACACAGACAGTTTGGTTTCTCTTATGAAAAGAGATGTTAAAAGGTGTGCTGTCAGCACAGAGTATTTTTCCACTGTATATACAAAAGACCTAATGAAACACTGATTTTAATCCTGAAAAAAAAAAAAAGGAAAAATGAGGATAGAGTTTAAAAGTACAGTTCCCACGGCAAGCAGCTAAATACTAAGGCTTTAACCAACAGGGCTTATTTTCTGCAGCCATTCGAAAGCAGAGATGATAGAACTATAGGAAACCCAAATCCCTTTATTTGTGGAGTTTCTGAATTTGCATCTCAGGTCTTTAACTTCACACAGTTGGCTGATCCACCTCAACTTTTTTGCCAGTCCCTGAGCTGGCAGCCTACGCATCTGTTCCTGCCCTACTCCCTTCTCTCCCTCCAACACACGCTATGGCTGCTGACTGTGCCGCTGGTGTGAAGGAGCAGGAGCCGAACCAATCTCATCTGCAAGCCTTGGTCTCAGCAGCATCAAGACTAGATCAGTGCCCTGCTGGATCACTCACTAGTATAAATTTGACTTGAACTGGGTGTTAAACCACGACTGATCGTCATCAGGACACATAAGGAGGGACCTGCATTGGTTTTATGTTTAATATCAAGTTTCCTCCCAGCAGCAGGATGATGACAATATGAGCCAGGTCGCAAAGCCTGCTTGTACAAAATTAACTATTTTTCTTAGCCAATTTGGGCAAGTACAGTAACTTTACATCAAACCAACGTTTGCTCTTGAAACAGCCAGGGGAAACCCAAGGCCAGACTCACTATGCTGTCAAACACCTGCTGCAGGAACTGAAAGGGATATCCTTGAAGCTCTCACCCCAGCCAACCCACCACATAAGTCCTCAAAGTGGTTAAAATCACCTACGCTCTCCATGTGTGCAGCTGGAGGCACAGCCTTGCCTGCGGATTTCCCCAAGAACCACGCACCGGGGAACAGAGAGGAACAGGGCAGCCCCCCAGCCAGACCAAACACTTTCTGGGCTGTTTTCTTTCGGCAACAACTGGCATGGATCGCTTCCCCAGGAAGCTGCTAAAGTTCCTCGTGTTGATTTTATTTTTTTTTTCCATTTTCATTGTGTGGTCGGAGTGAAAGCGGTGGCATTTGGCAGCTACTTTCCATCAGTGCTATTGTTATTCCCTGGCAGTAGGGATTTGTTTTCCATCAGGTGAAATGCAAAGGCGTTGTCCCTGTTTGGAAGGACATGGAGTTAAAGAGACCTCTGGGGAAACACTTAAAACTGCCACACACAACACTACTCTTAAGATTTCTTGGATGTGGCAACACTTCCCAACAAAACAATGTGTTAGCACACTATGTACGTCTTGCTAAGCTGCTGCCCACATTGCAAAGAAATCATTAATCCCAATGTCAAGATGCTACTGAAAGGAAAGAGTGAGCTGGGGAGCTCCACACAAGTCCCGTCCTTACACTTTTTCTGCAAAACACTCAAAAGCTGAATCATGCTTAAATGCAAGACTTACTGAAAAGTTAATTTCCACTGCTCACCCTCAATGAAGAAGTACTCACACTACTAATCATATTACAAAACAATAGTTTAAGTCTGTGAAGACAGCAAAATCGTGTTAGCACCTTGTAAGTTGAAGCATTGTTCTTGCTTGTTTTAGGCTAGTGTTGTTCAATTCCTTAGGTCTTAAAGTCCTTACTGAGAAAAGCCTCTTTATTCCCAGTACCAGCGGCTAGATTGTGTAGTTTTCAGATAATGCTTATTGGAGCTGAGGTTGCTAAATGAGAACCAGAAGGCTGCAGCTAAGCAGATAAAATAAAATTTCCAATTACCTCACCGTAAATGGGGTTCTCAAAGAATTATTCTATCCTATTTTCAGACAAAAAGTAAGGATCACCGTCTTCACAGGTCAAGGTCACAACAGCCCCCTTAAAACCTACAACGACATTCATCTTCTGGTAGAAGTTAATGATGAAATACTTGCTCCTTTCCTTAAGTGGTTGGTTGGAAATTACATTTAAAACACTGCTAGTTGGTTATACATTCACAAATTTCTATGGAGGAGGACTTAAATCTTTAGTTTTGTGCTTTTTTTTTTTTTAGCTTGTACATATTAATAGTTTACTGAGAACCTAAGATCCTTCTGAGGCATACAAAGTATCTGAAAAGATAATAGTCCTACAGAAGCGACAAGGGTGAGGGAAGGGAAAGTTAACCTGTAGCCATTTCTTACTTTGTGAGACACTAAAAAAAATGCCCCAAAACCTGACGGGTTTTTGTTGTTATGTTTTAAAGACCTCCAGCTTGTGTAGAGAAAGTAGCCTCTAAATAACTCCATGTATGGACACAGTTATTCCAGAGCAAGAAACACCCTATTTCCATCTAGCCTTGGAGTCTGTTCCAAAATAAGCATACCAACTTAGAGCTACTCAGGGAAAGCAAAAATCAATACCCAACTTTATTCTATATTAATTCCTAAACACATCACCATAAATACACCAGGAATTTGAGGGTTCATTTTTCTGGGAGTCTTTTGGCTAAAGGAACCCTTACACAAAGCAGGGCTAGACCAAGCTATAATTAGGCTTAGAGTTTATCCCACTTTCCCATCAGCTAAAACCTCCACAGCTTAAGTTCACAGCCTGGTGCTGCCAAGACTGCTGCTTTTAATGAAAAAAGAAAGAGGGAAAACAAGGGTTGTATTCCCTACCTACGACTAATATAATGTTGCACGTAGCTCAAGTGTTGCTCTGTAATGAGGACACACTGACTTGAATTATGCAGCTCAACAGAACTATCTCAAAATTGGATGGCTTTACTGCATCGCTGGCTCGTAGCACTGCCAGTCAGATGCAGACAGGCAGACTTAACCTTCTGGCTGAGAAGATTAAATCCTTAACAGAGTGATCTTTTCTCTGACTTCTCCCTCCTGTTCCCCCATCTTTTAAAATAAGTAGCAAAGGAACCTTTAACAATCCACCTAAATAGGAACTTTCATTTTCTAGCGTTTCTAAGGCAATAAACAGGCTGAACCTCTAACGGTAATAGAAACAAGTATTATCTTACAAAGCTGACAAAACCCGAGTAGGTAAACAAGATCCTCCCATACCTTCATAAATATCAGGGCAAAGGACCAAGTATCTTCCTCATGTGCAAGTTTCCCTTATCAAACAGTTGTAAGGAATTCTTACAGTATGTACAAACATAAAAATCTGTATTATCCAAATCCCTGTGAGAGCGTATAACCTCCACCACTTGGAAAAATAAGCAAGGTCATTCAGTCAAAAGATTTTATTTTTGTCTAGGATCAACTGCTTTATATGGCTTTGCTACCGAATATAGAAACATTACCCCATATACAGAGGCACTGTTTTCAAAGTCTGTGCCTCTGGGGGGAAAACAGAATTCTCTTTTCCTCCTAAAAGATCTTTTCAAATGTGTGTTATAAAGATCCAAGGAATGTTAGACAGGAAAAGGACCAACCAACCACATTCTGGACTGAACTATATATGGCTTAACTCCACTAACTTTAGTAGTTTTGAGAAATCAATGCAGAACTTTATTTAAAAAAAAAAAAATCTTCTTTCATCTCAGAATTCTAGGATTATTTAGTAACTCTGGTTCAGCTATTTACCATATTTTGTTCCTCACAAACATTTTAAAAGGTAATTAAGAAATACTATTCTAAAATAAGCCATGTCTATAGCAAGGCAAGTGATTCTTTTAGAAACTATGAGCAAACGTCTGATTAAGATGACAAGCAAGCCACATGGAAACTCCTTCCAGAATCAGACTTAAAGGGCACAGTTACCAACCAAATTTGGCAGACAAGGAATCATGACAAACTGCAAAGGCACGCAGCAGTGCAATAAAAAGTTGGGAATCGTCAGCAAATAAGACGGCGAGCACTTGTGTCAATTCAGCAAGGGCAAGAACATAAACAGGACAAATTCTAAGCATGGATTGAGATGAAGGGCACCGTGCCATAGTAGGAGTGGAGCTGGCCCTTCCATTTACGGACCGTTTGCCATAAACCAGCTGTATCAGTAAGGCAAAGCATCTGCCTCGTGCAGATATCTCATTCTGACATGGATCTTCCAAGAGAGCCTGGTTTCAGAACTATCCCAATGGCAACAATGGGAAGCTTGAAAGAGGAAGAACTGAACCCATGACAGATATAATGTAGGGCTCTTTACTTTCCTAAAAGCTGTGCTTGAGGTCAGAACTCTTACAGAGATCTGATGGGATCACTAGGGACCAGGAGGCATCTAGCCTTATCTGTAGACATCCATCGTTAGATTTTAACACACAGTTATCCTTATTTAAGCTCACTGTGCCCTCAGCCAGCCTTGACGCTAAGGGATGACGACTGGAATTTCAGCTCAAGCAGAAAAGCCGGCACTTATTGCAAATTTGTCGAAAATCGGGGAAAGCTTAGCTGAGTCTCATTTCTGTTTCCAGGAACACCGAGATGCACCAAGCACAGCTGCGCTCACTCGGAAAGGGACGCAAAAAGTAACTGACACGTTGTGCTTTGCCTTGACCGCATCTGTGCCGGGGTGAGGCGGCGCAGCCAGCGCGGGGGGAGCCCCGCACCGCTCGGGTTCCAGCCCCGCTGCCGACCAGCGAAGCACAATTCGCCGAGCCGGCGGCCGCAGCAGAGCCGAGCTCGTCCCGCACTCAGCCGAGCGCTGCTCACCGAGGCAGCCGTTCCGCTGGGCACCCCGAAGCCGTTCGCCTCCTTCCCGAGCCAGACGCCGCCGCTTCAGCAGAGGACACCGGAGCCCGGGCTCCGGGCGCTGCGGCGGCCACAGGGACGCCAAGAGCGGCACGGCCGGGACGGCGGGAAGGAGGGCAAGCCCTGTGCGGGGCCCGCTCCCTGACACCGGCACCAACGCGAGCACCCGCCCCCCGCCGCCGGCAGGGCCGGGGTCCCCCTCGGCTGGGGCCCCTCCTCG
>VZRW01007113.1:41370-90400 GCA_013398125.1 Aegotheles bennettii | reverse complement strand
CTGCAGGGGAGCGGCCTGCACCCAGCAGCCGGCGGGGAGGGCCGGGCCCCCTGCAGCACGGCCGGAGCGCGCCGTCCCGTCAGCTACAGGGGGGCTGTGCCGAGGCGCTCCTCGCCTTCCCCGCTGTTTTAAACACAGTCCCTGCCGTTCCGCCAGGGCGCAGTCCGGGGCGCCCCGCTGCCACAGGGCACGGCCCCGCCGCGGCCCTCCCCACCCGAGCGATGGCTCCGGCCCGCCGAGGGACTGAGCGAGCTTCAGCGCGGGCAGCGAAATTAATACAGCTGCTAATGCAAAACCAAAAAAAAATGCAACGAAATTCCCCTTCCCCCCGCTCTCCTTCCACGGGGAAGGGCTGTAAGCAAGATGGTCCTGCCCCGCAGCCCTTCGATACAAACCACCACTAACACGACTTTAAAAGGCCTAGACTTTGTTATAAATTCTCAAAGGAATGTGGATAGAACTAAGCTGAAAACACAGGGCTCAGGCTCTTCCCCTCAGCCCTTGTGCAGGTCCTACACAGCCTCCCCTGGACCGGGAAATGACGGCAACGCCTCGGCCTGTCGGGCTGACAGACACCTCGGTTGTGTTTCAGCTCACAGTAGCGCCGGTTCAGCTTCAAACCCTAACAAACATTAACAGCCAGGTGGCTGTGATGAATCCATCTCCCGCCCCGACGCCCCGATAGAAAAAAGTATTAGTCAGAAACATCCAAGTAGCTAGAAGGTGAGACACATATAAAAACCCCTAATAAACCTTTAATTTGAGTTTGTTTTGGTTTTTTGTTTGTTTTTACAGAACAGGGTGACAAATTACAACAAACATCTGATTTTTCTCAAATGTTCAGGTATTATACACATTCCCATCTGTCTTGCAGGAAGGGATATTGGTCAACTTAACAGTTTAAGGTAAAATAAGCTGCATAATAGTACATATTACAATAATAAAATGTACAGTGTTTACAAGAAATATATTTTAGAAGCAAGATAGATGCATTTGCATCGATGCGACCTTTTAAAATGCCACAACTATTTTTACATTCACTCTTGCAACAGGTCACAAGATGGGGTCACTAAGGTCAGGTTAACAAATCACTATGATGCACATCAAATACAACAAAATTAGTTTATATACATATATATAATACATATACATGTATATTATACATATACATATATGTATATAGTAAAACTCATCAAAATCTACCAGACCTGGCACAATCTACTTACCCATCAAAAATATGTACTTGTCCTTGGTAAGTAGAATTCTGCATGGCTGATTATATATTATATATACTCATTCATTAGCATCTGAGACATAAAACTGAGGATTTAAAATTCTTCGGTTAACAAACTCTCCAATAATAAACATGGTGCCCACAAAAGCACAAAGGTAAGGCACAATAGGATTTTTCTGTTGCAGAATAGTGTGCATCATGTTTACTTAACCGTAAGAAAAACGTGCATTATTTGTGCAAGTTCATGCTGCAAATCCATCATATCTACAAAGTAAAGTGAGTTTCAGTAAAAATCTGTGGGACCAGTGTGCTTCCAGTCTCACCACCTACAGGACATTCAGCTGGATAATTAGATAAAATTGTTGTAGGAGTGGGGATTAGTAAAGCCAATAATCTTAGATTTGCAACTAAACTTCTCAGCAACAATTTTGTACTTCTAGGTAAATGTTAGTAAATTTACAAGCTGGGAATCACAAGGCTTACTGTCAGCTGTACTCCTAGTTCCCATCAGCCAAAATTGTTGCAAGGAAGTATGTACCTTTTAAAATCCTAACAGGTAACTGGTTCCTTAAAACAAGTTACAATGTACTGGGAAAGTCATTTAATCCCAAGGTATTTTGTCACAGCCCTGGCAACTGTAATAATAAATACAGCTTTTCACAAAATATTTTTCCAGTATCTGCCAATTGCTTCTTTATTGCTCACAAATTTGAATTCATTACAATTGGTATCAGACCTTTCACACAAAATCAAAGTCAGGTATTTTAATATAAAACCTAAAAAAGATATTTAACCTGTATCTAACACTTTAAGGTATTTGGCCTCTTATCATGGTACAGCCAAAACCATACAAAACATTAGGTTTCTGAATAAAATAGGAAGCTTATTCACTGCTTCAATGCAGACATCCTCACAGAACACAACCATTTTTGCCACCACCAGCATTTACATTTATATACAAAACCTAGTACATTCGCATTCTGTTCGTTTTTCTCTCACACTTAGACGCAACCACTAATGCCAGATTAACTTTCCCCATACCCTAGCTGCAGAAAAAGATTCTTATACAGCAACAAAAAACCAATATTGACTGAAAAAGAAATTTTTTAACTTACTCACTATCAGGAACTGTAGGTTGGTTGTTACAAAATACCCACAAGATTATTTCACAGGAAACTATGGAAATACAGGAAGTCTTCATTTCTCCATGCTTTTGTATTATCAAAAACAATTCTTGGTGCAAAAATACAGTCACCACATCTGCAAATGTATAATGAATTCGGTATTCCTCATGCAAAACTTAAATGCATTGGTTTACTATAGCCCCGGCAAACTTCCTGAAGAAATTTTTTCCTCTTTTTTTTTTTGTCAGCTCAGTATTACTGCCTCATTGCTAAGTCCCTTTGGAAACAAGATTTCTGGAACGTCCAAACTTTTATTTAATTCATTAAAGTATTACATACAAAAAGCACTAAAAAAGGAAGACGGCAGCCAAACAGGAAAATTCCTGTTGCAAGTAACAGTCCTAGCAGTTGTAGAAAGTCTTCTCAGGAACTTCCCTGAGAATTAGTTGTGCCTGTCCGAAGACGCAGATGTGACATAGAGTTCATGTGTTTGTTTGATGGCTTCAGTGGAGTGTTACAAGTAAGAGCCTGGGGAAAACGATGATGATACCGATCTAGTCGCAGGTATTTTACCGTTACCAGCTTTCCTATGAGGCAAAGAAACAGGAAAAGAGAAACTTTCTAGTTCAGTATTATTACATTTTGCTTCAGGACAACACACAGAAACATGCCATTACACTGGAATTCGTTTACCAGGTGATGACCACTAAAATAATCCAGTTTTTGTTACAGCTTGATACTTTAGTTATAAAACATTTCACCATTTAAAAGAACTCAAACAGAACCCATCTTCTGTCATTTCTACTCATGTTTTGTTATAAACCCCCATTCCTTACCATCAAACCAAGAGCCATGTAATGCCTTGAAAGCCTTTCCAGCGTATTCTGGAGAGAGACACTTGACATATACACAACCCTGCATTAAGAAAGAGAGGGGGTTTTGGTTCTTTAAAGTCCAACAGAAAAAGATAAGCAAAGCATTAAGATGTTACTGGAAAGACACTCACCTCACGTGAATTTTTGTCAACAGCAATATGAACAATTCCATCATTATCACTGCATTTCTCCAAGATTGCTTCCTGAATTGCTAGATGCCAGTGATCACCTATTTCCCTATGCAAACAATGAAAGATTTAATTAAGCAAATAACTTTTTAAACATTCACAACAATCACATCCTTTCCCACCAAGTTCAGTTTCTCTGTAACTTGACATAACTTTCTGTTAAATGCTCTTGGGACAGATCTAGTACTTTAGCTACTGAATATTCAGTAAACTGGGTCCTACTGCCCACTTCAGCAAATCCAACCCTCATAATCAAAAGGAATAATCTGTATTTGGGAGCATTTGTCCTCCCCTTCCAGCAACCTGCCATCACCTTTCTGCCTAAAACTGCAAGCAGTCAAACTTGCCAGACCTGCTCAGACAGCCTGGCCGTTGTTCCAAGGAGAAAGCCACTCCTATGCTGTCCCTACTGCAGTGGAAGAAGAGCAGAGGAAGACAACAGCATAAAGGCCTCTGTTGCTTGACACTACCACCTCTATCAGCAGTCACAGAAGCATTGCATGTCAGGCTTCAGCAGGCTGAAGGAGCTTTTTAGCTATTCAGATGCAGTTAATAGCTATTTCAGTGATGAACAATCTCAAACAAAGCATCATACTGCATCTGTCCCAAAGGGCACTAACAGAACATGCCAATCTAGATCCAGAAATGGAAGTTATTAAAATCAGATTCCCAGGCTCGGGCTTTTCATAAAAATATTTTATTGTCAAGACTAACCAATCTTTAGGTACTTCATTAGAGAAGACAGAAGTCTGTGTATTTTTGTGACGGTACTGCAGGGAACCATCTGGTCCTAATAAAATAAGTCTAAGCAGAGGAAAAACAATTTCAACAGCCTTAATACACCTTTAAGCCTGCCTGAATATTTTTTTATACAAAAAACAATGAACTTACTCTTTCAATAATATTACCAAGAGCTTTGGGTAGTTTTAAAGCATTTTCTCTACATAAGGCCAAAATTCTTGAAATATTTGATCTTCCTTATTCATGAAAATAAAAACATGGTGGGGGATGGAATGTACACAGGGAAGTTACTTGGTCAGGGAATTTACTTAAGTCTGTCAAGCAGCACACTAACGCAACACCTGAGGGACTCTGGCAACATGGAATGTCAGATTTGTTTCTGTCATTTGACCTTGATTAGTTAGACTTTCCAGATGATGCCCATTATGCAGGCAGATCCTACATAAACAAGCAAACAAAAGATGGAGAGGGATGCAAGGGTGCAAAGAAGATCCAAATGAAGGTCCTAATGAAGGTCCTACTGGTAGAGAGACTTTCCTGGGGAAACCACCTACAAATTTAAAACCATGCAAAAGTTAGAAGATGCACCCTACTCAGGTTAGAACCAAAAAATGTGTTCTCTTTTTACTAGATAACTCAAAATGAAGGGACTATACAAAGGTCTCCTTCCCCTTCTCTCATAGTGTAAACAAAGTATTTTCTAAATAACATGCTGTGCTCAGGATGGTACATAAATAAAATAATTCCAAGTTGAAAACCCAGGAGCTTTAAAGGTCCCCTCCAACCCAAATTATTCTATGATTCTATAAAATCTTGACTTTGGTGCATTCCCCTCCCTGCCTAGGACTCATCCAGATTTTCTTGAGAAACATGCTGTCATCAGCAGAAAGCCACCTACTATAAGGAGAGATGTTAAGAGTAGGCAATCGTTTTCTCTGCTGTGTATTCTTCTCAAATACTGAAGTCACTTCATTACTCCCTAGCGCCCATTTCCTGTTTGCAAATCAAGCAGAAGTGCATTCTCAATCTAGTCAGCTTCTTGTGTTTTGCAGACCTGAGACCAACTTGGATTTCCCATAATGAAATAGGCTCTATTTTTTTCTTATGTGATCGCATCAGGCAATAAATTACTTCAGAGGAGTTACTCGAGTCCCTCTTTGCACTGGACAAACCATGCTTCAAAGATAAGAAAGGATTAGTTGGCATAACCTACATGTTAGTCTTCAACTCCTGACACTATCTAGTCCACAGCCAATGGTGATATAACAGGGTAATTAATTAAGCTTTAAAAGGCTTCAAAAAACATTTTTTCTTCCTTGACTCTTGGCATGTGAAACAAGGCTTGTAACTTACTCATACACAATACTTTAGAATTATATCTGAGCATTAGAAGCCAGGACTCTGCACTAATTTGTTTAAAACCTTCCCACTACAAAAATCCATTTGCTTCAAATGTAGGCAGTCACACTGACATAAAGTAATGAACTATTTTAATTCAGCCTTTTAAATGCAAACCATGCAAGTTCTACAACAGTCTAAATACTCCAGAATATTTAACAATACTTCTCAAGCTTACAGAAGTAAGCTTCATGTTGTTAGGTCACAGGAGTCTCCCTTGTCTGCTGATATAACTGAACATTTACAAAATTAATTAATGGAGAAGAATCAGTCATTGCTCCAAGCAGTCTGACCAAATGCCACTCTCTTCAAGAAGCAACACAAAGATACAAAGCAAGACAATGAAGGACAGAAGACAGACAGTAAGATTATTTATGTCTTCTCATAGATGTTAAGATGACAATTTTTTTGTACAACCCTTTTGCTTCTTTTAAGGTATTCATGTTTACTCACTTCTTCCAAACCCTTCTCAGAAGAAAGAAATGGACCCTTCCAAAAAAAATACAGAAATACAGATAGATAACTGGTTTTACTTACATAACTGGATCAAACATATTGCGAATCTTTAGACATGGCGTCAAGCTGTTTGGTGGTGAATTTCTTCTATCTAGATGAAATGCTACAAATGAAAATAAATGTAATAGTATTTATTACCAGGCATAGTATCATCCAGTTAACAAGTGCCAACTTTATACATGAGTAACTTTCTGGTTTTACTCAGAAGTCTACTTTCCTTCATATACTAAAAAGTTTCAAGTAAATTAAGTTCCCCAGTCTTCTATGGCACTGAAGAAAATGTACCATACATAACTGATTTTTTTACATTTACAACTTCTACATTTAAAAAAATAACGCACTCTCATATATCCAGGCCACAGTACATTTAAATAAATATCATATAGTTGAAGAGAAAGTATTTGCATTACATCTCCGTGAAAAAATAAGATATTCCTAACATTTGGAGCAAGTTTTTTGGAGCTGCAGGTTAACTATTCAGTTTTAAGCTGCCTGTTGAATTTTCATTTTTTCCATTTTTGGAGCAATTTACTGTCCATCTGACTAAGAAATAGGGATACGCTTAGACGGATGTTGTGTTGCATCTGTATTGCAGTAACAACTGTCAAGAAGCACTCTACAAGGATGAAGCTTTTGTAACCCTAAATGCTCTGCACACATGATCAGAAGCTTGCAAAAGTCTGAAATGAAGCACACCAGAGGATAAAACAGATGTAAGAAGAAAAATGGAAATTAAAAATAACAGTAATCTCTTTCAAAGCCAAACAATCCCATGAAATACAATCTGAAGTTCTCAAATAAATATTAACTTCTCTAAAGTTCACAAGTTCTACTTATGGGAGTCGCAACAGAAGTCTGCAGCACAACAACAGGAATAAAGGAGCCCTTCAGATTTAGATAAGTTAGTTCAATGAGTTGAGAAGAGTCAACAAAGCAGCAACAGCAATGAAAGGGGATAACCTGGTAAAACAACTTCCAAGGCAGTTTTACTTTGAAGACTTGAGATGACTAGATTCAAGAGTTTAAACATAAGATTAAAAATCTCAACAAGAGAAAGTGATGTTCCAAACTGATGCTAACACTTCTCCTTTGCAATCCCTACTTTAGAAAGGTTTGACAGATTGAAGATGTTACATTCCAGGTGTTAGAAGTCTCAGTTTTGGGCAGATGACACTACAGATTTGTGCTTCTTACAGCTGACCTTTTAAAGTAAAACCTTGCAGCTATATGCAAAACACGTGAACACTACTGCTCTTTTGTACATCACCAAAACAAGAACCATGTCACATAGAAGAAATTCAGCCGGGGAAGACACCGCATGTGAAAGACAAGCGCCAGCCAAGAGAAAATTCACTTCCTGCAGATATGGATAGACAAACTTGCTCCTTATGTAAATTTATAAAGTAAAAAAATTACAATTACCAACTAGAAGTCAGAAAAGGTGGCCTCCAAATCTAAAATGGAACCTACAGTAAGCTCCTCAAATAACTAAAAATGTTCTCTGTTGGGTCTGTGTGTGGGGCTTTGGCAGCAGGGAGGGGCCACAGGGGTGGCTCCTGGGAGAAGCTGCTGGAAGCTCCCCCGCCTCCAAGTCAGACCTGCCTCTGGCCAAGGCTAAAGTCCATCAGCAATGCTGGATGCACCGAGATTAACATACTTAAGAAGGGGAAAAGGAAACTGCTGGAAGACCTGCAGTGGAGACAGGAGTGGGACATGAGAGAAACACCTCTGCAGTGAAGGAGGGGGAGGAGATGTGCAGAGCAGAGACTCCCCTGCAGCTCCCGATGAAACAGCAGGCCGTCCCCCTGCAGCCTATGGAAGATCAAGGTGGAGCAGATATGGACCTGTAGGCCATGAAGGACCCTACACGAGGGCAGGTGACTGCACCGAAAGAAGGGTGTGACCCGGTGGGGGACCTACACTTCATTAAGAACTGCTCCTGTGGGAGTGACTCACATTGGAGAAGTTCATAGAGGACAATCTCCCGTGAGAGGGACCCCATGCTGGAGGAGGGGAAGAGTGCAAGGGGTCCTCCTCCTGAGGAGGAAAGAGCTACAGAGACAACACACGATGAACTGACCACAACCCCCATATACCATCTCCCTGCTTTGCTGGGGGCAGCGGAAGAGGTAGAGAAATTGGGAGTGAATTTGAGCCTGGAGATACGGGAGGGGTGGGGGAAGGTGTTTTAAGATTTGTTTTTTTTATGTCTCATTGTCCTACTCCGATTTGATTGATGACAAATTAAATTCTTTTTTTCCCCCAAGCTGAGTCTGGTTTTGCTTGTGACCATAACTGGTGAGTGAACCCTCCCTGCCCTTGTCTCAACCCACAAGCTTTTTTGTTATATTTTCTCCTCCCCATTCCACTGGGGGGGAAGGCATAAGCCAGTGGCCGCATGATGCTTAGTCCCTGGCTGAGCCTAAATCTCAGCAGTCCTTATTAGAATATACACATACAGTCCAAGTCACCAACACCCGTAACAACTGTCTGATTGTTCTTGGTAATAGATTTCTAAATATGCTGGTGACACTGCATCTATCTGTGAGCTGCCTATAGTTTAAGGACAAGTCCTTTTTCAATAGCACATGGTTTTGTAAAGTTTTTTGCCCTTGATTAAAAATTATATATAGGGTATACAACAAAAACTTTACAGAACTAAGCAACATTGAAAAACAAGTGGACTTACCTTACTCATGTAGGTTGGCTCCAGCAGATCAAGGTGGGGTGAAATGTCACCAGCATATTGTATGCTGGGGCACCACACCAGACTGGAGAAGGTGATCTGGGGTGGCCTAGTCATGGACCTGGACCTGAAAAGGTGTGGGTTTGAGGAAATTATGTGCTGATTGTTAATAGCTAGGTTTATTCAGCACATGGCTTTAATCCAAAGATAAAGAACGGTGAAGTTATTTGCAGAAACCCTAGGCCCAGAGGATCAACATTTCTGCAAGCTGCTTATAAACTCCAAAAACCACTTGCTGTTTAAGGCAGCAGCTACACCATCGAGCTATGCAAAAGTACTAAATGGGGTATTCAGGCTTTAGTGTAGATACCTATAAAAACCAAGGTCTACCTGCTCCAATTTCTAATAGCCTTGATGCCCTTTTGATTGGAAGATCTCAGGTGCTTGCAGAGATGACTTCAGCCAGAGCACATCACCGGCACAAAACTAATCTGCTATCAACGTAACATCATAGTAGTAGAGCAACTGTGCCCAGAGAAGTGCAGCAAATGAAAAAAGGTGAATTCTGCTTTTTCTCAAAAATGTTTCAAAGTCGTGGTAAAATTTTTACAACTTAGATGGAGCTATTTATGTATAGGGAAAAAAATGGCCACAGAAATCAGTGAGGTACAAAGTTAATGCTAGCACTGTAATAAGCATTGAAATGTATACCAGAAATGGGAACAAAAGGGGAGGCTAGGGAAGACACAGGCAAGTTAAAGATAATGCTGTATCTACACAGCAAAATTCAAAATAGCATAGTTAACAGATGTCTTGAACTTCATTACACATCTATAACAATTAATTCTCCCACTCCCCCCAAAACAGCAAATTTAAGTGACACACCTATTCAGATTACAGTACTGATCATTTGAAAATTTATACTGCTGTGGAGCACACAAAATTTTCCCCTCATAATAAGGGTATATGCAGACATTCTTACGGGACAACAGGCTAAGCTATACCATAATTAGCTAAGTGCCTCACGTGTCACTTCTTCTCCTAAATAGGTCTCAACAGTAAAACTTACAAGATGAGGTTAAAAAGGTGGAGATGGAATAGGAAAGCATAAGCACAACTTTGTGCAACAAGTCACTGACAAAATTTTTTCGGACTTCATAAATTCCACTTGGGGACTAGTAAGCACTTTCAAGAAAAGGAAGTCACTTTGTATTTCAATCATAATGTACTTTATTACCTTAAATCAAGTATAACTGTATCATTCCACATTCAAAGAAAGCAGGAGCTAAAAGTGTATGATTTCAACCTCTATCACTGTGACTGGAATGTGTCTATGATGGAGGAAGTGGCTCTTGCATAGACTTCAAAATGAACATTTAAGAAATTGTAGTACAGCTTTTTATACCTCTTGAATTACTAATGTATTATTGCTGAAGGGATTCCTCAGTATAACCACCATGGGTTGTAAGACAGCCCAACAGATCTTTAGATGTGGATTTGATGCACCTGATAAGGTTGAAGACTTGCATCAAGTATAAGTAACCATGTTTCTGAAGAACAGATTTATTCATGTTAAGCCTCAGATAAACTATTATTTAAGTACTAACCTTCCTTATCAAAGGCAAGAATAAAAATATAAAACATTTAGTTGAAATTGTTGAAGTTACACACTTTCACACAACACAAAGTTCTTCAGTAAACAGGAAAGATACTGAAATCAAAATACTACTAAACGTTGTTAAGAGAGGAGAGCGTGGTTGCCTTGGGGTTTAACACAGTTAAGTTCAGCTACAGAAGACCAGCATGGTCAGAACTTTAGAACAAGCATAAAATTGACAGGTTTCTTGTAATAGTTAGGAATAGAACGAGTTTGTGTCTTTTCTGGGTTTTGTTGTTGTTTTATTTTTCCTTAAAAGGTTGAAAGGATTATATTCTCATAAACTGGGGAGAAGGGGTGTCATTCACACAGGATAGCAAGGTTATCTTCCATGCTGCAGGATGAAATATCATCCTAGATGTGCTACTTCAGAGAACATCTTTATCTCATCTTCAGAGCTGTCAAGGAATTTTAGCTATTGGTGCTAGCTTAGCTCCACTGGAGCTTTGCCTACCTATTTTTCTCTAGAGCTCCAGTTATCAAACACACAATAAGATAAAACTATCTGTTCTTTCAAAAGCTGTATTTTTCCCCAAATTGATTTTATTAAATTACACTTTGGCATGATCAAGATTGTTTTTCAATTGACAATTCTCTAGTCAACTGTTTTTGAAACATCACTCATTTGTACATCATCCTACAATGAGCTTACCTACCCATTTTTTTTTTTATTTTGATGGATACATCTACTGTATCCAGGAGATAACATTTCAAAGGAAGTACACCCGACTTTATTCTGACTCAGTAAAAAAAAAAAATCCCAAACTATCTGTCAAAACATAGGCTGCATCGTGAAGGACTGGACAAAATGTCACAGTGATGCTTGAGCTCTAGATACATACTAGATCTTCACCCATGCTACCGTTCTCATATTTGAAATGCATGCTATCATCTACCAATATCCTAGTACATACTGACAGGTCAAGAGGCTTTCTTTAATTGCACATACTCTAGGTACTGTGCTCTGATACAGAGCACTACCATGTCTCAGAAGGTTAAAATAAAATTGTGACCTTGAAATTTATTCACAAGACTCAAACCCAAGAATTTATTCTGAATTTGTGTACCGAGTTTGTTCAGGAGGTAGCAGTCTTGAAAAGTATTTAGATTTATGAATTTCTATATTCAAACATAAAAACTGGAGGATGAACTGAATTCCATTTGATTTATACTTCCAAAAAAGAAGCAAGCAAAATACATAGAGAATTCCTAACATCAGGAAAGAAACAGTTGTACAAGAAGTGCGAGGCTTATGCAATGGAACTACTTCCAACAGTCATATGAAAGCAAGGAATGCAAAATAGGAAGACTGCGTGTGATGACTGCCTCTGCTTGCTGACTACTAAGATATACAGAGCACAGATGACCTATGTCATTTCAGCCATCCCTATTTTCATGCCCTTCTGTTAGGGCCAAAGTATGCAATTCCAGTTCTTCGAAAATCTTTGCTGAACCACAAACATAACAAGAAAACTAGGAAAATTGTTATTAAAAGAATTGAAACAGAATTGATCTTAATATATCCTATTCAACAGAAAGCTTAGAGTCTTAAGTATCTGCACCAGACAACATACAGCTAAAAACTACAGCTGAAGAGAGAGAGTTATTCTGTCCACATTCACAATATGCTAAAGTAGGTATCAGATGTTCAAACTCAGATGGTACCTAACAGATACTACAGTAGCTTTCTAGGAAGTGTTGGAAACTATTGTTTTGTTGAGAGTCCTGAATGTATATTCCATATAGCAAAGCAGTACCTGAGCTATCACACACTAAGAAGTCTTCCAGATGAAGGAAAATCCAGCCTGATTTCTAATACAGCATAGAATGTTATTGAGTCATTTATATTGTAATCAGACAGGACAAGAAAAATGGAGAGCAAATGAATAATAAATGAGAAATTCTAGAACTGAGTGTCATGTTTCACAGCCTGTATTGAGCAATAAACTACACAGAAGATTCAGCTTTATAATATGCATAGCTTGCAGAAGCCATGCTCAATTTAAGTGTTTGAAAATCGATCATGACAGTATTACAGAGATGGAATAGGGACAGCTGTTGACGAAACCCACCATTTCTGCACTGCACCTGCACATTCCTGATGCACAATATCCTAGAAAGAAAAGGCTCTGCAACTCTTATAATAAAGTTACTATTCACATCTTACTAACTAAAATTTTGAGAAACTGAAATACTTTAATACAGTTGTCACAGCAGAATGCAACATTGCTACTACTGCAAAGTAATGACTGCAGAACCTCAAGCCTGCATGAGTATTCACAAGGTATTTAAAAAAAAGCAGCCCTCATTTCCAATGAAAGATTTAAAATGAGAAACAATGCTAAAACTACTAGCATAACTTTGTGGAGTATATAATGATATCCCAACATAACATTTTGCATAGACAAGCAAGAAATGGGTCCCAAGACTACCAAGAGTCTCAGCAGATAACATGCCAAGTGCCTGCAAATGTCTCAAAATATTTGGCTTTTCAAGTTGACAGAGAGAATTGTTGGTTTTTGCTTTGAACTTAAAAGCAAAATTTAAGTCCCAAAGGCTGAAAGCATACATAGAACTTATGAAAACACTAGTGGCCTGGGAAAAACCCACAATGTTAAGTGGTACTTTTACTTAAGTGATCAAGCTTGCTACAGCTTAAGTGTTCCAAGCCACAAAGAAGCTCTTTTTGTCTGTCTTTGGAAAGGAAATAATCACATTGGAAGGAGATACTTTAAACTGTATTCTCTTTTATAGGAAACAATAAAAACATTGTTTCTTACAAATAAAAATGTATAATAGTAAAAATCAAAAAAGGAAGCCTATTACTACTTGCATTAATTAAACTAAGACCAAAATTAGCATACTGCAGAACAGATTATGGTGCAGTTGTTGGCCAGTGAAAATTCTAAATTTGTTTAAGTGGGCCTAAGAATGGCAGAAAGTCTGTTGAGTTTTTAACTAGGCTTTTTTCAGCATCTAGTTCAATGCCATAGAAGTAATTAATGATACAACCTTGATAACATCCGATGAACTAAACACTGGAGAAGCAACCACTCTGTCCTCCCTCACCATCAAAATAAGACAGTGAGTTTATAAACTAGGATTCTGCATAGCATTTATTTCAGTCCCACTGGAGAGAGAATACAGCATTACAGAAGAACACAAGGCAAGACAGAGTCACATTTAAACAATCTGCAATTAGGATTTCACTTTAAACGTTTACCTTCACACTCTGACACTGACAGAAGTGACCATGCTTTTTTATTGCAACCCATAATTCAAGTCTTGCAGCTTAAATTTTTAATCAACAAAAAAAATCCACCCCCTACACTGAAGCTTAACATGAAGAAGGGCAGAAAAGAAAAAGAACTAGGAAAAGATGACCACTGCAGACAGACAACTGCAAACCTACTGGATTCTAGCCCTTTGGCTCCATGATAAAGCTGAAAAGCGACAGACCACTGCAAAATCCACATATGGCAACAGTCTCCACTACTAAAGCAAATGCTTTGCTGTACAACAGACCTTGAAATACAAATGCACAGTGTAGAGAAAACATTTATATCAGAGAGAAATCACTACTAGGAGATGCTCAAAATCCATGTTCTGCTGACTGAGAAATCTTTTGTCCCAGCAGTTTCCCTTTCAAAATAAACAAACATCTCTTCCTCCAAACTGTCTTTTTGTACCCAGCGGATAACTTAGCAGTAGGAAACTCAAGTCCACAAGCTCCAATTTACCTGCTGTCAGATACAACCAATTACACTACTTCCAGTAAGTATAAGGCGCGTCAGAATCTGACCAAGAGTACTTTTTTGAAAATTAATGAAAAGGAACAAGCAACTCATTTTAGCTACATGCCCTCTGCTGTATTTCTGCAGCAGCTATAACAGAAAAGCTCATTTTGCTTGAAAACAAGGCAGACACTGAAAGCACAGAAAAAGTCTATTGAACAAGACAGAGAAATAGCACTGACAATTCACAAAAGTATTTAAAGGTGTGCTTCATTTTCAAGCAATAAAATACCATTTAGAAGTTAGATGCAGAAGTTAAAATAATATTTGCAAAATATAATTGAACTTCAGTACCTTGGCCTTGCCACACTTTTGATGGTATTACTAAAATTTTGTCACATGCTGTAGAAGGTTGCATCCATTTCCAAACCAAGAACTCGGCACCACCTATTCTTCGTGTCTCTGTGCGAACTCTAGATTCATTTGATGCAAGAAAGTCAACCGCTCTATTCCAGACTTTCCTCATTTTCCTCCTTAAAAGTTAAAAGCAAAAAATTACAAAGTTAGCATTATAACTACCTGCATAGCTGACATCCAGCATATGTAGGAGAAACCCAGTGGTTTTTTCCCCCCCACCTGTGCCAATAAGAATCTCCAAAATATTACACTATGGAAACATACTGAAATTAACTTAGTTAACTGACCAATTTATTTTTACAATTTTTCCTTCCTTACACATTAGGAAATTCAGTACTTCTAGTGAAAACATACCTGTCCTTAGGTGGTATTAGAGAATCACGCACGTGTAAAATAGGCATGTAAGGCTGCAAGTCTTTATTTTCAGAACATGCCTCACTGTGACTTCTTAGAACATCTGAGGACACCATAAGAAAAACCAGTAACTATGTAGCTCATGCAAACATTAAGAAAAATATAAATTCTGGCAATGAACAGCTACTCTGAAGACCTCTCCCAATTCCAATAGTTAAGGTGGTTTTGGCATTTCGAAGCATTTTTTACACCTACCCATGTGAAGGCAAATCAAGAAAAATAACCACTCGGTGTCTCCAAGTACCCCAAATAACTTGGAAATAAAGGAAAAGAGTTCTTGCAGTTACTCTTGATTAGGTACTTTTAACTGTTAGCAGAGACGGCCACCTTTGAAAATGAAGTGCTTTCTCCCCACCCCAACAAAACTCGATTTGCAAACAAAAAACATAGGAAAATGGTAAGAACAGGAAAACAGTTCCTATGTCTACCATCTCTGCATTTATGATGATTGCCATAGGTGAAAGTAGTAAGACAATTTAAGTAAAAATGCAACCCAAAACTTAAAGCTTAAAAACTACAAACACAAACTATTGAAAACACAGATTTCAAGTAGAAAGGCAGAATTTCTGAACTCAATTATACATTCTATTTTAGTAACATAATTTCTGCTCAAAGTGACTAATTAAAAAGCTGCTTTTTCTATGAAAAACCATTAAGTATTGAGAGCTAACACACATATTTTAGCTAAAGATAGCTGAAAAAAAGAGATACAGAAAGCAACATGTCACCATACTTCTAGTCAACTAACATTACATTTATATTTGTAAGATAAAATATCACCAAGTCAATGGGAATTTTTTATAGCCATATTGATGTAATTCACAAATTACAATCTTTATACCAAAAGCTTTGATTAGGTTTAAAGGATGATGGGGTGGTGGCTTGGGGGGTTTTTTTGTTTGTTTGTTTTGGTTTTTAAAGAGAAACAAAACACATGAAGCACACATTTAACCAAGAATTCTAACAGCATGATGACTGACAACAGGCAGAAAACATAACTGAATTAATGCCAGTACTTTGAAAGCTTATACAGAGCTGATGCAGATATATCAGATGTGATGCAAGATGCCGTACCTATGATTTTTACCACCATATCATACATCTGCCTTGTTTCTTCTTCTTCTTTTGCCCAGCGGTATTTCATGTAGTGCAAGACTCCCCAAACCATTGCTATACCTGCATTAAGATGTATAATACTCTTTAAACAGTATTAGAACATTGGTAAGTTAAAGTTTACAGCATATACTTCTGGTTGAATCAGCCGACATCCTGAAGTACTTTAAATTTCAAAGCTAGTGAAATACACTGTACTCACTGTCAGTATTTTATATTTTACCAAGACAGCAACACTAACTCTTAAACTTTGAAGAGCAGTTACTTTGAGAAAAACATTTAATTGTTTTAACAATAGCCTGATGTCCTGTGACTGTGGTTTGAAATTATATCAATTTGTGAAGAAAAGTAGTAAAAAAATTATATTGGAAAAATTCAAAGTCATAAAAAGTCACAAACTGAAAATTCAGACATGCTAAGATTTAAAAATGCACAATATTCACTAATTCATAGACAAGTCACATGTTTTAGATATACCAGTCAAAACTAATTAACTTGGACTGCTGCAGTTCAGCTGCAGTGAAGTACTGCATGCTCTTTTTCTACTACTTTAAAGATTATTCCCAAAAAGGACAATCTAGTTAGGAAGGCCAGCAGCATATGCTGAAAATAAAAATCTTATTCCTTCTCCTATTTTGGCTGAGGGCACTACTACACCTGTGAATTTTTAACAATAAAAAAAACCAAAACCACGCATACAGAAATTATAGTTACATAGTTTTTGTATGTCAGTGATCGCAAGGCTAATGTTAACTGATACAAAGAGACTGAGGGACACCATTTCAGGCCCAAATCGGTGTTAGTTAAATGACAGTACATCTAACATTTATACAACGGACTATTTTTGAAGAGTTGCTTCATATTAAACTTAATTACAAATTAGAAGTTTGAGACACGGAGCAATTTGCTCAGCATGACTGATGAGACCAGTGGTTGACCTGGATACTGCGTTCCACCTCCACATCCCAGTTCAACCCTCATATCCACTATTATCAGAAAGACAGCAATTTGGCACAGTTTGCCTTCAACTCTTTTGGTTTGTCAAAAGGCTAGTGAAGGAGGTCTCAAGTGCTCTGCTCATAAGCATAAGATTAAGATATTGGGATAAACAATTTATTAAACATTCAATAGATGCATGAGATGAACTCTGCATCTTCAATATTCCTAACCAGCTACATGGAAAGGAGTGAGGTATCTGCACTCAGTTATACCATGTTTTATGTTGCATAGTTTCCAGTATGGTTAAGAATTAAATATACTTAAAAGAATTTGAAACTTAACTAGAGAACTATCAAAGACTAAATTAGTAAGTCTTACTGAAGGATTAGATACATTTTTACAACATAGTATGAGGTAAGAATTTTTGGTGACAACCACATTAGGCGTTTAAGTTTTCCTAAAACTAGGAAAATCATCTTTTCTGTAGTTATATTCCCAAAGTTCCTGGAACAACACAGAAATGTATTAAAAATTAAGGCTAACATTTCTTTTTACTGAGCATTTTACTTTTTCAAAATCAGTTCAACCTGAATTTTTGAAAGCCACAAGGTATTCCTTTGGCAGGGAAAAAGACACAAGTTCTCAGAGCAGGAATATGTTCAGCTGACTACAGCAGCAGATGATGGCAACCAACGTGACAATACAGTGATGCAAAAGAAGTGCAAAGCAAACTGCATTGTAATCAAGATACTGATAGGAACTCCAAGATTTATAGTTGATTAAGAAATTTCTCTAAATATGCTGTTTACTTTTTCCTGTGCACTTAAACAAATGCAAATTAAAGAGTTTGAATTTTTTTATTAACTTACCCAAAAGCAATATTGATAATCTGTGAGTTACATTAACAAATGCACGGCGAAAACGACACCTGAAAGACATCTTTGGACTAGTGGATTCCAGATACTTCACATCTGTCACATTAGTGACATCCATCTCATTAGGGTCATTGCTGAGACACCTATTGAAAAATATATAGTATTTATGTAAAAGGATACATTCTGTTAAAAGAAATTAAGTTAAGAACTAATGACCACTTACTTTATGCCAACATCTTCCCCACTATTCAAGATCCATTGTAGTGCTGTGTTAAGTACACTTTCATATTCTGGATCTAAAGTCTGTCAAAAGAAAAATATGATTAATGTCATAAATAGCCAGAAAGTTATAATGCCATAATAAAATTCAGATTCTGCACAGATTAGTAGCCAAAACTATGTGTTTTTGTTCTTCACTCTTCAGATTTTGCTTAATTGTTCACTACACAAAGTGAATCTATACATGCTATGAGCAACTATCAGACTTACTAGCATTCCTCAAATTAAAGACTGTTTGAAAAGTCAAGCCACATTCACTGTTTTATTAACAATTCTAACGTGCAGCAAGAAAAAAAATTATTCAGCCACTAGGCGGTGCTCATGGAAAATATCTTCGAGTAAAACTCAAATTAGATACAAACCCAGCTGAAAATGCATCATATAAAAGCAGCTCAGGTCTTTTTTTCAGGTTTGGGGGGGAGGATGTGTGTGTTAGTTTTTTTGAGGTTGGAGTTATGTGGGGTTTTTTTAAGAAGCTTAAGGAAAATCAATTTCGACTGATATTCTGCAAATAGTCCAGTGTTTGTAGTTCAAGAACTGATATTACTATATAGAATTTTGTTGATACCAACTAATTAAAAAAATCATATGAGAACATACATTGCTATCTGAACTAAGGCTGTCTCCATAGTTCACCTTGCATGTTCTTTTGCAGAAAAAGAGAAGCGAAAATGGAAGTTACTATTGTATTTGAAATTATACTCTCCAAAGATTTATCTCCATCTCTCCTTTGAACCTCACATAATCTAACTGGCTTAGAATAAAAGAACAAGCACTTAAGAAAAAACACTGGTTTATTTTCACTTTGAGAGTAAAATATTTGTTTTATTCCTTAACACTGAAATTCTGCAAAGAAGTTACATTTACACTCCCAAAATGAGACTTTGTACAAAGTGACAAATTTTCATATGAAATTTGAGCTTCTTATCAGAGCTAAAACAGTTATTATAACAACTGTCATTTTCAGCACACTAGATCGGATCGGTAAGACCATCAGTTATCTGGCATCAACTTAATTTTTTCCAGTGTATTCCCACCATGCATTGGTTTTAACAAATATAGAATATCACTGCCAAACTATAAACCAGTTTTAGCAGCTTCTTCAGGATGCTCTTAACATTGCCTTGTTTTGTCTATTATGTAAATGTTTGCCAAAATATACAAATGCATAGTAATTTTACATTAAAAGTCACATCAGTTTAACTGCCCCCCATCCAACCAGAGAAATCTTCTACTCTCAGCTTTTTAAACGCTTCAAGTAGTTTTCCACTGAAGGGTACACCAACGTGGGCTAAAATTAACCCTACAGCTGTCAAGACAAGGCAAGAGTCATCTTCTATTCGGGAGTGAGGCAGAAGAATGACAGCAGAGAGTGGGATTTTATAATACTGCACACCTATCAAATTAACAAAAAGGCCTTTTTTGACCATTTCTATTTAAAGCATCAATGAGTGGCGCCTCCATACAGCTGCTGCCTGTTAGGCCTGCTGCACAGATCCACACATCCTCTCCTCCCAAAGAAAGGAGGACAGTATCCTTTTCTACTAAGTCTTAAAACATGTATACTGATTTCTGGAGAAGCTTCTAGAATTTGATTTTCATAAATTTATTACTTTTGTGTTGGTTAATTATCTCCATCAATTCAAATTATGCCCTGGTGTTTTAACTAAGGGAAAAAACTGCATGCCATTGAAGCACTACTATCCACACTTTCACTGCAATTAAGCTGGTTTCTTTCACCTTCCCTATCCCTCAAAACCTCACTACATCCCCAAATAAAAATTGTAAGTAGCATCTGTAAAAGACATTGATTTCAAACATTTCCAAATAACTTTCAATACTAACTCAAATTTTAGTCAATACACTAGATATGAAACCAGGCATTACTAATCGTAACTTACACAATTCTTATATACAACTAATGAAAAAAAATTCATTTGCTTACTTTTAAATATGCAGCTGCCTCCTGGACGGTAAGATTTCTTTGAATAGAGCTGCCACATTCATGTTCCCCTGGTAAAATTAAACTTTTGTTTATTTTGGTCTGCTTATTATTGCATTATATAAAATAAAGTAACCTAAACACAAGCTTACAGGTAACACAATCTACATAAGCAACAGTAGCTCAATAATTCTCATAAGTTCTGCTAAAAAATATGGAAAAAATCTTCGGAAAAATTTCTTCTTCAGAAAAAGTGAAACAAAACATGAAGACTGTCACAGTTAATAACATATACATATCACATAAATACAACTTCACGTATTGCTCAGAAAGTGTATTTCAGTATTTACACTGGAAGTAAAACAAAAGGTAATATGAAGAACTACCAAAAGGACACTACCATAAAACAGCTGCTTTACCCTGACTAAATTTCTTCCAAATAATTTCCAGCTACTCTGAAACATGTATTATCTTTTATACAAACCAAGTCAGTTCCAGTTGCAACATATCCATAATAGTATTTCAGACACCACGAAGTTACTACACTTTAGATTGGTTCAGGTGATCACAATAACTCGTAATCTTCCCGAACATGCACAAAATCCTAATATGGCCCAAAACTGGTGACTTTACCACCCGCTTAATTCTTTCGGAAAGTATGCAGAAGTACCCGGGAAATAAGGTACTATATTCACAGTCAGTCCTTACAGCCATGTGCTATCATCATCTTCATTTTCTTTGCTAAACTGAAAGTACCCAATTCATGCAAAAAAATACGTAGTGACAGTCATACCAACACAAAGTAACACAGAAAAGGAAAAGTTCTAAGACCAGTTTTATCTATCACTAAACCGTCATTTCTAAATAACTGTCAGGGAGCATCAAATCGCTTTTTTCCTGATCTTTTAAAGAAAAAAAAAAAAATCTTAGCATCAATAACTATGGTTTTACTGTGCCAAAACAATAAAATAGGAAACAAGAAATCCAGTCTTTTACTGGTTCAGGGTTACAAGCGCCTTCCTGAATCTATGCCAAGCTGTATTATTCCCAAAGCCATAGCAAGGCTAGAAAAAATTAGGATATCATGCACATACAAAACATAAACCTTTGCTCTTACAAAGTATTTAAAGTTGGAATTACCCTACACTGCATTACCATTTAAATGGAGAAATTCAAATGTTAATTCCCTACACAAACAAACACATTTGAGGCAATCTGAGCAAAAATTAGGAAACTCTAGCGAGTTAGAGGAGCATCTTCATGTCACAGTCACGACTGGGGGTTCCAAAGAAATCAGCGTTTCTATGAAGCTGAAGTCCTTGGACTGTTAAAGCAAAGTTTTGTTCAATACACTTCAACAGATTTAAGAGAATCTGGCCTTGCAAGCATATCAGCATAACAGGAATGCTCTTACTGTTGGATTACAGAAAAACAGAAACACTGTTTTTAAGAGTGCTCATATGCTATCTGGCCTAGACATGCTGCTGGAACTAAGCCTATGTGCACGCATGTATTTTCAATCAAGTACTGAGCAGAAGAGGCACTACTTTAAAAGTTGTTACACTTGCTAATTAACATGCAATGTCTTAGACTTTCAAAGTGTCCGAGTCCACTGTAATAGCAAAACTACAGAGATCACTGGTGAAAATTGACACCACTTTTGCCAAAAACCACTGAATTTAGAAGAACTATAGTTATGGACTATTCTTGTATGTAACTTAGGCAGACATGCTTTTTCTGTGGCTTAAACTCTACAACCTGTACATTTACATGTGTAATCTTCAGTGATTTTCACGTTTCAAGATTAGCAGACTCGGGATAACTACATACCATACTCATACAAATGCTGGTGTAAACATACTGCTTTGAATCTAAAACTGGTGGAATAAATACAACAAAACCAAAATGTATCTCTGTAGAAGCCATATGTACTATGCCAATACAAGACATATTAAGGTGTATGATACAAGCAAGTCTGGTAAGTACTCATGCATTTAAGCTTTTTTTTGTTGCTTGGTAAGACTGGTAGTCTCAGGGTCTTTCCAATACAGGAAAAGCATGTCAGTCATCATTTGACGGAACAAAACAGCTTGTGAGAGTGGGGGGGGATGAGACCCTTCTGCTGTTTGTTTTTAAATTATCTAGATAAGCAGGACAGCCCATTTATGAATTCCATCAGGAAGAACAGAAAGGGTGAGGTTAATACACATAAAAGAAAACAAACAAAAACCACACAAGCAGGACCCCAGAATATAAAAAATTAATTGTGAAAACCAAGTTTTAGGATTAATTTTGGATCCTCAATCTTATGAGAACACTATTACCTCTAACAGGAGGACAAAAGCTCCCTCAAAGAAGGGACTACTGGATTGCTTTAGTAGTTTTAAATTTTAATCTTATTTGTCTTCTTCCAGGAATTACACTTATGCAGTATGGAGCCAACACACTGACCTCACAGCTTCTGATCTCATCTTCAAAAACCAGCAGACAGCTTGCTTCCTCACAGTCCTGCTTCTGAATTATTTTTTTTTCAGACTATATTCCCTCCGAACAAGTTTAACAGTTAAAAATGCCTTTGCTGCCTAGGCTCTGACAATGTCTAAGGCCCATCAGTTCAAATTACCCTCATGCTATTCTGGGGAGAAAAATTAAAAATCACTTTCACCTTGCTTAGCACTCTTGAAACAAGTAAGCTAATCGGAGTTAAGGAGCTTCAGTCTTGTACAAAAAGCTGTTAGAGATGCATTTTCTCATTCCAATCCACCTATTGCTGAGAAACATTTAACAGCTTTCTTCTGAGAAACTCATGATTTTGAAAGCCTGCAGAAAGCCAGGCAATTCACAAGTCAGACAACCTTCTGTTTTACTGCAAACAGCAGGATATTCCTATATGCCATTTCAGTCACAGGTTTAGCTAATAGTTCTGCAAATGAAGGCTTACTTTGAATAACTTTAGTGCAATCATTAACCACTTGGCTTGGAAATCCACTTTCCACAGTCTGAGCCAAAAATGTTTTCCAACTGTTCCATTTGAGGCCCTACATCCAGGAATAAAACTGAAGCAGAGGCTAAAAAACTTCACACAGGTCTACTGCAAGATACGTCTGAGCTCTTTGTAAGAACTGCCCCTCTGTTAAAACATCTAAGTGTAGAGAAAGCACAGATCTTTGTGCTTAAACTTCTTCAGCACAGATCATTTCAATTTCAACTACAGAGAACCTACCATTCTGCTTGCCTTTGTAGGGCAGTGAGAAGGAACACATTCAAGCAAGGATCACAAAATTACCTTTTAGCTTATTGTGCTAGTGTACTTGGGCAAGCCACATAATACGAGTTCTTCTTCTAGAAACACTAAAAAAAGCAACTGAAGTCTCAGTTCTAAAGAAACACTAAAGTCTGTTCTCACAATTGCTTTTAATACAGAAAATAAGTTAGATCTGTTTTGCCATGCAGTCTAGAATATTTGAAACTGACTTTCATTTAGGTATTTAGCTTAATTTATGAGCTGAAGCATATACAGTTAGTAGAAATATTCAGAATTTTAAAATATGTGCTTTACATTGTAAATCATTCTCTTAAACTACCAGAATCAAAACCCAGTGGTAATCTAATACTACAAGGAACACATGGATTCAGCACAGATCACTAGTTTACAGCTTGATGTGATACAATCAACCAATACAAAAACCAAATGGTGTATAAAACATTTGTTTAGCAGGTCTCGTGCTTACAGGTTATATGCAGCAGGACACTAAAGTGGGTAGAAAAGCAGGAGCAGAACAAGTGTTGTGAGAGCAAGTAAGAATGCCTGATTTCCCAAAGGTAAATTCAACAGTTTAATAACCCCGTGGAAAACTAGAACCAGCTAAATAGTTTTTAGATCACCAGTTGGAAATAGTGCAATATCAATTACCTGAAGAACTAAAGATTAAGGAGAGTGACAGAACAGAGCGCCTGTGACAGCAATCATATGTAGTAGCAGATACAGAAATTAATATTAAGTAATATCGGGTGTTTTACCAGGATTTTCTTCCAGCCATGGATTTTATCAGTAAGCCTTATTATATATGGAAATCTAATTCACCCCTGCATCTCAAGGACCTGTGTTGTCCACTAGCTCAGAATTGACCAGTCTATATCTGATAGATTCTCACTCTGTGGAAAACACCAAGCAAGACAAACTTGTAACTAAATAAAAATTCTTTATGTACAAGACGGTAAGGTCACACCTCTGGGGAGCTGGCTGCTTCTAGTGGATATAGTGGCTAGGTTTATTCATTTTGCAAGTCTGACTGAAAATGGATGTGATCTATTGAAGTCTCTCCATGAAAGACCAAGACAACCAGTAATTAGCATATGCCTAAAGGAAATCTAATTTAAATAAAGCTCATATTTTTGTTTAGGAGAAAGTGTTAGATACTGAAATGTATATCATCTATAAAAAGTTGCTGCTTTGAAGAAAAGCTGAACCATTAAACAAGAACACAGGAACACAAACTTCAGCTAAGAACTGGACAGGTAGACATTGTTCCTCCCTCTAATTTCTTGTGAGGTAGGCATTACCATCAGTTTGGCAGACCAGTAATTCTAAGAATGGTGATGCATTAAAGAATTTATTTATATAGGATAATTAAATCAATTTGCATCATATCAGAGCAACACAGTATAGAATAGGTATCTACAGCTGGAACAGAGCACACTAAGTTAAATAAAATTAACAAAACTGTTACCCTGACTTTTTCTTCCTTCAAACAACTTTGTTTTTAACCTTCTAAAATAAAAGCCCCATCACTTACTCTACAGTTGACAAGGCGAGAAACTAGCTCAGTAAAAATATTAGAAGTCTAATAAAACAAAGAGATCTAGAAACCAGACTCCGAAGTGACCATCTTCATGGTAGTCAAGATGTTGAATAAATCTTAACAGAACAGACTACTGCAAGTTTCCAGCCCGCCTTTTTAATATTAATAGTTATAACATGAACAAATGATTCATAGCCAAGTATGAAATGAGAGAAACTTTTCCAAGTATGTGACAGAGAGACCTGAAAAGCACCATTTTTACTAAAACTATATTCCTTTACTTTTCTCTCTTTTGAAGTGGTGCACCATGTACAGTATCAACACTTTGAAAGCCTGCATCTCTCTAGCAGCGCTCTCTATTCTATGACTTTTAAACAGCTTCCAGGCACTGTGCCAGGTCTACATCAATATGGTACTCAGAAACGGACAGCAAACTTCTTCCTCTCGTACCTCATGGAACTTCGCGTTGATGATAACTTCTGTCCAAGCACAAATGAATTAGGTCATTCTTCAGACTATATGAAAGCTACTCTGCTTGAGAAACCAGGTAATCTCACAATATAGCTTGAGTTTGGGGACTCATCTAACCAAAAAGTATAGCTGTACTTTTTGAAAGTAAGTACTGAAGATTCTTGTGGCCAGGAATAGACTAATAGAGATTAATGCACCTTTGAGACCTCTGGAAGAAAGAGGCATGCAAATTCCTCTCATAAGGCAGACAGGTAAGCATTTTCATAAGTGTACATGCACATAAGTAAGCCCCGGATAATGAAGAGAACTCCCTTTCTTTCACTGATGTAGGTATAAGGTGCCAAACCTTTTTATCTAGGCAAGTACTTTGTTTAATGTATGGCCACTGGATGGCCAGATGACACACTAAGGGAACAGCAAGCTGTTATATTTTCTTTTTAAAAGAGGGAGAGAAGTATCTCTCCCTCTTTTGGGAGTACCAAATTCAGTTCTGGGGCCCCTGACCTAAGGAACATGGAGAACATGGAACTTTTGAAGAGAGATCAGAGGAGGGCCACAAAGATAATCAGAGGGCTGGAGCAACCTCTCTTGTGAAGACAGGCTGAGAGAGTTGGGGTTGTTCAGCCTGAAGAAGAGAAGGCTCCAGGGAGACCTCATAGCAGCCTTCTAGTATCTGAAAGGGCTACAGGAAAGCTGGAGAGGGACTTTCTACAAGGGCATGTAGTGATAGGACAAGGGGAAATGGTTTCAAACTAAAAGAAGGTAGATTTAGATTGGATATTAGGAAGAAATTCTTTCCTGTGAGGGTGGCGAGACACTGGAACAGGTTGCTCAGGAAGTTGTGGCTGCCCCCTCCCTGGCAGTGTTCAAGGCCAGGTTGGATGGGGCTTGGAGCAACCTGGTCTAGTGGGAGGTGTCCCTGCCCATGGCAGGGGGGTTGGAACTAGATGATCGTTAAGGTTCCTTCCAACACAAACTCTTCTATGATTTTAATTATGATTCTAGGAAAAAGCACTGCATTTTTTACTTTGAATATTAGATAATTAATACTAATCCTAAACACCACTTCTGACACATTACTATATACAGCACTTTTCATTACTACATAATTGGTATGGGTAAGTTAAACTATTTTGTCTAATGAGGCAATCTTGTTCATCCCCTATTGTTCATTGTATTAGTAACCATTTTCTGATTGTTGTGAAATATTTTGGTTTTCAGACATTTTTCCATCATAGTGAAATAACTACCTTTAAAAGAAATATGTACTCCCCTCCACATATAGCATATTTAAACATTTTAATGAAATTAGACCAATAAAGCTTTAAGACATTGATCGAAACCCATACAGGACCACAATATTTAAACAGCCCATCCCATTAACCAAGACACATTGCAACAAAGGCGCTACACTGCTGAAAAATGCAGCGTAAGTGAACTAGAAATGAGATTTTTAGTCTCCCCTAAGGGAACTCTAAATGGCTACCAGGGCCCTAGCATACACCAGTTGTTGCAAATCACTATCTGAGCATAGACTTCTTTGTAGCTGTTGCCATAACACTCTTAGTCACAATATTTTTAAAGTGTTACCTGCTACTTGTGCCAATTTATCATGAAGTGCGTATAAGCTGTTCATCATGAGACTTATTTCATCTTCCTAGGATTAGAAAAACACATTAATGTTAAAATAAGCGTTAGTAGAGATGTATTTTCTTCCTTTTACCCCCAAAATCTTTATACACCATGAGGAAAAAAAGAGTTTTACACATATAGGTGCAAAGCTGTAGTGTTTCACACATCAATGATGCAAGCAATAAACTTTGAATCAAAGTATTCACAACATTGATTTTTCAGACCTTGACTGAAACTAGATTGCAGCCTGGACTTTGATGGATGTGCCAGTTAAAACTGACAGCTCAGAAAGTTATTTTAATACTACTGAGAGAACAGTGCAATGACCCAAAAAAAGTTTGATGGGCAGTTTTTGGGTTTTTTGATAGCTTACTACATAAAACAGCTTTACTCTTAATAAATGTGCAGTGATGCTTCACAAAAGCCACACTAAAATACCATCTGGTCATATTTCCGCATAAAATCCCTAGCAAACTAAGATTTTTGCTGTCAACCTTTACACTACAGTAATTTGAAGAACAAAAACAAACAAACAAAACCCCCCAAAAACACACAAAACCAGAAAGCTGTGGACTATACAATCTCACTAACACTCCCTGCATATGCCACTAGTATAAAAAGTCCTAATTCCCAAAACAAGCATGAATATGAGATGTCATACAATTGTTACTTACAGGTGAGTTAAACTTATCAAGATATTCAGTAGTTTCATTGAAATATACTCAAACATTTTATTTCAGAAAGAATTATTCAAAATATGAAGATGAGGAATGTGCAATTACATACACTGGGTACTAAAGGACATTCTAAAACATTGGGGTTTTTTGAAGTTGGCTCTGACTCCTGAGGCACAGTTTAACACCTGATGTAAGACTAGACCCTTTATTCAGAAAATATGCAAGGGAATTATTTTCCAGTTTGTGCATCTCCTGATTATACTCACATTGAAAAAAAACCTAAATATATTTTAATTCCATGATGCACCAGCACTGCCTGACATAATTTTAAAATTTGAATGCACCATTTTTTTTCCATAAGAAAACTGCTACCAAAATCAGCAGAATACTTCTTTCATTGAGCAAACATTTGATAAATTAATTCCCATAGACGATATCAACCATTACCAGCATCACTTCTCCCTATTCTGGTCCTACAAAACCATTGAGATTAAACGGATATAGTTGGTACTCCCCAGGAAACTAACCAACCTTATTAAGTCATTTCCTGGCTGGAAAATACTGGGCACAGCGGAAGAGGAAAAAAAAAAAAAAAATCAATCCTCTACCACACGCACGCACCATCAGCAGTACTCCAAGTTCCATTTATTTGCCAGTAGGTACACCTATGACTTCACTAATAGCTACACTGAGGCAAACACATGAAACATTTTTGTGACTAAATTCTTTTTTTGTAAATTAATGGTAGGACCACATAAAGGAAGGAACTGGACAGTATAACCTTCAGAGGTAAAGAACAATCAAGCATAGAGTAGGATTACTATGGAATAGTACACAAGAAACACAAAAGTAACATACAAAACGGGTTCAAGCTGTCAAGTCCAATGCACAAGATGAATTCTCTCTGCACTACTAAAGTAATTCTGAAAGAATCCTCAGAATTTACCCCACAAAACTCAATTTGTTCAAAAGATTCAGAAATTTCTACCCAAAAAATTTGGGTTGAAAAAATTCAGATTTTCTACCCAAAAAACTAGACAAGGCTACCTACTTAAAATATGCAATTATTCACTTGGGAGAGCTCAATCCTAGACAAGAAAAAAAAAACCACCAAAAACCCCACACACAATTATCTTGCAATACTTGCTTATATATGCCTAGTAAAAGCAGATCACTGTGTTCTCAGTCCAGGGAGAAAGACTGAACACTAGAAAGAACACCAAAATACATGCTGCAGACCTAAGAATACAGATACCTTCAATGGTGACATCTCAAAAATTGTTACCCTGATATTCCAGTTGAAAGAGTGAATATAAGAACAAGTAACAGAATAGAATCAAAGTTAAAAAGAATTTTTAAATCCACTATCTGAAGGAGGCTAACCCTTGCTCTTCTATGTCACTAAACAAGATCCTGCAGTTTCAAGTCAATAATCTCTTACCAGCTGTCCTTCCAACGTTAAGAAGCCAAATGGCAACAAGACACAAACTGATTTAATCTCAAACCTACACCACAATTTTTCCTCATAGCTCTACAACAGAAATTCTGTAATATTTTCTTAGTATATAAAGCAACCATCGTACCACAGCCAACCCCTGTAACCCTAGTTATATTACCCAAGACGAAAAAAAGGAAAACATTAGTTGTAAGAAGTGTGTTCATTTCATGCAAAAGACTCTGAAACTGCATCCTTCTGAACAGAGCTATATTGTTTTTATATAGTCAATTGACAGACTAAAGTCTCAATATTAAGTGGTTTTACTTACTTTTATTTTTAGTTCTTCACTGAAGGGATTCTTGACTGTCAAAAAAAAAGAGAAAAATAATTCATTCTAGAGTCTGAAAATACTACAAAGGTATACCTTTGTACCTTTATGACAACACAAATCTTTAGTTAAAAACAAAGTAGTCCATAATATGACATAACAATTAGACAGCTATTAACCTTTGACTTCACTCTGCATTTGATAATGCACTGTACTAGCACTTATGTTAAACCAGAATCTTTTATATCTGCAGATTTCAGTTATTTCGATGCAAACAAAAATGTGCTTGCCATTTGCCATCTTGCTTTAATGGCTCAATTGCAGTGAAATCCTATTTTAAAGGTTTTGCATTTTTTAAGTGTCTAGTTTAAGAAAGTAAAACTACTTTTTTTTACTAAGCAATAATCCATACAACACAAAGCTGTACAACTCCTCAGCATTTTCCATTTTGACAAGAGTAAGAGATGACAAACAGAGCTCTGGTGAAACGTGCAGTGTGACTAAATGACCACTCCTTCCTTTCTAAATAAAACAGTTTTCACAGCTCCTGAAAGCAGAAGTTTATCTATTATATTCATCTTGCCTACAAATATACATTCTTCAAAGAAGAGAAGTTGAAATCAGACAAGCAATTTATATTCTGCTTCCACTTAAGATCAACCAGCTGCTATCTGAAAAGTTACCACAATCACCATTAAAGCATATTGTGTTGCTTCATCCACAGTTTGAGCTTACAGGAATTAGCAGTTCTACGTGCTACTCAGAATATGAAGCTTCTGCTGACCGTAGTTCACAAAGCACAAAAGCAAAAGTGCCCTGGGAAATCTGACACAAAATTGAAGGTCTAGGTTGTAAATGGCATCGTACTGATGTTGAAAGCACACCAAGAACAGTTGGCACTTGAAGAGGCACACTGCTGCATATACAGTTCTACAAAAAAGAGTTCTTCCAAAAGAAAAAGAGTACTTTCCACTACTTCTAGGTTTGATATATTTGCATAGAGAATCTAGAAAAAAATCTCAGTCTGGGAAGAATTTTATGCATTTTGAAATCCTGCAGTTCAACTTTCTATACCAAGGCATAGTAAAAAGCAAGTACTGTTTTAAGTAGTGTCCAAAATACATAAGTGCTAACCAATTTGACTTCTTATAAGGCACTCCCATGCACGAAGATATTCACAAAACATCAAGAGTTGCCTCCCCAACAGTCAGCTGATTGACAGTATCTTGACTCCTTAAGTATAACCATGATTACTAAGCTGATTGATTAATTTAGTTATAAATGAGAAAAATAAATAAAGGTGGACATATAAGATCAAATTCATGGCAAGACTTCTCATTTAGGAGAAATGAAGGATACAAAAAGACTAGGGACCAACTTATAAACCAGGGAACGCCTAACCTTTACCAAATGTAATCACACCTGGATAACTAAAAAAAACTGTAATAAAAAGAGTTACTTGCAACTGTTGGCAGCAGCAGGATGCTGACCCACTTCACTTTATTTTTAAAAGGCAAGTTTGAAGTTGGAATAATTACCATTTCATTGCTCCTGCATGTAGCAATGGTAAGGAACACTTCTATAATTACAACCAAAAAATTATGTATAAAACAGTGGGGCAATGAAAATGCTTTCTGAATGAAGAAGAAAGCTCAGCTCAGACTTTGCAAACAATGGTTTGCCCATGGGCCTCAGCTCAGAAGAAAATTAAGCATGCTACCAATTCAACAGCAATAAGCACTCCAGCTTCTTCTGACATACCAAATGGAAAAAAAATAAAACCCACCAGAACACGGGGACTCGTACTCACAGACATCTGAACACTTGATTTAAATACCAAATTAAAACTGATAGAAGCAGATGTTCAAGCACTGCTGTAAACCAACCCCTGTAACACTTCTTGATTTCATTCTATAGGTACAAATTCTCAGACACTGCCTACCAGATTATCAAGCTACCTACTTTACAAAGTTTCTATGTATTTCATTCATTAACTCAGCAGAACATTCCCAGTACACTAAACTTCTAATATAAATAGCCCAAAATAGGATTAGAGAAACACAGCCTAGGCTCTAGATGAATGCCAACCTCCCAGTTTGATCATTAAATTATCCAGACTGGATAATTATGTAATTATGGTCTCTTCTCAAGGTCAATCTTATTGAGTATACATGAAATCTTCATTATATGGTTTTAGATTGAAGGGGGCGGGGAAGGGGGGGCATGAGACAACTCTATGTACATCTCAGTATACCTGACAAACATATTTCAGCACCAATGAAAGCCATGGAGCATGCACAAAAATGCAATAATTCCATGTCTGCCAAGATACAAACTGAAAACTCTCGGCTGCAGTTCTACATATACTAGGACAGTACAGCAATTAAGTGAAGGCAATGGTGTTATTATAATCAGGCTTCACCAGAATCACATTCCTAGTGTGAAGTCAGTATCACCTGTGAGCAACTTCGTATTTGGATAAACCATTGAATTTATGAAGATGTCAGTGTTTGCCTCTTCTTCACAAATACATAGTGATTGAAGTGATAAGAGGCCTCTCCTCTAAAATTATCCATTACAAAGACTTAACAATCCTTGTAATTCACTATTTTAACTCATATCTCCAGGAAATCCCTCTGAAGTTAGTGATTTTATGGCAAGTTAACCAATAAGTGAGATACATTGTACATAGGATGTTATAGTACATAGATGCCTGATGCCTTAAGAGGCAAGTATGCTAAATGCAACTGCAGCAATTAATCAGCTGCATATGCAATTAACCACTGTTAATCAATCTGCATCTATTTACCACATAACCTGGATTAACTTGAGTTAATAAGGCCACTCCTTAACTACTTCAGTAATTCCTCTGTTCTGAATCCACCCTTCCTCCTTTCCTTCAGGATCTAAGCTCTTACCAAATCCTCCCACTTGCTCCAGCCACAGAAGTCAAGTTTCCATCTACTCCAACATGTCTAAGGTATTTCGATATATGACAACATCATCATCGGTTCAAAGTGTTTCTTGACAGTTCTTAAAATATGTAAGTATAGTTTTAAGAGTAAAAAGTTCTTATTCTACCAAACTAAGCATTAACTGAAAAACTAATTACTAATAGAAGAGTTTCTTATGTGAACATACCATACTTCCAAGGCTCCTCCTCACAAAGGGTTCAAGACCTCTACCATACAGCAGCAATCACCAGTCTTCAAAGTAGTCTATCAAGCTCACATTTTTGAGCTTCATAGAACAAATTCTCATCCATACACTACAAAGCTAAAAACTATAGAGAGTTTTCTAAAACAGGAATCTCCTGACTGTCATCCCAGGCAGTCTTCTCTCCAGATTAGTTAGCCAACCAATAACCCCATCCAGGCATGGAAGGAGGGATCCAAGAAACTCCCCAGACAGGGCAATCTCATCATCCATCAGAACTCCCCAGACAGTAGCAAAACTATGAGAAATGTGACAGTTTTACATGGCCACATGTGAACACTAGCTGCAGGATAAAAAAGCAAGAGTTTTGTTGTGGAAGAAAAACCTCAAAAACTTGACAAAGGGCACCATACCAACTCCCCCAGAACACTACAATAGCAAAACATCCCACTTGAAAGTTCAATACACTGGGAGAAGAGCTTCATTCCTGGCAAGGTGTAACGATAATGGGATTCTTTGGCCAGACATGGAAGGAAACAAAAGGTAAGCACACTAAGGGACATCATCTTCACATGAAACTTGATTTCAGAACAGGAAGGGGTATGTTATTTAAATTCCATTTTAAAAAGTGATCTTATTTAAATGCTAGGTAATCAAGAACAAGATAATAAGATTACTGAAAAGCCTGTGACAGAGATCAAAGCAAGCACACAAATATTGTTCTAGTTAGCTGAAAAGACTACTAGTGACCCTTAGAAGTAACTAATTTACACATATTACTATTGGGCCAAGCTGTAAACGATGACTTACAGACTACTGCAATTCCTCAGAATGGCAGAACTGGTCAGCCTCAAACAGCAAAAAGTCACCAATACAAAGTTAAGGGTCACAGCACAGCTCCAAAGCATTCCAGCCAAAGCTGTCAACACAAATGCATGCACCAAGCCATCTCACAGACATGCTAAATTTTAGGAAAACAAGTGCAGTCAGTGTCAACATAAGAGGTTAATTTTTATTAGAATACAGACGCTTTCATCTTTGAAGCAACAGTAAAACCACCCACCACCATCCATATTCCTCCCTAATACATTGGTAACAACTGCAGGCAGACACAGCACTTACAAGGATTCAGTTTTCCTTCAGTAAGACAAACAGGGAGCACAAAGTGAGATTTCTCCTCTTTTTCAAAGCATGGTTTAACAGACACAAAGTTGCAGCCTAATTGCCAACACTTAATGAACTCACAAGTCAGCTGGTATAGAGTTTTAATGGTACAAGTTCCAAGATGGACATAGCTTCACAGTCAGTCATACCTAGAAAGAAGACATGCACAAATAAAAATACCTTTGCTTAGGACATAAGCTAGAACCATATCACTAATGTGGTACCAAAATAAGGAACGCAGTTACCTTCTGGTCACGACATGAGGATGCCAAGAAGTAACTAACCCTTCCACTACAGCTGTCTCCTAGATGCTGCGGTACCTTGCCCTGAACAGTGTCATCATTCCTGCAGTTTCACTATTCAGTACACTTCAACAGGTAACACCAAAACTGAAGCATGAAGGAACAGTCACACTGGGACAAACCAAGGATACAACTACCCAGAATCCTGCCTCCAGCAGCAGCAAGAAGTTTTTCAGAGACACCTGTCCCTAACAGGAAGGGGGAATCAACAGAACAGTGGCAAAAATGAGTGTCAGAGCATAAGAATACGAAGTATACGCAGGTACTTCAACAGAGTATTTTCCCAGGAAAAAAAACATTTGCACCTCAGAAGCTTCCGAAGACAGATAGAAGTGGCTGGCTAATTTTTTTTTCCTAAATTATCAACTCCAATTAATTTCTCCCTAGCAATTTGACTAGTCCCACATTAACCTCAAGCAAGCTTTTAGCTTCAGCAACATACGGTCACAAAGTTCCGCAACTTAAATGTGTATGTGTAGAAAAAACAGTTTCTCTGCTTACTCTGAACTTCACTCCGTGAATACTGCTGCTGGATAGGATCTGCTGTACTGAAGTGCCCATTTCAAACTCAGCTGATACCTCAGACTAACACCTGACAATGTGACACCTAGAGACTGTCTTTCCTTCTTTCTGGTCTTTGGTTTCCTAAATATCACCACCAACCACAGCAAGACTCAGGGAAGAAACAAAACATTCTAGTTATAGTACAGACACTGCTTGTTTTAAAACAAAGAATGTGGAACCTGCCTGTGTGTATGAAGCATAAAAGCTCACTTTTTCTATGAGAAGAGCCTGTGAAAATAACTGTATGCAACAGATGAAGGACCAAGTAAATGAGCCCTAACAAGAGCAGATGCAGCCAGGCCAAGAAACAGAACAAACTTTAGAACACCACTATCGGCAAGAAAGTAATACTGCATTTTAAATCCTCAACTCCATAGACAGATGAGAAGTTTGGGCAGAAAAGACTTGGGCAGTGTTTCATATCCTTAACTAGGGGTGGGGTAGGGATGTGTCATCAGAAGTGTCAGTCACCAGACACTCCAGACAATACTTCCAGCTGCTACACCCACCCAGGAACTGGTCTCTCCTCTATGCCTACATTAATCTCAATGGAACATACTCAGTACAAGACTTAGCAAGAGCACATTAAGCTGATAGGTGATATACAAAATCATTTTTCATTATCTGTATTTGCGGAAAGCTAAAACAATTCTTAAAATAAGGTATCCTCTGTTCCAGTTATATTTCTATCAGTGTAAGGAAACGTTTTATAGCAACAGAATTTGCACACACACACTCTTACATGATATTGCAAAGCATGTATTTCAATGAAGGAACAGCTGTCTGTGTTCTGTTAGGAAAAAATAGCTCAGAAGAATGCATTGTAAAAATTAGGTAATACTACATTCCTTGCACACAGTGTCTCCATTATAGGCTAGTGTTTTTATGTAGGAAAAAAAGAAAAAAAACAACACACTAAGACTGCTTTTATCAGTAGCTGCAAAACATTACCAGGAGAAACCCTAGACTTCAGACACCTACCAGCATTTTACAACAGGTAGAGAATACCTTCACGTGCAAGGGAATCAGAATAGGCTTCTGTAATAGCTCTTCTTAGTCTGTGCTCCCTCCCAAATATTTTAGCTCCTTATACTTTGTAAAGTCAAATAACCTTCACAACTTCAGCAAATGAATGCAAATAGAAAAAAAAAATAAAAATATATTCAGAAACAGGGGGAACTCCACCTTGAAAACATGGCAGCACGAGCAGCTTAATCTTAAATTAGGAAGTGGTCTGCTTTCCCCAAACTCCAAAGTTCAAGATGGAAAGCAAACTTATAAAGTAAGTGTTATTAACACACAGAAGGTTTATCAATGGGAGGGTGCAATTAAATATTAAATCTGCTGTCACTCTGCCAAGGGGCCCAGTCTGGATAGAAACACTCCTGTGATCTTCTACAAGCAGGAAGGATTCCTGTCTTGAAGAATTTCCAATGTAAAAATAACCTGGTTGTAACTTCTTCTTCCAGATAGACTTCAATTACAAAGTATTACTAATGTACTATAATAGCATGAACAGTTTACAGCATCCAAAAATAATGTTCAAATGGGGAGCACTGACAGAACTCTTAAGAGACCCTCATGACAGCGAAGACATTAACGAAGTCAAGATAAAAATCACATAGGGATTTTTCATTTTTAAAACTGGGGCTCTGCTGTGCCTCTGTCCTTTTAACCATTCAATGCATTGGTCTATCATTGCTTGCTGCACTAAGAGCAGCAGAACTGCTGAAATATCTATACAAAGCCTGAACACAGCAGTAAAACTCTGAAAATAGGTGCCCTAGTGTATCCTAGGGAGAAAAAAAAGAGCTCATTCTACTCAGGACATACAGAGGTGGCTGCTAGCAGAACTCTCATCATGACAAAGATGAGCTTTCACAGAGTTTTGCATCTGGGGAAGAACAACACCATGCACCAGTACAGGCTGGGGGCTGACCTGCTGGAGAGCAGTGTAGGAGAAAGGGACCTGGGGGTCCTGGTGGACAGGAGGATGACCATGAGCCAGCAATGTGCCCTTGTGGCCAAGAAGGCAAATGGCATCCTGGGGTGCATTAGAAAGGGGGTGGTTAGTAGGTCAAGAGAGGTACTCCTCCCCCTCTATTCTGCCTTGGTGAGGCCACATCTGGAGTATTGTGTCCAGTTCTGGGCCCCACAATTCAAAAAAGACATGGAACTGCTTGAGAGAGTCCAGCGCAGAGCCACTAAGATGATTAAGGGAGTGGAACATCTNGTGCCCTAGTGTATCCTAGGGAGAAAAAAAAGAGCTCATTCTACTCAGGACATACAGAGGTGGCTGCTAGCAGAACTCTCATCATGACAAAGATGAGCTTTCACAGAGGAAACAGCAGCCAGCTTACCAGAAGTATCTATATTAGCTAAATACAAGAAGGAAAACTGTCTACCACATATAGGAGAAGTTTTCAGACCTAAAAACCAGGACAAGCTCAGTAGTAATTCAAGACATACCACCACTTGACTGGAAAAGAATAAAAGTAGGCAATATTAAGTAACTTCCATTTTTACTCAGCTAAGTTTACTGGACTAAGACTCTAAAGTGTTGGCTAACCTTCCAGGCTGTCCACCAGACCTGCTGCATTCATTTGATGGCATAAACTGGCTGGTTCAAATAATTATGATCTGAAGGGAACAACTGGACTACCACACAGTCATACATCACCATTTTCCTTACATACATATGCCTTGCCATTGGCTCCCATAATAAGCTGAAGAGTTTGCTTGATCTAAGACTTCCACTATTGTTATCATAAATGCTTATGAATTAAACAGGTTACACCTATTAGTTAAAGGTTGTTATTTGCTTATGAATTAAGCTGATGAAACTTGTAGTGTTGTGTGCACTTCTGAGCCAGGTGGATCTAGAAAGAACCTGTCTCAGCAAGAAACTCATCTGCTGTGCAGAAACAGCATAAAAAAGAGGATGGAAAGGAAGAACAAGTGACTCTTACGGAGATCTCAAACACTGGGGACAATAAAATGTTACCACACCATTGGCTATTTGTAGCTACATAAGAACTCTGTAGCATGTACGTCACTACGTAGCAGTACAAAGTGAGGTGCTTAAATGATAAAATAAAGTTTACAAAACTTAACTCTCCTTCCTCAAACTGTTTATCTCAAGCTTCAGGAAACAGAGGCAGCCCTATAACTAGTAGTCTGATGTCAAAGTTTCTGTAAGAAGCTCCCATATACTGAATTGCAAAGACCATCACATGCTAATTCATTCCCTTACAGAAGGGACAGGCAGACCCTTTGGTCCTCAAATCACTAGTACAGCTCCTTCCTAGGGCTGCTACTTTCATGGGATTTCCCTCCACAGTTTGCTCTCCCTCTGAAGGAATAACTTTAAGAGCAAGCATCCTATACAGCAAAATAAACCAAGTCTGGATTTAATGTCCCATTGTTTGGTTTTCTCCCGTACTTCATGTGCAGTTGTACTCAACCCGCACATTTTTATTTGTTCATAGCAGCACCTTTAGCTGAAGGTCAAGAGAAAAAAAACCCAGTATTTAAAAGTTATAAATCAGAAAATGAATTAGCCACTACATTGTCTAGTTCCAAAGTACACAGACACATTAGTGCTCAATGCAAACAAGCTGAAAAAAAAGTCTACAGCGATTCTGCAGGGAGTCAAACCTTTGATGGAAGTCAAACTTGAGACACACTGGTCATAACACACCTGGAACACCAAGTCAGACTGTGTAAATACACCTGCCCATTCTGAATGAACCAGCTCTCAGGAGTACTTAAAAGACTGGTATTTCTGGTTTTCAATGAGAAATTAAGAACTACTAGCTCAAAGGACATTGTACACACACTACAGCAGTATGGCCCTTTCAGATGCTCTCAACACTAATTTTTTTTTAATTTATGTCAAAATTAATACGTGTTTGCTATTATATACAAAATATAAAGTACCCAAACAGGAATACATCTTTTAGATACAGCTCAGATTCCCTACTTCCCACAGTGATTTAGGAACACTTTTATCCAAAGCTGCTTTTGCATAAGCAGTATTTTACATGCTTACAGATAAGAGAAACAAAATCCAAAAATAAGTAGCGAGACTAGTTTCTTCTCCAGAAGGAAATCTGCATCTCTAACCTCATTTTCCCAGCTAGTTAAAGTCTCCCCAGGACAGCATAAAGTTCCATCGATGAAAAAAAAAAACCAAAAAACCCTCCAAAAAACAGCATCTAAAACCCAAAGACAAACCCCCCAAAACTCCCAAAGCAGTGCCTTTTCAGCTTTTTCCTTGAAATACACTATACCTCTCAACTCCAAAAGCTTCCTTGGATCATACATCAGATGCAAACCAATATAGTGACAGACTAGGATAAACTTGACATCATACCCTCCTTTTCAAGATCCCACCAAGGAATTTCACCAATCATTTTGTCTTATTTACGAAGTAACAGGAAACTATTTCCAAGGAATTTGCAAGAATGAGAAAGAGCACAAGCAAGACTACCAGACTGGTCCTTCCCCAAAAATTTGGTTTGACTGGGGATTTCCATAGCCTGAAAGAGGCCTCTCAGGGTTTTGTCACAGATGCACCATCCAGTCTGTCACTCAACAACATGAACAAATATCCTCTTTGGTTATCTGAAGCATGACACCTGAAAAAGAACAAACAGCCCACTAAACTTTTAGATATAGGCCAAATGCCAGAGATTAACAAATACTTTCATGATTAATGCTTTAATATTTTCCAGAAAATATCCTGGGAATTAAAAAACCCACAAACAACCAAATCACCACACACCACAACCACAAGCTGTTTCAGGTCACACAAAAAGAAAAACAAACAAACAAACCCCAAAACACCAACAAAAAAAACCCAAAACCCCCACATATCTACCTTTTGATATTTGAAACCCCTCAATCACAGAAAATGCTCCATTGCTCAGTATATATCAACAGGTTTCAGATCAGTTCTAGCAAAATTTCTGTTCTCTATGATCAACTATCTGCACATCCAGATGAAAATGTGTTTGATGAAGTAGTGCTGTGAGACGTGGGAATACTGAACATGAGAGGCTCATGTTATGCAGCTTGATGATACTGAACAGACACTGGGGTAAGTATTACTGAACGAGTGTGCTGTGGAATGTTTTATTGTGTAACTACATAGTGAGATGATGAGTATTAAGTGGACAGACAGATAAGGTGAGTAGCTTTGACTCGCAACCTATTGAAAATATCCAAAAGCTAACAAAAGCAGTTACAAAGTCAATGAACAGCCTGAGGCTTCTCCAATAAGCAATTTAGAGATTTAACTGATCTTCAAAGAAATGCTTTTCTGTGAAGAAAAAGAAAATTAAGATCTAGATGTGGCCTTAAATTCTAGTCTGGGATAACACTACATTTATCCAATCCAGCCCAGCAGTCCTCTCGCGATAAAGTTTTGTTCAGTCGACTGCCTAGCAGGGACAGGCTGATGCTGCATTTACCCAAGATGCCATGAGTCCAACTATAAAAGTTTCTTGTGCTTTTTCAGTAACAAACAGGTTAAGGAGATGTGATGTATATATAAACCTTGTATTAAGACTTAAATAAATAAAGGCAATATGAAGGAAGTCTGAATATTATATAAAAATTATTTCCTAACAAGCCACTTTCCAATTTTTAATTAAGTAAATGGCCTTCTCTAAGGCAGAGAAAAACTGCCCTAGGAATTGGTCTAGAATCCTTCACCTATGAACAATTCTATTTCTTACTGATCTAGCACAGCATCACTAGAATTCAATGGATCTTGTAGCCTACTCAAAAAGTTTTAATGCCACTTAATTGAAGTGTTAGACCTCTCTTGTTTTAGTACCCATCTCTTCTCCTCCCCACATGAAACAGCCTTCTGTATCAAGTCTGTCACTCAGAGTTCATTTAAAGCAGCTAAAAGAATTTAAGACTCTAAAAAGGCAGCTTAATTCAAGATAATGATCCCCAGTAAGCAGAACGTTTGATTCTTTCCTTTAGAAAAATAATTTATCTCTGCAAAACACCAGACATAACATCTCCAACAAACGGCCCCACAGACACACCACATTTGCATGTTTCACATTTAGTATACATCCACACTTACTTGCTCCTTACCCTCTCACCCTCCACCGTAGACTGTAAACACAGAGCAGAACAGAGAAACTGCACTAAATAGCACAGTAGCTGGGAAAAGGCAACAATGATAAGGATACTGGAGAAGAGAAGCCACCAAAATCGAAGTACAGCAATTTGGGGCCATATTATTTTTCCAAATTACAAACGTACCTCTTGGTGAAGACAGATTTCTTACTCATGCCACAGTATGCTCAAGTGATTTAAACATATTTGATTCAATCTTCCATCTCCATTACTGACATATGTCTTAAACTCCTCCAGCTGGGCAGAGAAGTTTACTGAATGGACAGGCTTCTGCAAAATCCCTAAAGCTTCTAGGAAAGAATGCTAGAATCTCAGATGAGGGATTCATGAACCCAAAACTTTGATTTGTCTAGATCAAAAATACTGTTGAAATATTGAGACAACATCAAAACAGTGTCTTATCTGAACAACCAGCTGTACAAGGAGGCAATACCTGCATGGATTCAAAGCATCGAGTTTGTTTTGTTCAGATTCATTCAACTTGATGGGTTTTTTATGTATTTACAGCAGGACTCAACATCAGATGTTATAAACTGGAGCAAAACTTCTAAACAGAAGGAACCTATATGAGACCAGCTTTAAGTTGTGTCATGGTTCTTTGACCTATCCTTGCATCCATCAGTATGCTTCTTTCTATCAGTAACACTGCCCCTTTTCCAAGTGTTTCTAAATGAGAATTCCCCAGCTGACAGAAGCTGTCAAGGTTACTTTGATCAGTGGCAGAGCTACACCATGTCCTCTATTATAATCACAGCAAAGGTGCTGCCACCTTCTCCCACAACTCTAGACCTACCAGCAACAACAGCAGGAGCCAAGAAAGAATGAGTAAGGACAAAGATTACTACTGAAGTTCTTAGCAAACATGCAAGTTCCCTGAAAATGGCTTTTTCTTCTTAATATACCTTGACTTCACAATCCCTTAACCAGTCAATTTACTCCCTTCAAGCTACCACAAATCACAAAAGTCAACTGATGTTTCCAGAGAATATAAATACAAGAACTCCAAAGGTCTAAGGAATATATGCCTCATAATTACAATGGACTCTGTACTTCTCAACAGCATTGGAAGAGCACTTCCCCCAACAAATCTGATATACTTGCTTAATTTACTTACCAAACAGCTTTCCCAAACAGCAGCTCTGGCCTGTTCACTTGTTCATACTATTTCTAAAGCACAAGTCTAGAAGCATGACAGGGATCAGCTTGGTACAGCTCTTGCGCTCCTGCCAGCTTAGCTGGGTACACAATCAAGCCAAAGTTTTGCAACCTGCTACTCCCAGATGAAACACAGATGTTAGTAGCAGTTAAATATACATGATTTTTTAGAAACACAATTGGTCCCCAGGAAAGAAAGACTGGGGACTGCAGGCCTGACCCTCATCTGGTACTGGGATACCTAAAGATCGTGAAACAGTGAGAAGTGGGGCTCTTACAATGCTAAATTCAAGTCCTTAGGTATCATGAGCTCTTCCTTAAGAAAATTTCCATTGCATCCATTACTGCTATATGCATTCTGTCCTAAGCAGAAAGAAATCTGCATTGCACTTGAAGAAAGCTATTAGAGTTGGCAGAGATTCTGTCAACTTGCTTTTTGAGCGTGCTTTTTGCTTTCCCACTCCTTTCTAGTTTGCAATGCTTAATCAACATGGAAAAGTTGTAACCAGATCTGCTTTCAGATTCTAGACCACCTTCAATCTTCTCACATTAGAAACCAAATTTTCTTTTGAGAAAACTACTGTGCACCATGGAATGAAAGGCAAACTTTCAATTGGTTTCCAATACCTGGTGAAAATGGATCCTGCCATAGCTCTTCTGCATCCCTGTTCCCCAGCAAAGTAGTTTTAGTTGATGCCTCACATCTTAATTCACAAAAAAGCACAGCCTACAACAGTAACACTGAAAAAATGTCAATGTAGGAATATCTAAAGTCATGGCATAAGGAAAGTTTTGTGCATGCCTACAAACATTTAAAGTATGAATGCCAAGTTAATTCTGAAAAAAGTATCAAACACGGCTATCTCCTTAAAAAAAGACATTCTGAAGTTGCATCATTTCTGTTTCAAATACTGATGAACAACATTTATACTTTATACTATTATACTTTATACTACTTGTTCCATGTAAATATCAGGAAAAACTTTTTCACTGTGAGAGTGACAGAGCACTGGAACAGGCTGCCCAGGGAGGTTGTGGAGTCTCCTTCACTGGAGATATTCAAAACCCGCCTGGATGCGTTCCTGTGTGATGTACTCTAGGTGACCCTGCTCTGGCAGGGGGGGTGGACTAGATGATCTTTCGAGGTCCCTTCCATCCCCTTAGATTCTGTGATTCTGTGATACTACAGATCTGCTACAAAGGTAAGTAGACTGTTTATTATCCTCTAGGAAGGATCTGAAGTTGTCAGCTAAGATGAACTATTCTGCGCTATGTAACAATTACTTGGGCTTTTCCAAGTACAGGTCTTGGCCAAATTTGTTCCTCAGAGTTACTTCTGTTATACTATTAGGAAGACGAGAGTTTAAAAACATCTAGAATCCTGAAGAAATTCAGCTATTCTGCTCAGCTTTACTTTATGAAGGCAGCCTAGGGTTTTTTTGATCTACTTAATCCAAAACTCACCAAAGCACAGAAGTGAGATCAGCTACAAGAGAGGTTAGTCTTTAAACATGCATATCAGGATTTTCCTTTGTGTCACCTAGAAGAGAAACACTTGCTAACTCGAGTTTAAAGAAATATACAGAAAGTGAAACAGAGTTATATGCAGCTATGTCAATAGAAGAGGTTGTGACACTGTCAAACACAAGTCAGAGTATCACTTGCAAAGCACAAGCAACATTAATAGCCACACAACACAGGGACTCTTGGGTACAAATCTTGTAATTTTGGTTCCTCCATTTAGTATCTTCTCTTCTATAAATATTTCTTATTCAAAATTATTTTCTTCCATTGAAGTCAATGCTATCAAGAAGACAAACTCTTCTGAGAATGTGCTCTTAGAAGGCAAGTTGATCTGTAACAGTTATCTGTGAAATACCACAGCACTTTAATAGTAATTTGCAGGCCTGTAAGTGTAAGTCATCTCCTCATCTTTTATACAAGTCTAACTTCTTAACAATGAAATTCCCTGCATAAAATTCCGGAGTTTTAACGCCCAAGAGATTTAGAAGTTGAGAACAAAGGAACATCAATGGAACAGAATTAAACTCTTAGAATTGTGATTTGCATAAGCTTCCACTTTCAATATACACAACTGCTGTCTCCCTGAATTAACACTTCAAAAACAAGAGTTGTGGCAAATACAGTAAGGATTATCCTCCTAGCAGCGGTTTTGTAACACATATCAGAGAAAGACCAAAATTACTAGTAAGAAATGTTACTTTCAATAGGCTCTCCTCATAAGAATGTAACATATTAAACAAGACCTACCTGAAAGCTTCAAGATTACTTTTTTTTGCTACACCAACCACTCCCCAGACAAAGTCCTGGAGTAGAAACAGTTAAGAGTAACCTAAACACAACCTATTTCAGATTACAACCTTAAATAGCATCTGTACTAGTGCCCTCACCTTTCAGAAAGTAAACCAGACCTGAAAGCAACATCTACTGACCTGATACCGCCGTTACCAACTTTCCATGAAAAATAACTTTAGAACTCACTCCCAGGAGCAGCCACTTGAGATGCTCAGAGTAACACCACAAAACAAAACCAAAGAAGCTGGAAGATATACCAAGTCTCCAGGGCTTGAAGAACCCTCAAAAGTTGACAAAAGTAAATTCTACCATTTTCCTTATAAAATACTAGGCTCACTTGGCAAGATGCTGATATAATTCCATGGTATTTTGAAGGCAGGTGCAGGCAAAGTGTGATTTACAGCAAGAGCCACATGACTGAGGTTACCAGCACCAAGCCCAAACTGATCTTTCTTTTCACACACAATACTATCAGACAGACCAAGCACAATATGTGCTTATGCATTAGTTGGCCTTTTACGCAAGCTTAAAGAGTAGTTCAATTTCAACAGCTTAAGAGGCTTTAGGAAGAGCCCCATAGATATGTGCCTGCATTTTAGACAGCTAAATGCATACAAACTTTACCTCAAGTGACCATATACAAGTTAGATATGGAAGAATCAGCCCAGTTCCGATTTGTCTGTGAACATCATATGCCACATGTGAAGAAAAACTAAAGCACTCCCTAACTACTTTAGAGCTCTGAATAAGAAATCATTCAAGCATTATGCATGAGAAGTGACAATTCTCTTCTGACGTTTTCTGCTTACCACTTCCCATCTATACTATTTTACCTGGCCTAAATTCAGTCCCAACACCTAGTTTTAAGCCTTCTCCATTACAAGCACCTCCTCTGTTCTCAGATTACAGCCTGACAAATATTGTAAGAACTGACATTTGGTGTACTTTGTGATAAATATTTTTCAGTGTCACACACATAACACTATTTTGATTAAATTTCATTTTAGTTTATGAATTAATACAACCAACATTAAGCTCATAGTCGTGTGCTTTGTTTATTTTCTCCCTTTGGAGAAGAGTAAGCAATAAATTAATGTCTTAGAACAGTTCGCCCTAACTGTATAAAACCAAGACAGCATCATTCCCTGAAAAGTTAAAATAAGAAGGCACCCAAATATACAAACAACTGTCTTATTTTTCTTAGAGTAACTGTGATGATTATGGAGATGGGTGTAGCACAATTCCACTGAATCCTAATACCTTTTATGACAATAGTTTCAAGTTGAAAATGACTGAGTTTCTCACAACCAAATCACTCTCAACCCACAGAATCTTACCTACAGACATCTAGAAGAGAAAAAAACTCAGTATCCAATTACCTAACTGAGAGATGTTTCTCGAGGTGCGCTATTATTTTTTAATAAAAAATGAATCAGTTCTGATTCTATAAAGAAAACAGACAATACACCCACACAAGCGTAAGAGCCAAAGGACTCACGCAGATGATGGCTAAGCTTAGGGAAACATCTAATAGATGACAGGTTTATTTCCCCTCCCAGTACAATCAGTCTTTATTGGCCTGTCTTGTCTGTTCTTGCCTGTTCTACAGACCTACCACATTTTTGTTGCGTACAACCATTTGAGAAGTAAAAATGTAGTAAGCACAGTAAAAATGTAGCTGAGCATATGGGCAAGGTAATCCCCTGCTCATTCCCACATTACTTAAAAGAAGCTGCCTGCTCTTCTTCCTACCAAAGGATCTAGCCACAAAATCTGCTGTTCGCTTCTTCCAATGGGACCAGTTTCCATTTGTTATGTTGCAAAGCCCAGGGCTGAGGTAAGAGGACAGATGAAATGTGGGTGCCACTGCCAGAACAATTCTTCAGGAAATCTACTTTCAGGAGTTCTACTGAAAAGTGAACAAATAGGAACAGGCTGGCTTACTGAAGTGCCAAGCGACACTGGGCTACCAGATCTTCGGCTCGGCAGCCTGACCTAAGCAAAAGGGCAGAAGAGAACCATTTTGCCTGTGTATCAGTTCCAGCTGGGTTAACTTTTTAAGAGCAATATTCTCAACACAGTGATCCCACGCACTCTATAGGAAAGCTCACACATTCAAAAAGCAGCTTTCTTCCAAGACAGAAAGTTCAGAGAGGGTTTCTTTTCACAGTATTATCGCTATCTGCACAGTTGAGGCACTGGGTTTTACCAATCAGTATGGCAGGCAAGCTTTATCTCAGCCTCTGAGGTTGACACTCAGAAAGTTTACCGCAGTAGGCTGACAGACCTTCTTCCCCTGTTAAAAATCATCAGATTTCCAGACTAGAAAAAAATAATACACTTTAGTAGGATTACAGAGCTTATTAGTACATAAGAAAATATTATGTCTCTAGTAGTTATGGCCAGAAGTTAAGCACAGAATATGAGTAGCCCCCACAGTCACACTATACTGCATCTAATTTTAGCTCACCTGCATATGCTCACTACCTTCCCAAAAACCAACACTAAACAGTAGTTAAGAGCCACGTGGACAGCAATTGAACCATTGCAAATGCTTAAGTCCTTGCTGCTACTGAACACTATTCTTTTATCCCCACTCACCCCTCCCCACAGAGTGCAAAGCAGAATTAAAAACTATTCTGCTACAATAATGTAATGAATAACGTCGCAAAGGGAGGAAAAAGAAAATTAAAAAAAAAGCAAAAAAGAATAAGGAAAAAAACCAAACAGCCCACACTGCTATTTCAGTCCTGTAACATCTAGCAGATCCCAGTCTAGCAGTGGGATCGCTCCTTACAAGGCACTGTATACATGCCCACACATGAGTATATAAACCCTCTACTATCTATACAAAGAAATATACACACGTGCACACACCCCACACGCCTTCCCTGATCATTTCGCCAAACATTCAAGTCCCCAAGGACATCCTCATGCTCTCACATCCCAAAACTAGCTTTTTGCACGATTTTTTCATTGCTCCTGATGAGAAATTAAGACAGCAATGGCATGATTTTTCTTTCTGATGTTAGAATCTTCACTGTCTCATTTCGGAGCAGCCAAGAATTAGAATGAATCACCACCCTTAGGTGGTACGTTTCCATTTTCATATGCTTTGTGAATAGAAAATGGTAGTTTCTAAATCCACTCAAAGAAGTTAGTTTTACATATTAAAGAAGCTCCCAAGTAATCCAGGATTAAAAAGAAAAAAAGAATGTTCTGAAATGCAAACTAAAGCACAACAGTATTTCAGGTATAAACATACTCTCAACTAAATTTAGAAAAAAGTACTTAGTAGAAAACAATACACAATAGGTCCAGCATTCGCTGCACAAAGTTTGTTGTGTTGTGTAACATCACCCCAACCCAGCACCCTTTTCAAGCCTCAGTACTCACAAATGAAAACAACCTGCTTTATTACCGAACAACTACAGTCAAATCTGAGGCCTACAGGAATCCCAGGTATCTAAATGAGCATGACTGCCTCTGTGAGATCAGCATAAAGCCTTACCTCATCAATTCTCTATTAACCATACATCTGCTACATTGAACAAAACACACAAAATTGCTTTGTGAAGAAAACATGCTACAAAACCAGGCATCAACAGATTACAGCAGGGAATGCCAGGATTTGAGTTTATCCTCCAGTGTCTTGCAAGCTTATTACACCAGCCTGCAAGGTATATACTTCAGAAAGACAAATTCTCTGTGCTCCGTCCTGTACAGAAATATACCACGGTGGAACCCAGAACTGCTCAGTAAGGGATGTCTGGGAATGCAAAGGTGAATTAACAGTTGTATATCCAGTTGCAGAAAAAAACTGCTCTTACCCTTCACCTAATACTTACTGTTGGCTCCCACATCCTCAGCTACTCCAGAACCTCTCATTCTCAGGTATGTGAATCCCAGTATCAGAAAGAACAAGCATGCAGCAGTTAAGAGGAACATGGACAGGTAATGTGCACTGAAGCCTCCAGTGGTGGATACCTCCTCTCTTTTGAACTGTTGGAGAAGCTCCTCCTCGGGCTCTGAGAGATTCTTCTTGTAGGTGTTTTTCAGGTAGGTATGATTTGAACCCGTATGATTGGAGTGGTTGAGTCTAAGGGAAGAGGTGACTCCACTCGTGGGAAGGCTGTTAGTAGCTGAATAGATCCTGGATTCAACGTTATAGGAACCGGCACCACCGCTGAGGACGTGATTATTGGTCGCTTTCCGGATGGTGCCCGGGGGGTCACCGATTTTGCCACTGTCCACGTCCGTGAGCGGCGAGGGCAGCAGCAGAGCTGCGGGGGATTTCTTAGGCAGGCCAGCGCGGTACCTGGGGCCGGCGGGACCCGAGTCCACGTTTTCACATCCTCCTCCTCCTCCTCCCCGCGCCGCCGCCTCCTCCTCCCGACTCCTGCCCCTGTCTAGACTCCCGGCAGCCGCCGCCCTGTCATTCGTTACGCCGGCACCCGCACCACAGCCCCCGCCAGCCCTCTCCTGGCCCGTCTCCATCACGCCAGCGCCGGCTGCGGCGCATTTGCTCGTTATGAATGGAGCAGGAGACTTGCTGAGGCTCCGTCTGGGCCGGCGAGCTGCAGACTCCTCCTTCGGTACCTGCTGCTTGGCCCTCGCCCCCGCCTCCTCCTCCTCTTCCGAGTCGGAGTACTTGTCCCTGCCGCCATAGGAGAGGAGCCGGTTCCCGTTCACCGCCCGGTTCTTCCACCGCTGCTGCTCGCCCTCCTCCTCCTC
>VZRW01007113.1:19686-33800 GCA_013398125.1 Aegotheles bennettii | reverse complement strand
GAATAGAGGGGGAGGAGAACCTCTCTTGACCTACTAACCACCCCCCTTCTAATGCACCCCAGGATGCCATTGGCCTTCTTGGCCACAAGGGCACATTGCTGGCTCATGGTCATCCTCCTGTCCACCAGGACCCCCAGGTCCCTTTCTCCTACACTGCTCTCCAGCAGGTCAGCCCCCAGCCTGTACTGGTGCATGGTGTTGTTCTTCCCCAGATGCAAAACTCTGCACTTGCCCTTGTTGAATTTCATTAAGTTTCTCCCCGCCCAACTCTCCAGCCTATCAAGGTCTCTTTGAATGGCAGCACAACCCTCTGGTGTGTCAGCCACTCCTCCCAGCTTAGTGTCATCAGCAAACTTGCTGAGGGTACATTCTGTACCCTCATCCAGGTCGTTGATGAAGATATTGAACAACACCGGTCCCAGTACCGACCCCTGAGGGACTTCAAAGGTGCTGAACTCAATATGCTTGGTCACCCAGCAGGGAACATGGTTGGTGCATGGCAGAGAGGACCAGATTTCACTATTTTTAAAGGTGTATAAAGCATCTGCCTTTTGCTTAGGAAATGGTGGCTATAACCCCAATGCACATTCTCTCCCTACTGCTCCTCTTAGGTTGACCCAAATGTAAGCAAAGTGTTCTCCAGAGCCAGGTTGCTGTGTAAACACTACTGAGCATCTCAGTTGGAGAATGGAGGTAGGGATGCCAAGAAACTGGTGCTCTAGCCCCACGATAATATCCTCCAGTTATGAGGCATTTTGCTCTTAACTCTGCATGATCATCACAGCTCAGAGATCTGCCTCTCCTCTTCTATGTCAGACTTCATATGAAGACTGGATCCCTCAAGTCCGGGGTATACAGCATTCGATCTGAAGATGTTATTTAATTTCTCAGACCAGAGACACATTTGACAAGCAACTCTTGGTTATTGTACCTGACCTGAAAAAAAAGATGGTCTTCACCTTGCTGAACTTGCATTAGAACTGCAGTCCTTTTCCTCTAAACTCTTGGACCAGCTCCAATAACACTTCCAGGAAATCCTGACAGCAGCAAAACCCCAGTCCTATCCCTGCATAGCCAGAGAAGAGCAATGCTTTCTGTCAGCTGCTCAGCTCATCTCTCCATGCCTCTATGATGAATTTGGATAGAGTGAAACACCTCCCTTTTCTTGTGGAAAAGATGCATAAAGAGGGAAAAACCAAAGAAATGAAACAGGGACACACAATAGAAATAGGAGAAAGAGTATCAAAAAGAAGTAAGAAAGGTAAAAGGAATAGAGAAATCGGAAGGAACAGTGGGAAGTAGTAATAGCAGAAACACAACAAATTAAAAGCCAAATACTGAAATGGTTGCTTTGTACCACATGAGGCTTTGTAGGGCAGTGCAAAGGTGTTCTTAGGAGGAATCCTAGAGGAAAAGTTCAGAGGAGCTCTATGTGCATGTGAGATGAAATAGGGGAGGGGAAAGGTGTTTTTCTGCTATTCATCCACACTGTGCAGGGAGCAACAGGTGGAGGAGTGAACTCGCCTCTCATCCACACTATGACTTCATCTGGAGTGCAGACAGTTGTGCTCCAGATGTCTATGGAAAAGGAAAATAGTATTTGCAAAGCTGAAGAACTGGAGGCCTGTAGCACACAGGTAATGTACTCTCTGAGCAACAGAATAGAGGCTGCTCTAATTTACCACTTTCTATCATCTAGGGACACAGGTTTCCCCTGGCTAAAATTAATCATTGTGAAAACTTTCTGGGAGAAAATAAACACAGCGGGAAAAAATAAATATTACCTAGTATAACAGTGTGCTGAACAAAAAATTCTCTGCTGCAAAGAACCCGTGAGAAAGAATTAACCGTCCATGTATATGGCCAAAGTACTAGTGGAGGGTTTTCAGCCAGTTGTGATCTTAAAAAAAAAAAAAGGTTAAATTAAACACGCTTCTCAGTGTTAGCAGAATAAACGACCCAAATGACTCACCTAAGGTCATAAAGAAGAGACTGTGGCAGAGCTGTAAACTGAGTTAATGTCATGAGGGTACCAGACGGGAAATGGAGAGCCTTGTTTTTTGCTCTTGGCTGTGCTACTACTGACTTGCTGTGTGGCAAATCACTTCCTCTTCAGATGACTCAGTTTCTCCCATAGGCAAATAGAAATAATGATTCATCTTTGTAAAAATCCTTTAAGAATGAAGATGGAAAATGTTATAGAAAAGTGAAGTAGGAATATCATTCCAGTGCTCTCCCCAGCCCATCCTTCATCCCCTTCTTGCTGGATTTTTTACAGAATGTCTTTATTATTGTGAATAGTATTTTGTGAGAGATAATAATGTAAACTATATGGCAAAAACATCTTAATTAATTAAATGCTAAACCACTTCTATTATATGCTATATAAAAAAAAGAGAAGGTGTGCTGAAGAAAATTATCTGTGTTACAGAGTCAACCAGGCAAAAAAATGAAATGTTCACTACTCAGTCTGAAGGAAAAAGCAGTACGTGATAAATAATTTCAAAAGTTGTCCTAGTATAAGCAGAAGTGAGGTGGGCTTGTATTATTAGACCCTTAGAGATGTGCTGGAACAGGCACAGATAGAAGAACTGAATGAGAACATGTTAGATCATAAAATGAAGATTACAATTATAAAGTAAACAACTTTGTTTACAGTAGAAACGAGAAAACATATAGCAGTTGAGGTAAAGTGCTATTGGACAAAAAGGAATACAGGGCTTGCTTTGTGGGTTGGTACCCAGGGAAAATGAATTAACTCCACTGCAAGCTTCAAGAAATAAAATGGGGAAGATAGGCAAACCAAAGTTTTCAAATGAGTCTTTTGTAGTGTATCCTTTATCTTCCATGTGTCTGAGTGCAGATGTACGTAAGACCAGTTTCCAGAAATGATAGTCATTCACAAATCTAAACAAAATTAATTTGAAAGCCATCTAGAGAAGGGAAAACTTTCCAGCTAAGATCTATAATAGCTATTATTAATTACTCAAATTAAAATTTTCAATATCATACATGCACATATGCAACCTAGTGTACACCTGCTATTTGTTATTACCATATGAAAATCTACAAAATGCCATTAGCCAGCTACATTGACCAAGATGGTACCTTCAAATTAATGCTTAAATCTATATTTTATATACGCAACTGAACATACATAATTTAGAAATTATGTTTCAATTTTATTTGTAAAATGTTTTAAGGTCTCTGACACTGAGAATATTGTGCAATCTCAGGAAAAACAATATCCAATAGATCTTAAACATAAGTTTGTTCTTGCTCTTACCCAGGCAAGTTTTCCATACTCCTTTATCCTAAGCTCAAGGACAACTCCATTCCCATTCTTAGATACATCTGGACCTATTTTTGTCATCTGAAAGAATATAAATATATGTATGAAGCTGAATTGTTCCATGAAAACAGTAGTTGCTTCAATTGCTTCCATATATTTTGCATGACGCTGTGACATTTATTTCATATCACTGCCTTGTAATTTGGTTTTAGCTTTCTTTTATAACATATCTTTGCTTTCCATAGCTTTTTTACTGACTCTCTGGAGCATTTTTTATTTAAATTATCATTTATTAAAGACATGCTTTAGGACCTATTACTCCTTGCTTCTTCCCCTAGGAAACATTTTACTGTGCACAGTTCAGCATTTTTTGTATCATTTTACATCATTCGTATTGAGGTTGTGTTGGCTGTCCAAGTTCCCTCATTCATTCTGCTAACTGTGGAAGTCTGGGCCCTTTTAAATCTATCTGCAGTTGTATTAGGATTTTCTGAAGAACTCATGCTAGACAAAAGTCTCTAAATACATGTTATAGTTAATGTGTACATTTTAACACTCTCATTATCCATCTGTTGCTCTCAGAATTCATGTTTTACTTTCAACTTTTCCAAGATCTCACATGATTTTTTTCTCCTTTTGACATCTGGTAATGCTGTAGTGCTGTAACTTATGTAGTGAATGGATTGCTGAGGATACATACGAATTCCAGATATTCCATCACTCCCTTCACTGAATCTCTTCCTTCTATGGGTTTCTGTGTTGGATTTATTTGTCTTAGCATACCCACTCTGTTTCACCTGTTTGGTGCTCACTGTGAGGTGCTTAGTACTACATTAACTATGGGTGCTGTGTGCAAAAGAGAACATCAACCTATTAACAAACACGCTACCAGGTTGCTGTTCTCACTCTGCTTCTGCTGTGGAGTTTGGAACCCAAAAAGCTCTTTTCATTCTCTACAATCTGCCATGTGTGTAAAAATATTTCTGGGTGCTGCCTATTGAGAAAACTTCCATGTCCGAGAATTAATACGACAAAGAGAAATCCCAGTGCTGAGCTCTCTAAGCAGTGTAGTCCTTTGGTATCTCATTCAGGAACCCACTGCCACTACATGCCATAGACATGAATCCTAAAGTCCTCTGGAATACCTACTGCTCTCAGTAAAAAAGCAGCACCAGCCTTCTACAGAGATTCAGAATTCTCTTATTTTCTCAGAATACCCTACTTTAATTAGATAACTTTCAGATGTGTCGTTGAGTAAATATGCAAGAATTTTTATGAAATTTTAAAAGTTTGTAATTATTATGTTCAATGTCAGGCATGTCATATTCTCTTGCTGATTGGATCCTTGCATAGTTTTTGAGTTTGCCAACACTCTGCCCTTCTACATCTGTTACTGCATTTCTTCTCTCTGATTTATTTCCTGCATGTTGAGGATTACAACCAGTTCCTCAGGTCCTTTACCCTTCATTACCAAAGGGACTGAAAAGCTTTTGCCCTCAGTCCAGATGTTTTGATGCTCTGTACCCGCTTCCACACAAAACTCACCTCTTAGTCTGCCCCTTGCTGAGGCAGCAGAAAGTCCACAAAGATTTTATTCCCTCATGTGCAAGAAATTAAGCTTAGCAAGTGTAATAAACATTATCTTTTAGAAAACAAAAAGTGACACATGAATGGTCCAGGGAACAGAGAATTTAAAACCTCTGTGACAGAAAATAATTTGCTGGGGAAGGAATATTCCACAATTAAAGAATTTATGAAGCCCTAATTATAAGTTCATGATTTTCAAGGTATAGTTCTCTGTTCTTTCAGATCACCTCAGTGTGTTAATTTTTCCCTCCACCTAGCTTTATCTGTAGCTCAATATACTTCACCTATTTCTGAATGATGTTATGTTATACAGCATCCCTTGTATGGAGACGTGTCAGTATACCTTTGCCTACTTGCCGTGTAAGCAGAACTGTCACGTGTCCTATCTTCTGCTGCCATGTGGATTTTGAATGGGGCTCCCAAAAAGCACTCTTCCTGGGTTTCCTATGTGTATGCGCCTGTCTCTCTGGTGGCATGGTAAGGAAAGCAGTGAAACTAAGGAATCCAAGGGGTTTTGCTCCAAGGAGAAAAGCAGCTATTAATTTTTTTTTCTGTCAAATATGGCCATTAGGCTGTGGTTTTGGTTTGGTTTTTTTAAAGTGACAGGAAAGGAAGCACTGACAAATGAGCGACTCCCCACAGTGTCATACTCCTGACATCTCTTAAAATCCACACACATGAAATGCAGGGTCCAGGCTGTCCTGCTCTGAACATGAACTGGTTGAGGATCTGTTGTATCTTGTGTTGCTGTTGGGAGAGCTGTGTTGGTGTGGTGTGGTGGCATAAGGACCTGGGGCAATGCCTCAGCAGCAGCTGCAAAGTCATTCCAGGAAGGTGGGGGGCAGGGGGTGAAGATACATAATGAGACAAAAATTCTGGCCATTAGGGCAATGGTAGTTTTACCACTGACCTTATTTAGGCAAGGATGGCATCCTATGTGCCTGACTCATATTGCACCGAAACTCTGAACTGCATAACAGGATCCCTGCCCTGCCCACCTTTGCTCTTCTGTCTCCTTGCCAGTTCCAGTGTGGGGAAGGTTTGACCTGGGAGATAAATGGGGCTATGCTCTCCTTTCTTTAGTGCTGTTCAAAGTATTGTGTAGCTTCTCATGCAGCATGTCTGGGTCCAGCTCTGTGTAGTGTACAAAGGCAGCAGGATAACATAGTTGAATGGCTGCACTTCAAAAATCACATGATTTTTGGATTATTTTGTTCTCCCATGCAGTTTGGTGCCAGAGGGAAACATATGGCTCAAAGTGATTTTTTCCCACTTTACAATTCACATATTCTTTACCATATGTGAGGCATTCTTTCATGCTATGGCATATATAATCCCTCCCATGTCTATTCTTCCCAACCACAGGGTAGACAATACAAAATTTATCTTTCTGCTTCTAAGGCACTGTCACTCCGATGGTCTTTTCAGACATTGGCTATGCTTTTCCAAGAACGTTCCTGGAAGATTTTCACGTGCTTTTTGATTATTTCCCTAAAAAATCATAATGGTATCTTTAATTTTAACTTTGATTCTGTACGCGCTTAAAGCTTTCTTGCTAGGCAAGTCACAGGCCACTTGATCAGTTTTCAAATAAGTGTGCATGATCCCATAGTCGCAGAATTTGAGCTTTTAATCTCCAGTGTATGACATACTCATCAAAGGCTTTGTGGGCAGCCACATTCAGCAACAAATCATACAGCTCTCATGCATTTCATTCCTTTTCAGTGAGCAATATTTATAAAATCTGCCCCTTATCTCCTCCAGTAGATGTAGACATTAAATGCTCTGAAGCTGATGTTGCAGGTAAGCAACTTTTATTAAAAGAGATTGCTTCTTTTGGTACAATACAAGAATAGTTTTTAAAGGATTAATTTCTGTTGTAAAGCATTAATTCCTGTCATCTGTTATTCATGTTCTCTTGTAATTTCTAAGGTAGAAACAATTTCATCCACTCTTCTCTCCTTCTTCACTTTTATTTTTCACTTTGCTAATATCTTCTACCTTTCTCTCTAAAACCCCACTAAAATCAGTGTTGTATAGTGTAAAACAATGTTCACTGGAGTGGAAAAAATAAATCCCGATATCTCTTCATAAGGTCTAAGAGGATTTGTCCCAAATAGACATAAGCAACTGAGACTGTTGAAAAAGAGCTAAAAGAAAATTAGTTTATGCAGAAATGGGATAATGAAAAATACTGGCAATCTCAGAGGGTCTTGAATCTAACACAGACTGGATTATTACAGCTTGCGTCTTGTGACTGATTGATTTTCTCTCTGAGAAGGTGTAATCTTTGACTGAAGTTACCCCTGCATTTGGGGACATCTAGGGAAAAGGTCACTTCTCCATGAAATTCTCTTATACATAATAATGCATGAGGACAGACTGCACTACTGTCAGGGACAGAACACTTAGACGATGTCTCTTTTTTTTTGCTCTACTATTAACTATTTGCAATACAATATTAAATATGCTTTGAAACCAATACTTATCTGTCAAAATTGGTAGAAATCAAATAAGCTCTCAGATATTGTAATTGCATAGGTGTTGTTTCCATAGGAAACCAAGCTAAAAAACAAAAGCTATGATCTCAAGAAAAATCAAGAAACCTGTGGCCTCAGCTGGAGTCCTGCTAACAGCACTTGCCAATGTATCTCCAAAAAGAGTTTCGCAAAGGTACTGGGTAACCAGAGAAGGGGAAAAAGAATGACCAAGAATGTGGAAGAGATCTGATATAAAGAGAAAGGAAGGATATGCACTGTAGGGAAGAGAGTCATGATAATATTTAAAGCACCAAGTAGTGGAGGGCAGAAGGGTAATGGTTTCCTTTGCCTGCAAAACACAGGGAATGCTTCTGGGAAACAAGGCAATTCAAACTGTATTTCCCCTTCACACCCATAATGTCCATTAGACTCTGGATTTCATTGTGTCTGAGAACGGCTAAAACCAGTGCCCAAAGCAGCCTGGCAGCCTCCTGGCAGCCTCCAGTGCTTCTTGAAGGTGGGACCCTGCAGTGGCCCAGGTCCATGCTGTGGGCTGGCATCCTGACTCTCTGCCTCATGCTGTCTGGCTGCAAGAGGTGCTGAGCCCAGATCATCCCTGGGGTGAGCTTTGTCCCCATGAAATCAGGGCAAAGAGCTACCCTGTGTATAACCCCAGAAATCCATCCTGGTAAAGAGAATGACAAAATTAAACAGGATTTTTGCTTCTTCTGTGTAAGAACTGGTGTGGGCCACCAGATCCTGGACCACCCACCTAAGCTAAGACTGCCATTTCTAGGCAATGTTCCATCCTCTCTCCAACAGTACCGGACAAAATACCTTGGTGAGGCAGTCACGTTCTCCCCCTTTGCTAAAAAGTACTACAGAAGCTTCATAAATACAAGCAATAAAAGCAAACTCATAGAAATAGTTTTTTATATATATATATTTATTTCAGTATAAAGTTTTCCTTTTAATTATTTCTCAGAATATTTCACAAGTAAATACTTCAATGCAACGTGGAGAAATTAATTTAATTTTGAAGTCCAATTGCTAATCTTATAAATAAGAAAGGTATAATGAATTAATGATTAATACTAAATTAGTGTAACTGTTCAGTTTAGTATGTTTTTCAGTGGTTTTAAGGACATACAATTTTCATTATATATATATAATCTTTCAATGAAAAACTAGATAATCAAGATTTGAGAAAACTGAAACAATTAAAAATATGCTTGCATGGGAATTATTTATAAAAATGCAATAAACAAAAAGATCTACTATTCTTTGTTTAAAATTACTGTGGTCTGGTATTTTTGAAATGAGTATTCACATCTCTCTGTCAAACACAAAATCCGTTTCAGAAACTGAACTTGCAATTTGAAGCAAAATTAGAAGTAATGTCACCAGGAGAAAGAGCTGGGAATTGATGCCTTCAGGCTAATAGCAATGATCAGTTTTGAAACTAATTGATAAAATAGTTAGTGTACACTGTTCCTTTTGAAATTGTAATCATTAAAGTCTAAATTTACTACAATCTATTAAAATAATGAAAATTACAATAAAAATAAATTAAAGCAGCGCATTTTGCCACTGCAATTTAAAAGAAGGTTAGAGCTGCTTTTTTAAAAGCTGAGAAATGGCACACAAATTATTAAAAAAATGTAATGATTAAAAAACTTATAGAACTCCCAGAATGAAGAGTGTGTGTGTAACACACATTCATGCATCATAAGGTGGTAGCTGATAATACAGTTACAGAAAACAAATAGTGCCTACTTCATACTTAATTTTCTCCTCATCATCTGACCTTGATCTTCTCTGCTATGCTATCCTTTTTAAAGACAGAACTATACATTTTTGCACCACCTCTGGGATAATCTACGTGGATTCTGGGATTGTGTAGACAAGGCTGAAGATCTGATGTCAGGCACCCTGAAATGAAGAACAAAAATTGGTGACTGCCTGGGAAAAAGAATGAAGTAACTTGCCCATTTCCACATAGGAACATGACAGAAACAAGGACAAGGACATCTCTCTCTAACTTCTTTAGTGAAGTGATTATTTTTACTTCTGCAAACTCCTGTCTCATCTGCTATACACTTTTCAACTTCAGCAACAAATGGGGCAATGGCTTTAAAAATAACTGTCTTCTTTAGTACCAGACTAATTCCATGCTTTCCAATGGATGAGCCAGGAATATTGTAGGAAAAGAAACTGAATAGGTATTAAATGGTATCATAAGTGATATGAAATAGGAGACCTGTCCTGCCTCTAGAGTGTGTGATGTTACAGCCTTACTGTTGCTTTAACATGGTTCTAACTGTGTTATAAAACAAATAATTGGAACGTTATATTCAGAATAACTGAAGGTGGAGGCTTTGATTTCCCATTTGAAATTTCAGAAACTTCAACATATTCTAATTCCAGCAAAACTGATTTTTCTAATAAAAATATTTTTATGATTAATTTTTTTTCCTGCCAGCTCTTAGTGCTGGTAGTTTTGGCCTAACCAGCCAGAATTTCAGGGCATCTATCTCCCAATGAATAAACTTTGTTTCTGCTGAAACTGACAGGAATTTTGTGGTACACTTCAATGAATAAACTCAGTGAAGGCTGAGCACTTCCGAAAATCTTTATGCAATTTGTCATCTTCTTCCTTATTTAAATTGTGCAGGTGTTACTTATTATCTACCAGTGTTCACCACAATGAAACATGTAAATAAAACATATATTTGCTATTTCTGTACACCTGAGGTGAAGCAGCATGTATAAGCTTTGAGATGAAAATTATAGCCCCAGGCCATATTCATGGCCATTACTGTTATTATTTATGTCTTTTTCTCCCTCTTTTTATACTACTCATAACTCATGATCAAAGGGCTGACTTTCTTATCCCTCCCTAGATATATCATCATTCAAACCATCTCTTCATTAATTCATTCCAAGGTTGTCATCAGGGGGATGCTGTCAGTTGCAATGAATGTCAGAGCAGGCCACAAATGTACTATATATGCATTCCTATGAAAGTCAGCGGATCTTGAAGCCACATTCACAATATAGTTCTGTTTTAATGTGTGTTTCCCATTTCATTAAACAAAGAACCACAAAATGTTCACTTTTACAAGTGTATTCCAGCCCACTCTCCATAGTGCTCTCAACTTACTTAAAAAGTGATTATTATTCCCTAAAATACATCATGTAAGTCAGGAGAAAGAGACACTTAAATAAGTGATCATGAAGAACTATAATAAGTTTTTTATTTGGATTTTCACATTGAATGTGGTATGACCACTTGCTTTGCAAACCATATCCTGAATTAATCTGGTTGTGGTACAATACTGTAATAGAGAAAAGCTGGGGAGAAGAGGCACCACAGTACAACAGGCCACTCTCAGCACTAACACAGGGCTCACCTAAACCTTGGCAGAAGCAGCTGGAGAACACGGTGTGCAAATACATACAGAGGTGTATATGGGCTAGGATAGTCTGTAGATGCAAATAAGTAACCACTGAACAGTGTTTCAGTCACTACTTACTACTAATTTCTGCAGAAAGCAAGCTGATTGCTGCTGCATTTTTTACTCAGGAGTGTTTATATTGTAACACTGCAGTTTCAGAAATGATGCTGAGGATGGTGAGACACTGGCACAGGTTGCCCAGAGAAGCTGTGACTGCCCCCTCACTGGCAGTGTTCAAGGCCGGGTTGCATGGGGCTTTGAGCAACCTGATCTACTGGGAGGTGTCCCTGCCCATGGCAGGGGAGTTGGAACTGGATGATCTTTGAGGTTCCTTCCAACCCAAACCATTCTATGGTTCTATGATTCTATGTTCCAGGGTTAATACTTGTCAATTAAATTCATTGCCTTCTCTAGATCTTAAGAAAACCCCTTCAAGTGATAAATAAAAATGTAAATAATTATATTAGAATATAAAAAATTCTTACCTATATTAAGGTCCCATTTTAACCTCTTTCTAAAAGCTTCATAGTTCAGATATTATTTTTACCCACTACATTTCTCTTTAGTCGCAAACTTAAGATTGCTTGTATATTTTGAAGCTGAGAAAAATTAATAATATTTAATTCTTAAAATATTTTTCTGCTTTCTAAAACCAAATCCATTAGTACTAAATTTCCAAAATAATTAATAGCTGTTCTCTTATACACATCTCAAATGCCCACAGGATATAACTTTATTTGACATGGGTTTTTTTAGCATTAATTAAAAGCCAACCTCTTTACCTGTTTATCAGGTTATTTACGGAGGTCCTTGGCAGCCCAGCCTGCGGGATACGCTCCCCATCACGCTGGCGGAGCGGGGGATGCAGCGGGAAGAGCAGCAGGGGGGAGCAAGGAGGAGCCGCTGCAGCCCCCAGTGCCCCCCCCAGCTCCGGGGCTGCGGGGCCGGCTGCGGCCGGCAGAGGGCGCCCTCGCACCGCGATCTCCCGGGGTCCCCCCTTGTCCGCCCCCGGGTTCCCTCCCGGCTTTGCCGGAGCGGGCAGGACAGGACACAACGAATAATAAAAGATAGTAAATAACTACCGTTATCTCATGAGCGTCCCGAGATGGGCGCGTTTCTGTTACCGAGCACATGCCTGACTCCAGCTTTCGGAGCCTAAGCTTCTCCAGCTGGGCAAATCACTCAGGAGCCACCCGAAGATTTGGAAGAACTGTACATATTCCAGCCTACGTTTGCCCTCAAAAGTGTTCCTCGGGTAAGCTTGTGCAAGTCACTCCCTCGTGTCCCAGCTTCCCCCAGTGACACTGGGAGGAAAAGTGTTTGGAAGTGCTGGGAGGTGCCAAGGTACCTGACATCCACCTGTGTGCAGAGCACCTAGAGATGTCCTTGTGATGTTCTGCTTCGTCATTCATAGAATCATAGAATGGATTGGGTTGGAAGGGACCTTTAAAGGTCACCTAGTCCAGTCCCCCTGCAGTGAACAGGGACATCTTCAACTAGATCAGATTGCTCAGAGCCCCATCCAATCTGACCTTGAGTGTTTCCAGGGATGAGGATTCTACCACCTCTCTGTGCAACAGAGAGGCAATAATTACAGGTTATTTATAAGCATATACGTATGTATATACACACACACAATATGTAAGTGTGCATGTTTCTCTCTGGTATGCATGTGTCTGTTCTGGGAAATCTGACAACAAAGTCCTGGGCAGACAGAACCACAGAAACAAGGGAGAGGTACCTGCTGCAGGACAGGAACTGCCATAGGGGGTTAGTGAAGTGATCCCTTGTCAGCAGCAGGAGATTCCTCATAAGGAGATGCAGGAACTCACAGTACAGCATGTCAGCAGGAAGGGGAGGTTGTTTCCTATGTTGAACCATAAGCCTTTTGCTTAAAAATAAAATAAAATAAATCACTGTTACCAGTTTGGCTATGCTGTTCACACATGGAAATGAAAAATAATGACACAGCTCGGTATCTTTTCCAGGTGTGTAAGCTGACGTAGCAAACTCCACTCAAATAGATCCATCTGGAAAAGCAAGACAGCTTCATGTTGTTTCCCATGGCCTGAAGAATTCAGGTTCAGGCAGTTAATCCAGAGGTAACTTTTGCAGTCACACTGACAGGATGGAATGAAGCATGGGAGCATCCAAGGAAACATTCAGAGGCAGGAAGTACCCTCCAGCTCCTTCAGAACATTACAGGCAGAAACTTGGGTATTTAACTCAAACTTTATCTATCCTGGTTAGTTTTGGGTTTTTTTTCATATGAAAGAAACCAGCAAATTGAGAAAGTGTTTTTTCCTTTAAAAAGGCATGAGTCTGTTTAAATAACTTTTTGAATAGAAAATTCTTTCAGCTTTACTAAGTTTCTATGTTGAGTCAGTTCGGATTTCCGTGTACATGGCAACATTGTAGTGTTTTTTCAGTCTCCACTGTTTCTGAGGCCTTTGAACAAATGCAAGGTGAAAGCCTTTTCTCCCTGTAGCACATTGCCAGGCTCTTTGGGCCGTTGGCCGGAGCTGGGAAGAGCTGTCGCTGCTGCACTGTGGCTGGCGGCTCACTCTGTGGCCTGACCTGCCTGGGCGGGTGGCTGCCTTGCCCAGCTTTGCTGAGTCCCCTGGGAGCCCAGCTGCACCCACGTGCCATTTCGGGGATGCTTCCCCACTCTGTAACCCAAACACTGCGTGTAGCAGGTGACCACTACATAAAACCTTAGTCTCTTCATGCGGGCATGAGTTTCTACAGCAATGCTTTTGTGACTGTGCTTGTGCCATCTTGATTGCCAGGGTACTGATGGTGCCCTGGTGGCATGAACACTGAGAGAGGGGTGGGACAGGTGGCACCTTGTGTGCCACGTGTGCTGGTCATGGCGATCCCGTGGCAGGTCTCCTGTGATGGGGGAGGTGTGGGTCACGCACCGTGTCCCCACACTTGGCACCTCGTGTATGGCGTGTGCATAGTGCCCCTGTGGCAGGTCTCCTCTGATGAAGAAGGTGTTGTTCATGCCACTCGGTACCTCACGCGCAGCATGTGCTGGGTGCAGTGACCCTGTGGCAGGTCTCCCGTGACAGAGGAGGTGTGGGTCATGCACCGTGTCCCTGCACTCGGTACCTCACGCACAGCATGCACCGGTGCGGTGACCCTGTGGACGGTCTCCCGTGACAGAGGAAGTGCGGGTCCTGCACTGTGTCCCGCCGCTCGGCCGTGCCCATGCCGGAGCGGGCGGCCACCCGAGCCCCGGGGGAGCGGAGGGCTGCCCGCCTCCCCACACCGCCGCCGCCCGTGGCACCTCGG
>VZRW01007113.1:0-19024 GCA_013398125.1 Aegotheles bennettii | reverse complement strand
CGCCGGCCCCCCGTGGGCAGCGCCGTGAGCCCCGGCGTCTGCGGGACCCCGGGGGCAGGCAGCGCGGGGAGGGCTCGGGGGGCAGCGGGAACCGCGGGCAGATCGCTGGGAAAGTGCATTTGCCAGCGGGGCTGTGGGGGGCATGGGGGAGCCGGGGGTCGGGCACTGGAGGAGCTGGAGGCCGGTGAAGCTGAGCAGCCCGTCGGAGCTCGCCAGGAAGGCACCAGCTGCCTTTACTTTCAATAACATTTTGCCTGACAGGAGTTACGTGGATGCAATTTTCTTTCAACTTTATTTAGCTTATGGACATGCACTACAGGTAATTCACTGATCTCTGTTTACTAAATGTGCACGCCTAATGTGTAGTCCTGGTAAATAATCATTCTCTCCTGTAGACTTGATTTTACAAAGTTTAATTGCAAAAGTACGTAAATCTGCAGTGTATTGAATCCCATTGGACTCTTGCTGAAAAGATAAGAATGTGTGACATATTTTTGTGAAGAAACATATGCACGATTTGACACACTGACAACATATGTTAAATCTGCATAAATGTGAAACACGTTAGCATACGCTATTATACATACAGAACAAAATCATTGTAACATAAAAACGAGGGGTGAAATGGATTTGTTTTTACAGTGCTGAATATTGACTTTATACAGTATAATCGAGCTTGGTAGAGATGAAACAATATTTGCTTTCAATACTCAGTGAAAATTGGTTGTATAATTCAGCTAATTGCAGCTTCACAAATTTGGTTGTGGTTTTGGTTGTTTTAAAACACTCTTCGTAACTACTGGACTTGTTTGGCTTTGAGGTGTTGTCTGAGGCCCTTGTAATTTTTGTTATCCTCACAAAGCCTTTGAGTTTAGGAAATGCTTTGCCTCCTCATTTAGAGAGGGAGAGGAATGTGGAGAGGCAAAACTTACTCACAAAGGCTAAGTGACTTGCTCAAGGTCTTTGGCGTTCCAGTCCAGCTTTACAGAGAAAACAACTTAGTACGCCAAGGCTTGGCATCTAAATAACTAGAAATAATTGGTGTGTTTTGGGACTATGTTTCCTGCTCCATTTCTCTGTCAGCTTCAGTTGCTGTCCATGATAAAACCACCTCTTTTTGGAAAGATTTGGAAAGATGTCAGACTGAAGTCTGTCCTCCTGTTGTCCTTCTGTGTTGTGCTCTTCTCTCCCTCCCTTGCTGCCTGCAGGTAGCTCATTAGGAAAAGATGATTGTGGCACTGATTTCGGTGAGAAGAGTCACAGGCTTAAAGACAGCACAGGCAAGTGTTCCCCTTGATGCAACTTCAAAATCCTGTCTGAGCAAAACTGTTTATCCCATTATTCCTCCTCCTGTTTGCTGAATTACTGAATTCCTGTTAGACAAAATGTAAATAGTAAGTGAAACACCTAAATGGTTAAAGTAACATCATTGCACTACTCTGTTCCTAGAGTAGTGTGTTAGCATTCAGATATTTATGGGTCAAGAAAGTGTTAAAATTGAGAGACTCTGCAGCTGGAGGTCTTACAATCCCACCTAGCTACCCCTTACAAGTTCTTCTGTGTGAACAGTTAGTAGAAACTTTGACACTTTATTCTTGTGGCTGTGGATATTTAAGTACTTACGCAGGTCTGCAAATGAAGAGTGGGATTTCAAACAACAGCGTGAGCTAAGGAAGGACTTTCAACCCTCTGGTGTTTTAGGAGTGGGGGGAAAAAATGGACATATTGAACATCCTAGAGAAAATGTCTGGTTTTTGGTAGCACAGACAGTCCCGTTGGTTTTTGTGTTCCTTAGAGGTGTTTAAGCACAGCTGCCTGTTACCCACAGTTCTTGTCATCCTTTGTGGAAATCAGGACACTTACTGTCCCTATGCCACCCAGCCCTTTTCCTGATAAGAAGGAACAGGAAAAAAAAGAGCATTTCTCCTGTAGCCCACAGGGCAACAACATCATTGGCATACCTTTTTTATATATTTTAGTTGAACAATCCCCACTGTAGCACTGCAGACAGAGTAAGGTAGAAGTTATTTTGTGTCAAAAGAACAGTTTCTTTTTCACAGAATTTTAAATATTTTACGAGGGGAAGAAATGAGTAAATTTTAACTTTTTTTCAGTGTTCTGTTTTGTTCTTAAGTATGCAGGTTCTTGGAAGTTTCCACTGGCAAGTCCAGGAAAGTACTAAATACTTGCTACCTTTATTCTGGCAGAATACTTTTGTCTGGGAATTTTCTGAATCAGGGGAAGGGAAGGCAGAGGAAACAAGAGGAAAGGGAAGAAGAGGCAAGAAACGAAGCAGGAAAAGAAAAGGAAAAAATACTAGTACTCTTTGAAAGAAGACAGGCATTAAAGATACTGAAGTACTAGACTGCTTTCTGGGAAATAGCTTTTAACTAGCATACAGTTGTCTCCTGATTGGTAAAACTGAAACAATTTCCTCTGTGTATCTTGTGCCTGAGACCCCTTACCTTTGTATCCCACCTGAGATCTGATGTTTCTCTAGGGCTCCAAGGTTTTTGGGGCTGCCACAGACTCTAGCAGTAGCTAAATCCCTTTTAGGTCTATAGATGTAAGACTTCTCCTGAGCAGATACAGGAGATCCTGTCTATGTCATTGCATGGCTCCTAGCCCTGGTATCAACAAGACAGGGGAATGAGAAAGAGAGCGGCTGGGTGGGTGCCTGGCAGCCAATCAGGGTCAACCTTGGGATCTCCAACAGGGTAGTGCTAAGCCTCTCCTGCCATGCATCCCTGTTTACACCTGTGCAATGTGGGTACAAATACCTTGTGGGTAGATTCCATCTACCTGCTTCTGGCGTAAATGATGATCCAAGTTGTAGGTGAGTAAATAATCCAACCTGGCAGTACTTCTCGGTCCTGCACTGCTGCATACGTCCATGTTCTAGTTAAAAAATGTCTCTTGAAAGGAACATTTTAAGAACTAGATTATACCTGTATTCTGTGTAAACTGAAGTGGTAAAAACCCACTACATTTAGATGTTATGTTTCTAATACAGTGGCCTTTGTGCCCTGAATCCATTTTATTTGGAAAATATTTTGTATGGTACACAAACAATTAAGGCCATTTTCACTAGAAAATATTAACCAAAGAAAAGCAGTAGTTGCTTTTAGTCCTTAGTCCATTCATTCTAATTAATTATTAATAAATATTAGGGGAACCCCCAAATTTCAGGGTCTGAAGGTGCCGAATACCTATTTCTTCTGGTGAAGTCAGGATGAGTCAAGTTTTAGGAGAAGGCTAGAATACTGCAGAATGAGATTGTAATGCTTTTATGCACCTTATGTTGTAAGATTACAGATGCTATGTGCCTTTTAGAAAAAATGTCATCTGGCTAAATTGTTAGTTACAAAGATTGCTCCTTGATTTGAAAGGTTAAGTAAGCAAAAATCAGTGGAAATATATAGCATACAGTAAGCATCTGTGTAACCACTAGAGCTCACTGGTGTGCTTCTTGTGCTTCCTCTGTATGGTTTTTGCAAAAGAAAGAATAATGACTTTTGGGGGTCTTGTCCTCTGGGGAAGATTGAACTCAGAATACTTGCCAATGAGAGAGGAATAGATCCTATTACGCTAACTAATGCTGCAGCCTGTTTCACTGTGTCCACCAGAGATAGCCCATGATCTCTGTAGTGTTTAGGAACTTATTTAAGTACCAAATCCACAAACACCAATATATATACTTAACTTGCAGTGGGACTTCTGATGGCAATAAAATTAAGTTCACATGTGAATATTGATGGGAGAGAGCCATATTAAAAAAAATATATTGATCAGTGCAGAGGAAGCAAGTGCTCAGTGACAGAGCAGCAGTCGGGTTGGTATAATAGATGGAAGATGAAAAAAGAAACAAAAAAACAGGTTGGAATTTTTGTTCTGAAGCAGTCTCTGGTTTGATCCACAAAAACAATCAGTCTGGACCACAGCCTCTCAAGGCTGCTTTCTTCCTTTCAGATTTGGGAGAAGTATTTGGGGTCAACTGAATTAATGTAGCAGCTTGCTTCCTACTCCCAACTGTTGTGAGTACTCCAGGGCTCCTCTCCTGCTGCACGGTTGAATGCGTGCCCATGATGGGACATCCAAATACTCAGTGCTGTTGCATGGAATGGGATTTGGCCCCTGAGACTGGAGGATGCATGTATATCTCTCAGGGTGCATGGATATCGCAGGTAAATTACGTGCTAAAGCCTGCTGCTGCTGTATGCATGCCTTTTTGTGATATGACAGTGGTGGTCCTGCCTATGACAGGAGATGTGCCTGTGCGCACAAGGAGATCAAGTATGGAGAAAGAAAGGCCTTTGGTCAGGGTGAGCTTTTGGTCACAGGAGAACAAGTATCAGGGGATAAGGGGACATCCCAGCATGTAGTCCTTGGGGCCTGTAAAAGAGGGAATTGAAACTGTCTCTACTGGAAAGACTGAGTTACTTCTCATCAAAGAGGTATTGATAACCACAAGTAAAGCAAAAAGATGCCCACCTCTTAGGAAGAGGGGATATATGTCATCAGTACATTTTCTAGCATCATTTCTATATTGTAAAGTGGAGCTTAGGAACGGTATATAATTACAGGTCCTGGAGGCTAGTTCTGATCTCAGCGGTGTGACCATCAATCCTGAACAGCTCAATTGCTTTCACTGGAATTAACTTATATTGCTGAGATGTAGCCTGATCGTGAAGGTAAAATGGAATAACCAGCTATGCCAGTGGAAGTTTTGTTTCCTTGTCCAGCGGAAAGCTGACAGACTCCTAATTTTAAGGCAGTATTGTTGCAATAGGGTGTTCCATTCAAACATTACTGTTTCCTTGATAAACTGAAAGAAAACAACCCACAGTGAATTTTAAAATACGTAATTCTTCAAAGGAAACTTTTCTTCAAAGAAACCGCTGAACTTTTTTGTAAATATCTTATTCATACCTACTGATTACAGTGATGCTTTTCAGCTTAAAAAATGTCTCATACGCACAGTTCAGGGTTTTTTTTTCCAATAAAGGTGTGGCTGTTCTGGAAGTTTGGTCAAGGCAATCACATAAACTTGCACTCTTGGGATTTACAGTAGTACCTTCACTGTGGTTTCATGTCACCAAACAGAGGAAATACTTTGTTTTCTGACCTCTGTACCAAAATTTCCATATGGAATGTGAAGATGTTTACATACTGTGAGCATGATTTTTAGACAGGGGGTTCTCATATCAAGAGCACAGCTCCAAACCTTTAATAGTTAGATTCTGCTCAGCTGTGGTATTTTGCATCTCAGTGTTGTAGACATGCCACCAGGGATCAAAGTAGTGCTGTAGAGATCCCACTTTCTTCGTAAAGCAGGCATGTGCCAGCCATCTGTTGTATCTGCTGATAGAAAACAGCAGTAAAGTTTCTCAAAGTTTTGCCAAGAAGAAAAGGGGGGATTTATTGCTTAGCAGAGATGAGTTACAAGGCACCTTGTAGTGTAAACTACATCTGGTCTCTATAGTAATTTATATGGTGTATGTGTAAACTACACAATCATTCTTTTTACACAGCAGTGTAAAGCTGCATTAAATAAGCCATTCTTCAAGATTTTAATTGTTTATCCTTTCTATAAATATTCTAATATGTTTTTAACAAAAAAATTTAAATAGTAAAGTATTTTCACTACTTCTACAGTAGTAGCTGCATTGTACAACGTAAGTGTTGAAAAGCACTGGAACTAACAGGACACCCCAAGCTTCAAGACTGTATTTTGTGAAAACATACAGATTTCTCTCCCCATGTTACTAACAGATTTTATGAAATACAAAGTCTAGACTGTGCTGCTTTCATCTTTGTGGAAATGAAAATGTTTTCTGTCCACATCACCACTTTATTACAGACCATTTCCTAAATGTGTTCTTAGTGTCTTAAAGTTGATGCCATGACAAGTAATGCCATGGAGTGAAAAGTAAGAACTAACCATAATGAGAACTAACTGGAAGAATTTTTAATTTATTTAACTTTTTCTGTTGGTATCAGTCTTTCCAAAGAGAGGTTTTTTTGAGTAACTACAAGTAAGAGTGATTTGCTTCTAGCCAAGTGAGTTAGGTACATACAAAACAGATGTAAGAAACCAAACCTAGGGCATGTATATATGTAAGAAATATGGTGTGACCCAGAGCTTTCAGAATGGAGATCTGTGGTAGGTACTTGCATCATGTTGAAGAGAATTTTAAGTATTGTATACCTTAGCTCAGATCAATGTGTTCCTGGTTAGTATTTTTAAAGATTTCAGGAAAACACATCTCAGTATCTTTTTTGTTTTACCTTCCTGTGGCTTTACACTTGGCTTGCCAGGATTTGTTCTGCTTTTATTTTCCTTTTTGTGTACAAATTCCACCTTTCAAAAGATGATACTTTACTTCTATTGGTCTCTTTTATTCTACTGTTCAACCGTGCTGGATTTTTTGTTTTGCTGGGTGTTTTTTGTTTGCTTTTTAACTGTGTATTTGTGGCCAAACCCTTCACTACATCAAACTGTAGGCCAGATGTGGTGGAAAGTGCAGTCACCCAAAATGCACAGCAAAGAGCGGACAGTTGCACAGCAATACTTAGTCTTTCTGTAACAAAGAACACAGTGTTCTTTGCATTGAACTATATGTCTAAAATGTAGTAGATATCTGTTGCTGCAAGTACATGTGCTGCAAGCAGAAGATAGCTTTATTGAATTTTCTGTTATGTAGATGGCTTTTTTGAAAATTATAAATGAAAGAAACACAAAATCAATCACATTTTGGATATGTTGTTGAATGGACAATTAACTGCATTTTGTGGAGACTGACATTCTGAAATCTTAGTTGTAATAAACTGTGACTGTAATAAAATATAGGTAATAATGTATGTAATAATGTATGTAATAATGTAATAATGTAATGAAAGACTGGCTTTTCTTATACAAAATCAAGTTGAGATCCATACAAAAATCACCTGGGCTATCTGTGACACTTTGAACTGAGCTAATTGTGTAAAGTAACAGAAATCCTGCTCAATGGGTACACATGCATCGAGATCAGATGTGTTTTCCCCCTGGCAGATGATGTGTGTGAGCTCACAGTCCTACAGGGCCTCTGCCTGTGGTGCTGGTCCTTCTAATTTCTAATTAGACCTGTCAGCCTGTAGAGGAACCTGCAGAAGATTAGTCTCTTTCCTTACTCTTACTTCATAGAAGAAAGAGCTGAACAGGGAAAAACAGACATGTCCTCAAACTTCATGCCTTGTCTCTGGACTCGCTCCAGTATGCCCATATCTCTCTTGCACTGGGGAGCCCAGAACTGGACCCAGCACTCCAGGTGTGTCTCACCAGGGCTGAGCAGAGGGGCAGGATCAGTTCCCTCAACCTGCTGGCAATGCTCTGCCTGATGCAGCCCAGAATGCTGTTGCTCTTTGCCTCAAGGGCACATTTCTGCCTTGTGGTCAACTTGGTGTTCAGCAGGACCCCCCAGGGCCTTCTCTGCAAAGCTGTTTCGCAGTTGCTTGGCCCCCAACAGGTACTGGTGCCTGGGGTTGTTCCTCCCAAGGTGTAGGAGTTTGCACTTCCCCTTGTTGAACTTCATGAGGTTCTTGTCAGCCCATTCCTTCAGTATGTTGAGGTCCTTCTGGATGGCAGCACAACCTTCTGGTGTATCGGTCACTCCTCCCAGTCTTGTATCATCTGCAAACTTGCTGAGGGTGCTCTCTGTTGCAAAGTCCAGGTCATTAATGAAGATGTTAAACAGTATGAGACCTAGTATCAGCCCCTGAGGTACACCAAAAGTGACTGGCCTCCAGCTGGACTTCGTGCTGCTGCGGCTAAACCTCAGAGCCTGGCATTGCAGCAGTCCACCTCACTTAGGAAAATTCCACTTCCTCACTTCTGTGGGGATGTTGTGGGAGTCAGTGCTGAAAGCCTTGCTAAAGTCAAGGTAAACAAAATCCACTGTTCTCCTCTCATCCTCCAATCCAGCCATTAACACAGGATGGGTCAGCCAGGAACACAAAACTGAGACTGGCTTGTACAATCACAGCGAAATAGCAAACCGAAATCTGCCTCGGAAAAAGCAATATAAATAGAGCAAAGACAGTGATACTGTTGTACAGAGGCACTGAGAAGGCTTCATCCAGCTATGATACCTGAAATCCACTATAGTGTGTGGATTCATAGTCCATTCATGGAAAACCACTTAGCTGTACAAAAATGCTGAGGAGGAGTTACACAAGTCTATCTGACTTGGGGAAGAGGCATGTGTGGGATAGAAATGCCTCAGTAAAGGCTTACAAAGATTTGGGGTGGATTTGTTTCAACCAAACAACAAGAAACCCCCTGGATTTTTTGCATCTATATATGAAATTTTGCTTTGTCTTGCAACCAACTGGTAGAATCCAGCTTGTTTGGCCATATAAGGAAAGTGGGCAACTACCTTCCAGCTGCTTCAGGACTTGCTGCCATAACTGTGAAATACTTCATTAAACAACTTAGAGACCAAACACCACTTTCAGAACTGGTCCCACAAATCCTCTGAAGTTACCCCTTAGCCTGGATAAACAGCCAGCTAAACCCAACCAATCCTAAAGGAAATAAATATACCTGACATCAAGCCTGGCAATCACCCAGCCTCAGGATTTGGCCCATCACCAGGGAAAACAAACTCCCCAAACAGGAGCCCACCGATGAGAAGACCTGTCATCAGCTCTGAGCATTGAAACACAGAAACCAGTAACAAGCACAGCAGAGCCAGCCTTTGCAACGATGGCTGGCCAGAGCTGGAGAGGGCAGGCTCTTGGGCCATCCTGACCATCAGAACAGAGAACAAGTTCAGAGCTTTCAGTACTGCAGTTATGAACCTGTTTTTTTCTGAGAACATGATGAAGACATGGAGTGATCACAACTTGTTGATGAGCAGGAGAAGATAGACTCTACCTCCAATGTTTTCTAGTTGCTCTCAACTGGCAAATGTGTGAATATTGATACAGTCAATGGCAGTCTGAGACTGAAAACCACATAAGCAAATAATCAAGTCCACTGAACACCTTCAGTAAGGAGTACAAGTACCACCTTCAGCCTGTTCCTTTTAAACTTCCATAAACACTGCTTTCATTTTTCGAAGTTTGAGCTTTAGTCAATTCTCTTTCTTGCAGTGATCTGGGAAATAAATTGAACTATTGAAACAGTCCATTTGAGTGACCAGGTTGAAAGAAATTTATTTTTTCCTTGGGAAGCCACAGATCGATCACATAGCTGCAGGCAGCTGTGTGCCTGCTGTGTTCCATGCAGGGACCTTCAGGGAGAGCAGGCAGATTGCACGACAGAGCACACCAGCATCTGCCAGAGAGGACAGAGAGACAAAATACAGTTACCCAGATCTGTAATCACAAGCAACAGATGAAATGCATAGCCATATTAAGAGTTGGGAAATAATTTGCTAGCAGGGCATGTTGACCATTACATTGGGTGGCTTATTTTTTTGTTTGTTTGTGTTGTTTGGGGTTTTTTTTAATCTCCTTCCTTCCAGTTTTGCACAGGACCTTCTATTCAGGTTGTGTGGGCACGATCAGATTTCTGTATTGGCAAAGGAGCATCACTGGAATCTTGTGACCCAATATGTTGTTCCTCTCCAGTCAGAGCTGTGGTATGTCTAGGTACAGGGTAGGTGAAGCTTACACTGTCTCTCCCAGACAGTAATTACATCAAGAACCACTTGGGTTTCAGACTTTCACTTGACGTAACAGTAGCTTTCCTTTGATGGGACAAAGTCTGCACCTTATCCTGCCCACTAACGGAGGTCACGTTTGAATTGTATCAGTGTGAATATCCTGTTTAGTTAATGGACCCTTTTTAATTGTCCTGCATTTGCAGTCAAGTAAACATAATTTATATAGTTGGTGCCATGACACCACTGTTACTATGATTTGTTTCAACAGCAATTAATTGAAACCTAACAGTATAATTGCAAGATTTAAAACATTCTAAGTATTTAACTTATTTATATAAGATCTTTATTCATCCAAAAGTAATGTTTTCTCATCCTGTAAAATACAATCAAACAGCGTAAGTTTATTCAATTACATTAATGGGGAAATATTTAAAAGGATGTGGAATCTGAAAGTTTGTTGTCAGGATGAATGTTTACCTGAAGGTGTAGCGCTTGCAGCCCCTGCAAGTTGTAGTGAACTCTCTATTCCTCTACCTCTCCCCAGCCCCAACAACTGCTACAGAAACTTCTGTCTCTAGGTTTATACATGTTTCTTGTCCTTGTCTACAAAGACTGAGGTAACTGCAGTAAGGTCTTTTCCCCACTTCTTGGTTTAGAGCAGGTGATGGATCGTACCCAGGTTCTTCAGGATTTCTTCCCATCCCCAGGCCAGAGGTCTTATGAAGAATGGGGAGCAAAAAAACAGTTTGGTGAGAGATGGAAAGAAAGGGGTGGCCGTTGCCCTTCTGTGAAAGTGGTATTATGAGATTCTTCCCTCTTTGATTTCTTTATAGCCACTCCCCATCAAAACAGAGGAGGATCCCAAAACTAACCATCTCTGCTCTGAGGAGAGAGCTGTGCTAGTCTCCAGCTCAGGCTGTGTCTGGTTATTCCAGTCAGGAGAGGGGAAGGTGGAGGAAGCAGCCAGTCCGGAGAGGCTTCCCTAAGTGTAGTGAGACATAGAAAGGAGAGCTGAAGTTTTTCTTACAACCTGAGCAGAATCTCTTGAACTGATACTCAATTATGAGAGTTTGCAACACTATTTCACACCTTATTATTATGCCGGCCAACAAATCTGGTTTTGCTACCCCAGCCGTGTTCACAGGACAGTTTACTCTAAATGCATAAGCATCTACTCTGATGATAATCAAGCAGTAAGGAGATGTTTAGCTTGCTTTTTATCTCTGATTATAGACTTCCAGATAAGCGAGATTTAGTAATGGCATGCTTAAAATAGTTCCTGTGGTAAAGTCTAAGTTACATTTCAGGCAAGCACAAGATAAGCTACTGACCACTCTCAGTGCATAGAAACTATTTTAAAACATGTATTTGAAAAAGCAAAAAAGCAAAAAGCCTTGAATTTAAATTTGTACAATACGCATGTTGAAAACCCAACCATTGACTAAACACCTTTCATTATATCGTGAATATTGGACCTTCTAACCAAGGTGTGTTGTTCACTCGTTGTCCCTTAGGAGGATGTTAATAGTCTACAGATAAATAATTTTTCTGAAGACAGATTTCTACTACTTCAGAAATCTGCATTTGAAAACATGGTGGATATTTGCATATGACCAGCATGGTTTGGACTTAAGAGTTTTTTCCATACACATTTCCCGCCAAAAATTTCTACTGAACCTTGTGGTCAGCACGTTGTGGCATTCCAGTTTTTACCATACCTAATTCATATGCATCTGCTTGTTAAATACAATTGAAAGGTTACAGAAGCAAACTGTTAAATGAAGGCAGTTGACCTTTATGTGCAAGCATGTTTTCCCTAGACCTCTGCACATCTTGTACCGCACAGCTTGCAACTATGTGGTTTACTGTGTATCTGCATATTAATATTTCCATTGGTTTAATGGGCCAGATTTTGACAGGCTACTAAGCATTTGTAACAGCCATTCACTCTGAGGAAACCGCAGGATTTCAGCACCAGATCTTTGCCTTTTGCCTATATGAGATTCACAGTTACAGAAAAAGCTGCATGATGTTACGTCTCATAGATGAGTGTTAGTATGGGATCATATCCTTAATGCGTTTTTAATGTCCTGTAAAAACAAGGAGACAGAGTTAGGACTGTACATGCAGCATGATTGGCTGGTATTTCTGGATTTTTTACTGTTTAACTGGATCAAAGAATCATAGAATCATGGAATGGTTTGGGTTGGAAGGGGCCTTAAAGATCATTTAGCTCCAACCCCCCTGCCATGGTCAGGGACACCTCCCACTAGACCAGGTTGCTCCAAGCCCCATCCGGCCTGGCCTTGATCACTGCTAGGGAGGGGGAAGCCACTACGTCTCTACACCGTAAGACTTTTTGAAAGTATTTTCTTATTAACACAAGTGTTTTTTGTATAGCATTTCCTCTGTTTCCTTTTAAAAAAAGATTGAAAGGTAGAAAGGATTAGGAAAAAACCCCACTTTTTTCCTCAGAGATTTAAAATTTTGAAAATAGTTGGTATGTTGCATAAACTTAATCCTGTTGTCTCGGCAGCAGTGTGTCTCTTCACACAGAGCGCAGCAGAGATGGGATCTCCTTTTTCTCACACTGGAGAGAGTGTGGGAGAGTCCCTCTTCCCAGCAAAGCTGAAGAGAGCAGGTTGTGTGGCCTCTTCCTCAGCTGCAGCGCTCCCGAGCTGTGCTTGCATGGTCCTTCTGTGGTACATCTGAGGAGATCCACAGGAGGGAGCCCATATGCTGTGTGCACCACCATAGTGGCAAAGGCTGTTGAAGGAGTGTCAGGCTGTCTTGATTCAGGAGCCCACTTGTTCCTGTCTGATTTGCCTGAGCACCTCATGTGCAAAAGCAGCAGAGCATGGGCCCCACCTTTGCACCAGAACAGCATCGTCCTTAGATGAGACAAGGCAAACCCTGACCAGTGGATTTCCTTAATGGCAAGCATCTGCTATACGTACAGTTGGTATGATCACAAAAGCCTCCTGGTGCAGCATCCTTGTCCATTTGCTTCTGTAACCCTCTGTCCAACATTTTCTAAGATGTGTAAAGACAGCCACTTGAAAACAGATGTGCAGCCTATCCTTAGCTCAGCTGCGCAGCACACTTAAGTGGCATGCCATGGGCGGAACGGCAGCACTTGGCATGTGTCTCACTTTCCTGAGAGGTGTGTAATTTTCCATTTAAACAGTACAGCTCCCTGGTCACGTTTCAGAAATGTGTTTGTAATCCAGTATTGCTCCGAAGAACTTTTGTTAACACAAACTGCCTCAAGCTTAAAAATGTTACAAACATGAGTCAACTTGAATTACTCCTGATGTATAACCTTAACAAACAATTGCAAGATCGTATTTCTGAGGATGGAATCATGTGTTTGGATTTTTCATTTTTCTCAGAGATAAAAAGCCTTGTGTCTACATGATGGCTCTGGCAGTGCCATCAGAAATGTGCATGCCCTACTTGAATGCAGGTTCTGTTGGCTTCAGTTGTGCATTGGAGGAACCATCTGATGATTCTCAGCTGAATTTCTTCCTCACTCCAGGATAATGAAATTTGAGAGTGCAGTGAAAAAAGTTGGTGTCTGCCAGCGGCACAGGAACAATTCACCTCGCTTCCAGTGCTATTCCACAACAGCTTCAGCCAGGCTAGCAGCTGACTCCATCCCATCTTCTTTCCCATCCCTGGTCACACATTTCCATTCTCTTTCTTGTGCCAGTGCTGTGTGGCTGCTCAGGGAATTGCTCTGACTGTAAACTACAGCCCTACAGAAAGAAGTGATTAATTTTAACTTTATCTGCTGTCTTGGTTAGCTTATCACACGGCCATGTCTGAAGAGGGCAGGACTTCAACAGCCCAATCTTAGGCTGCCTTGAGTTGCCCTGGTGCAGTCCCAGTACTGCAAGCTACAGAAAATGGCAAATCAAATCAAAACAGAGACACCACTCCAAGACCCCAGGTCTCTTCTAAGGCAGAAGTTCAAGCAGAATCAAACAAAATTAACTAAGTTGACTAGTATCACAGTGAGTCTTGCTGCAGATGACAGGGAGGGTTTGACAAGCATTTCATTTCTGTGCCCTGTAGTGATGCAGAGAGCAGACCTGACAGCTCAGCAAGGTTTGCAGTGAGGGAGATTGTTCTTCTCCAGTGTTTTTTTCTTCCTGAAAGTAACGTGTATCACACAGCTCAGAGCTACTTCATTTAGTCAGTGAAGGCTGGTTTGGGGGATTTGGAGAAGCTCCAGCAGCCTTTAACTCCAGCTGAAATTAGGGATTGTCAGCACATCTGGGATGTATTGAGCGACAACAAGGACAATTTGGCCTCGGTCTGGAAGAGCAGACCAGATTTACCATAGCTGTGCATCAGGGAGCAAATTACATCTCTGATTTTAGCAAAACTCCTTCACCCCAAATGGAGCAGTTATCTCAAAGCAGAGTGTAGATGTATGCTGTTATCCTGCTGTTTTTTCATCAGAGCTAAAATTGGCTTTGAGGAGGTCCACACATTCATGTCTGAAGCTGAAATGTCCCACTGGCTTTTTCTCTAATAAAAATAAGGTTGGGGTGTCTGCACAGCATTCTTCTGGGGAGCTTTCAGCTGCTGGCCCTTCCTGTCAGGGTTTATACTGACAGATGATAGGTAACATTATCCAGAGTTAAAAAAAAAAAACCAAACAACAAACAAACAAACAAACAAACAAAATCCCTAGAAGTATGTAGATGTCCCAAATAAATTTCCTACCTTTATGAGTAGGACTTATTTCTGCAAATGTGTGCAGAGGGTTCGTCTGGAAGCTTAACTTGACCCTGACTGTCATAAATCTTCTAATTTCTTTCATCTTCCTCAAATGGAGGATTGCTCTGGCCTTGCCAGCACTTTCTATGTCAGAACACTGCTTTTGTCTTTAACCATGTTAATCTGCACAAAACTTTTATCCTAGAAAGTGGCAGGTCAATTTCTTAATCCTATTAAAGAAAGGGACATGTTCATCATCTGAATCCCCTTTAAAGGCAGATTGTGACAAGAGGAAAGGAAGGCAAAAAGGACAGACCTTGAGGAGTAGGAAGGGATTTGAACACTAGCAGTGGCTAGAGGCAGAGGGAAGGCATTTTTGTTGAGAGGATTTCTCCACTCGGTAAAATGATACCAAGTGCAGATAGCTGTCTGTGCTCTGCAGCGCAGCCCACGTGCCACCTTGACATGGAGGACTCATCGCCTCTCAGGTATGACTTTGCTCTCAAACCAGTACAGAAAAATGCAGCAGAGTGAGTCCAGGTGAAGATGCCTATGCTGCGAATAGACTCCATCTGCATCCAGGTTGAGAGAGAAAGGCAGTTCAAGATAGCACATAAATTGGACTCTGTCTGGGCTGAATTTTCTTCTGCAAGTGGTGATCTCTCTGTTCTGAGAGTACAGGAAGTTGAGGATGAGCTGGCTTAAACAAAGATACTTCATATACTTCATATACTTTGGACCTTTCTGGACCTAAACTCAAAAGACTGGACTCTGTGAGACTGGTACTGTAACCCAGGGATGAAGCTGTGCATACCCTGCCTATGGAAACAATCTGAAAGACAGAAAAGCTGTTTGTAGAAAATGTTCAATTTCTCATCAGAAACTGGGGATAAGGTAATGTTTCCCTGCTTTAGTATGAAGATAACTCCATCTTGCTTTGAAAGTTTTAAGTATGGTTTTGGAGGACATAACTACATGGAGGCCTGTGTGGTACATGGAAATATTACAGTAGTATATGTCCGCTTGTCTCAGGAGTCTCATCTCGGTAGACAAATCAGTGTTCATTTTCAGATATACTGATCAAACTTTCTATTTAAATAATAAATTTAGTTCTTCTTTCATAGTAGTATCTAGAATTTGCTTTGGTCAATGGCAGCCCATAAAACAAGAACAAGTTACTCTGGATATTCACAAAAAAAGGCGTTTGGAAAATCCATGCAGCAGATGTTAAAAGATAGCAGTGTTAAATAAGTATTTCTAACAACTAATCGGGAAAGAGTTCAAGTTTTATCAAAGCCTTTTCATTGTAACTTTTAAACACTTGTTTGCTTGGAATACAAGGCTAAAGACCATCATCTACTGAGCAGTAAATAAGCTCTCACTCAGAGGTGCTGCAAGCTTTCTGTCACTTGAATATGCTAAAGTGGAAGCATCTCTCTTTGAGACCCTAGAAGGACTCCAGTCCGACAGAAGCTGCTGTGAGATTTCATAACTTTTGAGAACGTTCATTGCTTACATTTTGGGGAGAGATATTTATTATACAGGAGTGCCAGTTAAAGCCAAGAGTGAAACACATGGACTCAATAAAGGCCCAATTACATGACCTTTGCTGTTTGCCACGCTTTTAGCTTGTGTGAGTTATTGATTACACTTTCACGAGATCATAATCAGAAGGTTGTTCTTTGGTAATGGTGTGCTAGAGAAGCTTTATCCTCAACTTCAAAGCTGTCCTGTGAGGCTTAAGAAAAAAGAGTTGGAATTCTGAAGCATGGCCAAAATGGATCTGTGTGCATTATCCATGTTTACCACCATGCAAGAGGTGGATTAGCTTACTCTTCAGCTGTGAACTTTCTCTCATCACATCAGATGAGCCACCGTCTCTAAGGTTCACCTTTGTGCTTTAAAAAATACTCTGTTAAATTAAATGTAGTGTCAGCTCAGATCTCCATCATAATTAGTCTAAATACTTGTTAGTGCTATCATTTCCTTAATTGTAAAGGTTTTATTGACATTATTTTACATTCTCTGAAAAGACTTTTCAGGCTAATTTATAAATTATAAATAAACCTATCCAGAGCTTGAAACTGCAAACTGTCTGTAATTTATGTAAGAATACACTCCCAGGACCAGCCAGCCCAAGGTTTTCATTTATTTTTCAAGCTGTGAGGGGAAGAAAATAACCTCACAGTTTATTTTCAATGTAGATAAAGCCACATAGATGTGTTGCAGGTGCCAGCAGCAGACCTGTACAGCATTTTTTTGTTGGAACTAACCTGATGAGGCAGTATTTGAGTATTTTTTTTCTCTAAGGAGTGGTGATAATTTCCCCATTTTTTATTAGCCTTCGGAAATTGGTGTTTTGGACATCCCTGATCATAAAATAGCCACTAATCTTGAGAGATCACTAATCTTTTGCTGAGTGACAAAAGAATGAATTAGCCCTTCCTGTGATGGAAAAAGAAGTAAGTTTTCACCAGAAGAGCTTTTACCAGTTCTTAGGATGCCAGAACAATATGTTTCATTAAATATTTGAAGAAAGTGAAGGCTTCTGTATCTTTTATGTTTTTAAAATCTGAACTCCTTATTCTGTTTCTCTTTTTGGTGCATTACTTGCTTCTTTCCCCTTCCCCAAAGCAGAGTTACCTAATTTTCATATGTAAGACATAGGAGAAAAGAATTTAAAGGAAACTTGTGTACCACGTATACATTCCACCCTGGTTCATGCTGAGAAATATAATTCCTTGCTAGGAATTTTAAAGATGTAATTAACAGTGCATATTTATGAAACCCTAATAATTTTGTCTGCTTTTAGCTTAAGTCTCTCAAAAGTATCTCTAGTGAAGCAGGAATAAAATACATTGCAGAAAACCCATTAAACAAGAAAACTTCTAGGTATGAGTTGTGCTCTCTTGCTTTCTCTTTTGTTTCTGAATAAAGCAAGGTAGAGAAGGAGTGACAAACTCCAAGTCTTCCCTCAATGAGGAGCTGTAAATTTGTTGTGATTTTGTTTTTTAAGGAATTCTGCATGCCTCGTGCCTTTGTTAGCAGTGTACTTGTGCTTACCTGGAAATAGCTGTGGATATGTTCATCCATACACTGCTTTCCAAGGCTTTAGCCTTGTGGAACTACCCCACCATCCCCACTGCAGTTACCTGCTGCATCAAAGGATTGACTCTGATCTAAACCAAAATCATATTTTCATTGGCAGTCTAATGATGGACAGGAATGTGCAACAGGCATTTATTTGGCCTTCTGTTTCAGGTAGCCTGCTTTTCCTGCCCACGAGGATGAGTTTCAAAGCTAATGCTCTGCTGGTGTACTTGGGTTTTTCACCGGTGCCCCTCTCAAACCCCACTCTTTCTGCCAGACTCTTCAGCTTCCAGTCTTGTGTCGGTTTCAAATGACCTCTTGAAATGCTAGAGTGCTTCCAGAGCTCAAGGTCTGCTGAGAGAAAATATCAGCTCAAAATGACCAAGTAGCTGCCTTGTTTCTATGTCTCCCAAAGAGCAAACAACTGTCAGAAACTAAAATGCTAAACGTGATCTAAGTCTAATAATTTGTGGCCTCACCAAGCTTATTGACAGTGATTTCTTCATATTACTTATCTTTACAGAAATTATTTTCTCATTACTTGGAGGAAAGGCTAATGTATTCTGCAAAGATTTCTGTTCATCTCTTCTTTGCAAAGCATTCTTGAAAGCCTGCAGTGTCACCTTTCAAAATCTGGGGCTCCTTTTGAAAACCACTAAGAAATTTCTCTTTTCCAGCTTTCTAAATCATTCTGTTGGAGGATCTGATTTGCCATCCACAGGCACATGCCACAGGAGATGTTAAACACCCGTTAGTCATCTTCCATTGACAAAATCAGAGTTTTTGTACTATTCTTCTTCTAAAACCATTAAAACCACAAGTGGTTATTGTTGAAAGTTGCATGCACAGATTCACTCTGTTATTAAAAAAGTCTTCCTCCTGGTGCATGAATTTTCTTCAGTCTGCCACGTTTTTTGTGACAGGAAGAAGGCAGGCATAAAACAGGCTTTGCAGAGTTGTGTGCATTTCACCACAGCATTGTGTAATTAGCACTGTCACATAATGTATTTTTTTTTTTTGAGATTGCCAATTTCACTGAAATCTAATTTGGGGTCCTTCTTTTTTAGAAACACCAAAATATCTCTATTTTTCCTTTTGTGTGCATCTCTGCTTTTGTTAATTCTTCTGCTTCAGTTCATTCCCAAAACCCTAAGCAGCCAGTACTGGAAAACAGGTGGGTTATCCTGTCTTCTGTGTAAAATTTCACAGAATCACAGAATTCTAGGGTTGGAAGGGACCTCAAAGGATCATCTAGTCCAACCCTCCTGCCAGAGCAGGGTCACCTAGAGTAGATCACACAGGAACGCATCCAGGCGGGTTTTGAATGTCTCCAGCGAAGGAGACTCCACAACCTCTCTGGGCAGCCTATTCCAGTGCTCTGTCACTCTCACAGTGAAGAAGTTTCTCCTGATATTCACATGGAACCTCCTATGCTCCAGTTTGCAACCATTACCCCTTGTCCTATCATTGGTCATTACTGAAAAAAGCTTTGCTCCATTGTCCTGACACTCACCCTTTGTAAACATGGATGTAAACATATTTGTAAACATGGATGA
>VZRW01007111.1:222544-269063 GCA_013398125.1 Aegotheles bennettii | reverse complement strand
GGAGAGGAACTTTTTACAAGGGGGGTTGGGTTTAAACTGAAAAAGAGTAGATTTAGATTAGATATTAGGAAGAAGTTCTTTATTGTAAGGGTAATGAGACACTGGCACAGGTTGTCCAGAGAGGCTGTGGCTGCACCCTCCCTGACAGTGTTGAAGGCCATGTTGAATGGGGCTTTGAGCAACTTGGTCTAGTGAGAGGTGTCCCTGCCCATGACAGGGGGTTTGGAACTACATGATCCCCTCCAACCCAGACCACTCTATCATTCTATTTTAAAATCTATAGCTAGAATTGAGCATATTATTTCACGTGAAGAAAGTGATAAAAAGATTGTACTAGGGTGAGGGATAAACTCTGTGAACAGAGAGGGACCTTTAGGACTAAGGCAGACCACACTCCCTGAAGTGTAAATAAACGTATCAGCAGCCTGATGTGAATCATGTAGGAGAACACTGGTAGAGATCAGTTTTACATTAAATGAATTATGACAGAAGGTTCTCCTGCAGCTCCTCTGGTTTCCTGGAAATTTTTTTCTTCTTGTATTTCTCATCTGTTCTCCCCTCTTTTGTATCATGCTTTTTGCCTTCCTCACTGCTCTCTGAAGCCATTCATCAAAGTAAGATACTCAGAAATTCTTTGCTACTCCATCTTCTCTCTTTATAAAGAAACAAAACCCCAAAATATATGTAAAGCAAAAGCAACACCTCTGCTAAAGCTCTAAATTATTTGTTAATTACAACAAATGAAAATATACTAAGTAAATTAGTCACTGACTGATTTGCTCAGGTTCAGTGGGAAAAAAAAGGTAGAAAAAACTTGCTCAAACAAACATGATCTGTGGTTAAAATAGCTTCACTGACACAAAGGCTATTGTACAACAGAGTTTAAAATGTGTTTAACAGAACTCTGTAGTTACTTAGTCTGTGATTTTATGCCCTGCCATGGCTGCCGTACTTTGCAGAACTGGTCCTTGAAGTGATCATGCTGGAATTATATTTTATATTTCACATAGAGCATATTTGTCGTATGTACCCTGACTTAATGGGAAGATTGACTCAGTATTCATTGTCAAAGCACTCAGGGGTTGACTTTATGTAATGAGATTACTTGCTTTGTTCCTCCTCCACGAAACTGTGAATGCATGAGTTTGACTTATATTGCAATGTTTCCTTCGGTAATAAGATGAAGACACTGCAGGAAAGTTGCCTAGTATGCTTTTTACAGTAAGTATGCTTCAGTATTTTTTGCTTTTTTACATGGGGCAGACTTTTCATTACTATCATTTACTAAATGATAGTATCACAACAAATAAGGCATCATATTTAAAATTATCTTGCAATTCAGAAGTCATGCCAAATAATAGCTAATACAGCATACCTTATATACTAATTTGTTTTTAACCCTACATATCTCAATTTTGTTTTAGCAGTCCCATCTGGCTTCCTTATTTTAAAGGAATATTCTCGAGGCTGGTATTTTTCGTGTTCCTACTTAATCCAAAAGTTAGTTTTGATCAAACCATCAAAAAATGAACCTCCCCAAAAAATCAACATTCTATATTAAAATTTTATACATTCAAATACTATATTTCAGGGATTGTATTGTGGTCTTCTGTGGTAACCTGGAAATCAAGAGAGCTGGGATTGTTCCAAAGCTTGGGATAAAGTGTGTAAAGCTGATATGTGATCTTTTGTCTGCAATAGTTTGAGGCATAAACTCGGCAACCCAATCCTACACATTAGAAAAAATGTAAAACCTATGGGCAGGACCTCAGCTGATGTGTGTTTTTGCATGGAAGCAGCTCAGGTATTTTAGTGTAGCGTATCCTATAAAACCACTTCACAGCTGTATTTTTCAACACTGCTATTCTATGGCAGCATTTCCCTTCCTGTTTTGCCAGAATATGGTCAATGCCTCTATCAGTGTACTCAGAGGTTCAAGTTCTGTTTGCATGTGGTCTGTAAGCTGGGATATAAATGAAGAAAACTGCATTCTGTATTTGACACTCCCATAGAAAAACTTGCCCAAGGCATAGCATACTGGGTACAGCATTTTTGTAATAACTGACCTTTTTTTATCATCATCTTTGATTTATTCAGGACTTCATTGTGTCCTTTATTGAGAAAATTTAATTATTTTTCATAGCTACTACTGTTTACATTCTTTTTTCACTCTTCCTCCTATCTTCTCTTTCTCTTCTTCTATCTGCTGATTCCTTATATTTTCAGTATGGAGTATCTTACCTGACAATAATGCTGTTGCTGCCCAGTTCCCCTCTCCAGTGTCCTCTTCACTCCAACCTCATACCATGCCTCAGTAATCTCCTATGGAACAGTATCAACATTGATAATGCTTCAGTCAAGTGGCTGGCAAAAGGGGTTTAAGTATTTCTAAAGCTCTTTTATCTGAAGACATTCTTGTGTTTTTGGTACTTTGTTCACAGTTGGAAGTTTCAGAACTGTGAAAATTAAAATATTTTTTCATAGAAAGTTAATATACTGCGAAATACAGGTATAACTGACTTAATTTTATTCCTCCTACACCCCATCAAGCTTCTTCATAGAACTTGAAATTTTCTAGACCTCTGCTCTATGAGATGCATACATATACATGTACACACCCTATAATTTATAATGAATTATCCTAATAAATACTTTAGAAATAATTTTTTTGAATATTTAAGACAGTGAAAGCTTTAATATGGTAATTCATTATAAATTTAGAGGCCTAGAACGCTACTGCTTTTAATATCTACCATTTGCTTTTGTATCAAACTTCATGAAATTAGATGAATTTTAAACTAATTCTCTCCTGGTCTTTTCAGAGTACTATATCAAAATTGCTGTGTTCACAGACATAGTAGAGAGTACTATCAATACAGGGCAATGTTGCTGTTGAATGATAGAGTTGAGTAACTCATAAAGAACTCCTAGTCAGCATTATAGCTATTTCTATTAGAGAAAACAAGTCATTAAATAAAGGATAGAGAAAGTCAGTTACTACAGGTAAGTAGTTAGACTAATCCCACCTATAAAACCAAGTTTTTTTCCTTACACTGCATGTTAAAAGCAGTGTATCTATTCATAGCATAGCTCCTGAGCTGACCTGCAAGGCCATTCACTTCTTTCCTGTGCTCTGGTGTTAAGGTAGACATTACCCATATGGCAGTGGCAGAACAGAAGGACATCTAGTAATTTGCTATAGTGTCCCTATTACAACTATGTTGATCCCTTAACTGTTACGTTTTACCTAGTGGCTTTCTACTGGTTTATCCTAGATTGCGAGTACTGTGGTTCAGATACTGTTCCTATCTGCATGTTTGCACTGTATCAAGCACACTCTGGCTAACTCTGGTGTTTATAAAGCTAAGATTTAGGAAATTTTATTTCCATTTCAGCTGTCATTATTTGTGATTCTGGCAAACCTCTGAACCTCTTTCTGTATCAGAGCCCTCTGTAAAAAACAGGAGTAATCAGTCCTTCTACTCATGGCTCGTAGTTAAATGTTTCCAAGAAGGGTTTGGAAGTCCAGTAATACAATATTATTATAGTGTATGGAAAAGTGGAACACTGCAAAAGGTGTAAAATTGAGTTCCATTTTTAAAGTGGCTTCTTTTATTTGTGTAAGAAAATGTAAAACAGCAAAAGAAAAGAGAGTCATATACTTATGATGTCTTTAAGTCATGTTTTCTAAGTTTACTTAAGAATCACTGTAGTGTGTGGCCAAAACAGTCTTTGGTAGTATAAAAGCAAGTCTAATTTCTCTTACGTGTATTTGTACAAAAAAATAAAAGTTTTCTGCAATAATAGCTCAGAGCAGTGTCATTTCTGATATACAGTGCAAATTAACCTAACTGACTGGCCACTGTTACATTCGTTTGGGACTAATCAGAGCTTATAATCCATTTTATCTGGTATTCTTGTACTTTTGTTGCTAAGCAGCTAAAGCCATTATGCAGATATTGCTATATGGGTGTAATCAGTTTAACACAAGTTTGCATTGCCTTTTATTACTGATTAGTGTCAAATTAGAACTTTTTAGGGCCCGATTCTGTTCATTATTATCCCTGCTTCAGTGGATTTATACGGGTGAAACAAAAGGCTAAATTAGTCCCTATATTTTTAGCTACTTCAGTGCTAAAATCTTTTCATACAATTTAAGTATAAAATTATTTACAAAGGTTTCTTAATGGTAAGTGTTAACTATGGTAAAAAGGTAGAGTAAAATGGTTGGTAAGCATAGAGCAATGTTATTTATGCTGTTTATATTATGATACCTTTTAATATAAATTTATAAATATTTCTATTAAAACTTAATTTTAATATTTTTGTAACTGTATTATTCTATATACAGATACACAGAATATGTGTAATAGTAGCTATTTTTTAATTCCCAGTTGGTTTCTACAGGTGTTCATATCATAAGAAATTAAAATGAACTTATGTTGACTCATTCTTCAGAATATTTCCTGAAGCACTAGAAGTTAGAGTAGTATCTGGTGATGTTTCATGTATTATGCTGTCAAGAAGTCATGTAAATACATGAAATTTTGCTAGAATTAGATTTTTCAGAAATTTGGGTAGTGTGTATGTTAAATTTAGATTTCCTGTTGACTGCTACACAGTGCAGTCAGTGCAGTGAATGCACTGCCTGCAATCATTGTATTGTCTAAAAGCAGACACTGTGGTCAAGAATAGTTGGAACGGTAAAGCTGGTTATTAAATACTGTAATTATTGTCTCTCACACACACAAGCCCCTGTTTCCAGCATGATGACCCGCTTTTGGGAAACTTGCTATTATGCTGCTCAGTTATTGCTAGCTGCTCTTGAAGGTTTATTAAAGCCTGGTTAGCTCACTGAAGAGTCATTGTTCGCATTAGTCCTTTTAGTGTTAAACTTCAAGTCAGGCTATCAGTGCAGCCAGGCTCATCAAGGGCCCGTAGTAGAAATTACTCCTCCAGCATCAATCAGAAGAGTCTAAATGCTTCTCTTTCAGACAGGAAAGACTTTTATTTTGCGATGTAGCACCCAAACTGAACAGGACTCTTTCACACCCTCTCAAAGCTAGGGCTTGTTTCTAGTTTGCGTGCATACAAGTGAGTTCTGCAGCTGCAGCTCCATGGATTGCTTTGCTGTAACCAACTGGGGCCTCAACAACCCCGGAATAGTCCCAAGTCAGCACCTGTGGCCACAATTCACTGCAACTGCCAACATGAACTAGGTGAGGGCAAGCTGGAGTTTGTACTGATTTTATTTATCTCAGTTCTCATATCTGCATATTCGGGTTTTAGAGTTAACTATGCCAGTAGTTCACTGTGTTAGAAACATCTTAGTGTAGCCAAGTATAAAATTCAACTTCAAGGTTTTAATCCTGATGTGATCATGTGCAGACAGGAGGTTTTTAGGATAACAGGTGGAGCTAAGCGCCTTTTAGGTGCTGTTTTCATATCTCTTGGACAGAGTAGCTGGAACTACATATTGCACACTTTTCCTCTTGGGAAAAATGTGTTTCTCCAGCTGGGGCATGTTTGAGGGTAGAAATTTTCAGAGGATCTACCAGATGCTTTGCCAGTAACTTTCCTGGCAAGTCTGTCTGTCTTGTACACCATGCATTAGCAGAGATCAGAGGAGACAGGAATATTGTCATCCAGACAGGGCAAAGGGGGTAGCAGACTTTAAACAGAACTGGAATAGATCCATCACATACTGGGTCCGCAAAATCTCTGTATAAGCTTTGCACTGTGGCTGTGTTAACGTCATGCTGGTTGGTTCCTCATCTGGCATTCTTAATTTTACAACTTTTGTTGTCCATCCAGCAGGACACTTGAACAATGTTACTCGAAATGAAATCCTACAGATTAAGGCTGAATTGTGACTTTTAGTTTAGTTTTGTCCTGGGAGAGATGAGTTGGAAGGATAAGAGTAATCTGCCTTGTGGCAGCAGCCCTTGGAAGAAATGTGCCTGATGAGTTTGTAACAGGATCTGTCACTCTGCAGCCATGTGCTGTGACCCTCTTTTCTGTCCTTGCTCTGCATCTAGGTCTCATAACCATCCTCACACCTGATGAGGGATCTGCTTTTGGACAGTATGTGACCTACCTGAACCCACTGACCCTTTGTCCTAGCACCCTCTGTGCTTTTTTTTGTATTTTATAGCCATAAAGCACTATTCACAATTTGCCTCTAATGGGTTCAATATAAAATAAATTTTGTAAAGATGAAACCTATCTTTAAAATAAGTGGAATTGTAATGCTCATGTGGGTAGCTATCAGGATGCCTCATTTATACTAGTTAACTGTTTCAAAAGTTATTTAAAGAAGGCCTGTTTTACCTGAGTGATTGTGGAAGAGCATTTAATACTGTGTTTGTTAGGTGTTGCTGTTACAAGTAAACAGCTAATGCACCCCAAAGGAAGAGTCAGGAAAAAGGAAACTGCATATAAAATTTGATTCTTCTGCAGCTTCTTTTCTAAATGCAGGAAATTATTCTCTTTGGAATTCATTGGGGCACTTCACTACAACTTTTTTTTTTACTTTTTTTTTTTTTTTGTAACAACAGTAAGCTTAGTAAACAACCATTGTACATGAGAGAATTTCACCATGGAAAAGAAGTGGAATTTACAAAAAACTTTATTTTGCATCTTTAGTAAAATTTGCATTGTTATTTTTAGCACATACACAGAGTAATTTTAGTTTTGGCATAACATGTCACCATGTGTGAGGTGGGCCAAACTTGAGTAGTGTGTAACTTAAATTACACTTGATCTCTTCATCTCAAAACTACAGTATCAGATTATTTTTACCCTGTTAGTGGGTGTGTGAGAAGATCTAAGGGAATCCAGTTTATGCCATTTTTTCTCCCTTGTGGGTGATTACTTTTAGCAGAAACACACACATTTTTTTCGATGGCAGCAGGCTTTACTCTTGCCTAATTGCTGTGGGCTGAGTAGTGATGCCAAGCCTATATTCTCATGGCTGTGTGTGGGGAAGCATGTAGAGAGCTTCTTTTTGTTCTGCATAAGGTGAGTCCAAGGCCATTCTGTAAGCTGAGAAGTGTTCAGTCTATTGTTTATCTCCTTAAAAAAGATGACAAGGAAGGTGATCCATAGTGTAAACTTAGCAGTTAAGAGAAGCGACTCTCTGGAGAAGAGCCTGTGAGTCCCCAGTGCCTCTGCCAGGGCTGAAATGCTATATAAAGAATATATATAACATCCCCTAACATTAAGAAACAGTAAACATAGATCTATAAAACGTGTACAGGTAAACTGTATCTCATCATTAATGCTTTCTGTTCTCTGAAACTGATAGGTCATTAAAAAGTAATTGTTCAGAACTAAGGAAACCTGAATAATGAAGACTCCTTCCAAGTACTGGCTGTGCTTATTAGTATAGTAGTTCATAGGAATGCGAAGAGTGTTTAGCAATTGGGAGGTCATGACAGTGAACATTAGATTTTGGACTCTGCTATTTCATCTTATAGCAAATAGCTGTGAACTGCTGTGAAGCACTTTTTTCTTTCATTCTCCACTTTCTATGGCTAAAAATGCGCGTAGTCACCCTTAAATGAGACTGAAAAGAGGGAAGGGGCTGTGAGTTCTACTTAATGTTCCTTTCATAGTAAGTAGATTCTGATTATTACTGAAACATGACTTATTTATATTGTGATCTCAGAATATAGTCCCTTAACATGTCTATTATATTATAAAATTAGTATAAAACAGTGTTATAAATTTTTTCCAAAGGGAAATCCTCTGCCTAATTTGCTCACAGACTTTCTCTGCCTACACAGTGTAGCACAAATATTTTACTTATCCCGCACTGGGTGTACTAATCCATCTTTTCCTGCATCACACAGCGTATTTAATAACTGTAAGTCTCTTTCCCAACACAGTGACTCTCTGTGTGTAAGGTTAGCTTAGTTGCAATGAGACCACTAGGTCCTCTAAGGATTAATGAGGTTTTCTTGGAATGGTATGACTCTTAAAAATAATAGTCATCCAATGACCCTACTTTAAATAATTTAAATAATAGCAGTAGCTATGCTGGAAAAAAAAATCTTTCTTTTTTTATGGGTAGTACATTGTAAGGGAACTTAGTATTCGTGGAAGGCATTCTGAAGGTTAACTTACAAACTTTACTTGTTTATGGAATAATACCAGCAAGTAGTAAGTCTACATAATTCCATAGACTAATTTTTAAGTTGCGACCTAGAGAGGCCACACCATTTTATCTTTAATACATCCAAGAAAAGCACAGTTATAATTCTTCCTTTCAGAGTATGTATACCTTACCAAGTACCCAGGAAGGAAAATTGTCTGTTTAGGTACATAACTTTCCATTCAGTCAAAAGAAAGATGAAAGGGTTCAATTTTGTAAGTTTCTGTAAGTTTTTCCAAGAAGCTTCGTAAAATCACAGGAGATAAGTAAATCCAAGTACTCTTAGTTGATAAGTGGTTTCTTGAAAATTGTATGGTGGTACTTATTTTCTCTTCTCTGTCTTCAGAAACCCAATATTAAAATAGTCACACAAAATTCCGCCCCTTAAAACTGCTTCCTGAATTGTAGAAAAAACTGCAACCTCAGATAAGATACACTGTTTTCTTCTGTGCTGCTTTACTCATTTTGGAGGGTTTGGATGGCTCAAATGATGGCAGAATTTTGGACATTGTTTCCTCTTGTCTCACTAATTTACACTTGTGAATTGCCAGGGTTTTCAGCTGTGTGAAGTGTATGCTTTGCCAAAAATTAATCATGTTCTGGAAACAGGAAAGTATGGAAAATAAAGTAGATAAAATTAATGATTTTAAAGGTCACTGTTGCATTTATAGAATTGCAAAAATCCAGACGGTGAGGAGAGGTGTATGAATAATGACTTTCAATATGTATTGAAAAAGCCTGGCTTGGGTGGCTCATGTTTATCATATAGAACAAAAAAATAAGTGTGTGGTGCTTACACAGATCAATGGATATTTATAAAGAGCTTCATTTTCAGGAAGGGTCATGAAAACATGTTGAACAGAGAATGTTATATGTAGACTAAGGATTTTGCATATACTTGTCAGTTTTCATTAATTCTGTGTGCTCATGTAATTTTTCTCTTGAAACGTGAATTTTTAACCTCCTGCTAGATTCCTTTCATCCTCTTTTGGAAAGCTAATTTGTTTAAAGGGTCAAAGAAAAGACAAAACCAGGCTCTGATCTCACGAAGGACTACGTAAGACATACTAACATAAGAACAGCCAATGGCTTGTTGGGCCCAGTATCCTGCCTCTAGCAGTGCTAAAGCAGATGTCCAGGAAGACTGTAGCTACAGGTTAAAGCATATCATTATATTTTTCCAGAATACTATCCCAATATCAAGAGATCAATCAGTTGGGCATTTCCTGAGCCAAAGATGGTGGGTTTGCGTGTAATGAAGTGGTTGGCATCTTTGCACATAATATTGTCTGTTGGAAGTGTTGTGACAAACTGTTAGAACTGTAAATGTTGGGGAACGTTGTGTTTTGTTCTTTACCCTGGAGTGGAGAAATCCTCTTAATACCATATCTGCAAACAGGCAACCCTGTAGTGAAGTATAAATATTTATACCATTTGTTTTTAATGATATTTCTTAAAGTAGTGTCTAGGCTATTAAAAATCTCCAAATTGATGTAGCTGCACTACTTCTCCATCATCTTCTACTGCAGCGAAATAATGTATCTGATCACCTGGAAATAGAAGTGAAACATATTTAGGCCTCTCAGATAGAAAAAAAACAGAATTTCCTACAGGTGTTTTGATATGTGTTTCCATAGTGTATTGGTATGCATACATTAGATATAAAAGTATTACATGCTGTAATATAGGTAAATAGTACATAAGAAATTTGATAGAACAGTTCCCAAGTTACATTTTCCATCACTGAGAGTTAAGGTACTGAAAGAAAGAGGTAAGTATTACAGTATCTTGTGCTTTCCCATCAGGAACGTAAGCAGTGAACCACAGCTGGCAATGTCATGCCAGAGCCAAAAGGACATCATGCATAATGCATTAGACTTAATTAAGAAGCATGCCAAAGAGTGATGCCATCCTCTTTCAGATTTTCGGTCTGCAGTGTTCTTTTGTTGAATTTCTGAAATAGATATGAAGTAAAGGTTATTTTAAACTTAATTCAGCCACTTTTAAACATTTGTCTGAGCATTTCTTAAAGAAAAAAAAAAGACTATAGACTGCTCTTTCAGAAATGAGAATAGCTGTGTTGAATATATTGATGAGTATAGCTCATGGATTCATTTATGGACCTATACAGTAGGAGAACAAATTCCAAATAAGAAGTTAATTGACTGCTTTGGAGATCCATGAAATCTCACTTCTATGTTTAGAGAATCAAGGAGTAAAAATAAAGTAAATTTGAGCAGGAAAAAGGGCTGTCTTCAGGGATTTAAAATTCAGTATGTAACTCCTGGAAAGTCCTGTTTGGTTGCATTCAGATGTGAGAAACTTGGTGGTCATGTTGCTAAGGTCTCATTCATACAGGCTTGTGCCACATGTTCGCTTTGTGCATTGCATATATAAACATCCCCTTCGTCCTCGCAGCGTTCAAGAGCAAGTCCTGTAATGGCAACTGCTGTATTGCGGCAGCATAAGAAAGGAAGTCTGCAGAGCTTTTCTAGCATAATGAGAAATGGGAAGATCATATCTGATGAGATTTCTGGATCACAAACTAGGGAGTTTTAGATAGGAATCTGAATTTAAAGAGGCTTAAACTCACCAAACCTCTGAACTTTTGGAAATTTGCCATGAATCTGTGGGAAAAGTTAGGAAAGAATTGTTGCTGGGTGATAGGCCCAAGGAGATTAACTGCTTTCCACAGTGCAGTTCAATGTGGTATTATTATATAAAACACTCGAAGTGGTTCAGATATCCCTTAGGCTAACATGTAATCTCAGCCACATGTGTAACCCAGTATCTGAGTATTGTTTCGCTCTGCTTTTTAACTGGATTTAGACTAATGATTCGGGTCTAAGAAGCCACAGGCAGCTCCGTAGAACCTAAAATATCACAAAGTTCAGGATTTGGTACACAATACAGACTTTATTAAAATTTGTTAACCATTATCTGATTTCACAGTTAACATCATTCTGCAAATAGCATTGACAGAAAGGAGGTTTATTTACTGGCCTTGTCCAGAGAAAAGTAATGTTTTATCCATTAGTAGTATGTTGTTTTTAAAGATGTTTACATTCTTTGAGGAAATGTGGAAGCTACTGCTTGAAGGGGTTAGAGGACATAGGAGTTTATGGGTTCTTTTTGAAAATATTGTTGAAGCAAATGCTAAATTACATTATTCAAGTAACAGCAGAGAGAACATTGTGTCTTGACAAACTGAATTTGCTGTGTTATATTTGAATAAAGAAATCTAAACTATGAAAAAAAAGTTCCCAGATCTTATCATGATAGAGTGAAAAATTACATTGTTTTTTTTGTTCTACAAGCAAGTTTTGCTTGCAAGTTTCTGCCTTTGTCAAATTACTGATGGTCTCGGAAAGATAAACAGACTACAATTACAATTATTTGATTGTTTAAGTAGAATGCTTGTGAAGGTTAAAAACATGATAATCTGTTAATGAAAAATTCTGAGGTTTTTAATTATTTTTATTTTTCCATCTTTTTCCATGTAAGGGTAGATGTCTGTTAATTTAACAAGTAGCAATTCGTGATCTTTCCTTAAAGCTCTCCTTTGAATTATGTAAATTTTTGTCCCATAGAAACCTTAGGTTATAAACTTCAAAGGAGTCTCATGAAGCCTCAAGGTGAAAGTAGGGGAAAATTTCAAAAAAGACCTCTCTCCTATGGAACTAAAGACATGGGAAATTATGTCAGTACAATTGAAGTTTGCTTTGAAATGCTGTGTTAACATGACCACAAAGTACTGAATGGGAAACTTCAAATCACTGCTGATGTACTTACGGAATCATAAAGGCTAAGTTTGTGTAAATTGTTACTGCTTGCCTTTTGTTCCTGGTTCCAGAGAACATTTTTTAATGATTACTGTACTTTTTCTTAGAATGAAATATTGCACTGGGCCAAGGTTACAGCATGTTATATTCCCTGAACGTTTTAGTCCAGGAATAGTTGTAGAAATGCAATGTGAAACCACTGGGGCAAATATAAACTACGAGTTCCACATTTTGTAATCTTACAAAGTGAGAAATCTATCCCACTGATGCTCTTTTTCTCCTACAATATGAGATTTCTTTCTATTTCTTGTTACTTATCAGACACCAATTTTCATCATTCTGCTTTACTGACTTGCTTTGTTGGTCTGTCAGTTCAATTCTTGTGGCCTGAGTATAGTTTTTGATCCTGAACTAAGAAAAATAAAAACTTTGCCCTCTCCTTGTCTTGTTTCACATAGCACCACAACTGTTATAAAAGATAAGTAAAATAAATACATTGGAAGTTACTGCATTTTTTAAATTATTTATTTTAAAAATAATTATGTGAACCTTTGACATAATTTTTGAAATACAATCCACCAATTGTTTTCAAGATACTGATGACTGTGAACAAGAAGTTGTTCATGTATTATATTATTCAATCTGCTCAAAAGCTTTGCCACTTCAGGGACAGAACTCCAGAGCTTGAAATTTAAAGCCTAAAAAGATTGAAATTAGAAAAATAAATACAAACGTGCTTCTCTGATACACAGAAAGAAATCAGTTAATTTATAATGAAAAGAAAGATAGCTTCTTTTTTTTTTTTTTATTACAGCTCAAACTTAAATACATCTATCTACCAGAAAGGAGAGAGATGGCATGTGTCAGCAATCACAGATACAACTCCTCTTTTTTTTTTTTTAGATATTCAGCAAATACCTATTATGGGTGGTCTTTTAAAATTTTTAGTTGCAATCCTATTTACATTATCCAAAGAGAATGCATTATTCATGTGTTACTTAAGGAAATACATTTTGCCTTAACTTTGCATATGCAGGGAAAAAGAATTCCTGGAAGGAATTTCCCATATCTTCTCAAACTATTATGAAGTTTCTGTCACTCCACTGTTCATAAATACCATTGACATTTTCATAGCTGATGCTTGTAATCTCACCAAGTCACTGGCTGTTTCTTCTTATTTTCTTAATATAAAACTACTTTAACCTACTTTAAAACTTGCTGGTGTTACGCACATGGGATGGGATTTTTGACAGGTAAGCAACACAACTGAGTGTATAGATGTTCTTCATTTTTCCTTACTGCTTATCAAAACCTGTACTTATTTTTGCAGGTTTTTAATCCTTACATGTTCTTCGTAGTTGGCCTTTTTACTGAAAAAAGGGTACTGAAAGCTCTGTCTTTAAGACCAGGTCTTAAAAAAATCAAGTTCATGTTCTTACATTATCACTATTTGCATGGAACAATTAAGTGAAGCTACAAAACTTGTAACTGGAATTGTGATTTGATCAGAAATCATAAAAGTGACTTTGTTTTTGATCAGGCTCATAATGAAATCAAGATACTTTGTGTTGTCACTGTATAGATTTTAGGAACATTTTATAACATTTTACTGCTGCAGTCTATCATCTGATGAGAATGTTTATGGAAAGAATACAGAAAATCTACTCAGTCCATATCTGACAGCCAGGTATAAGTAATTGAAATGTTTTTACAGGATATTGCCCAGTTTGTGTGGGTTGGGGGAATTGGGGTGTGTTTGTTTGTTTTATTAGGGAGTACCTTTAATTCAGTGGAAAAAAAAAAGGTTAAATTAACTACTGAGGGCTGAAAAATGGCAAATAAACAGTTTGGTTCTTTTAGTACAAAACCAAAACACTACTGTTTTGTACCAGACCATTTGAACATAAACTAATTAATAGTGCAGTTTCATGGTATGTGCCCACTTATCTATGACCGTACTGCTGCTATGCATGAGGATGTCTTCCCTTCTGTTCCCTTTTGCCAGGAGTACCCAATCTTTACGTTGCATCTATTCCAGTGAGCTCTTGCATGGGTGAGTTGGATCTGTTTGCTGGTAGAGCTGAAAACTAAAGTTGAAAAAAAAATTAATCTGTGTGTCAATGAGCAGCTCCAACCTGCCTGACACTCACTGGTGCCTGCGAGGCAGCAAGTGGGAAGGAGGCTATTGCTCTTCTCAGTAGCAGTTCACTGGGACAGTAAGCCAGCTGTGAAATCCCATGTAACTCTGCCTGTCCAGACAGCAATGGATTTTCTTCTTAAAATAAGAAAATTTGAACTGCAGTTTTTTTCACGTTGGTGTTTTGTGGCTGTAATCACCTTAGATGTGATCCTAAATTCTTTATTCTCATGATTGCTATTAAGTTGCTCATGAGAATGGAAAACAAGATTTGTGGGTCAGTTTTGATCCTTTTGAAGATAATGGTTATATTCCTACTGACTTCAGAAGGGTCAGGGGTTTTTTGCTCTGACCAGAAAAAAGTATGTATTGCAGATGAGATGTGTCATTTTGTCATCTGTTAGAAATTCAGCTTTTGGCACTGCAACTATGTGAGCAGCATGTGCAATTGCTATTTTGTTTCTGGGTTTGGGGAGGGGGGATTAGTTTTGTTTGTTTTTCTAGTATTTATAGTCAATTAAGATTCAGTAGTAGTTGTTATACATCAACTAATTATGCTCTTAAGATGACATGCCATTATTTTCCATGTCCATCTTTGGAAGTCATTATTTCACTTCTGCACAGTATTAGATTATGTGGATTAGACAGTATGTTACCTATGCAGTAGAGGACTTATAATGGTTGATCCCAAATGGAATGTAAAATATCTGAATGTGGATTATTAAAGGATAGGAAAAAAATGGCTGGTAGATTTCTGTGTATCAGATGCAGCACTGAATTTGGAAAACAGCTAGAGATTGCAGAGCATCTGTATAATAATGTACACCGATGTTGGCACTCTCCAGACACATCAACCTTTCAGGAACTTGCACGTCCTTGTGTATTCTCCTTTCTTCAGGCAATTTTGTCTGAACTTTCTCAAATATCCCCTGAGACTGCCTGTCACTATCTTCTTGCAGGACTGCAAGCTCTCTAGGCAGGATCAGCCCCACTCCCTGACTGCTGCTCTGCTTAGCATCACTGCCAAGCACATGGCTGCTAGTTTGAAGTCTGCAATCTTGATATCCTGTGTTTGAACAAGGCCTGACTCAGTTAAATAGATACAAGTCTTAACCTGCTGACTACACTTACTTTGTGCCTCTACACACTCTTACAGGAGTTTGTGGGATGAAATGGATAAAATAGGAAAGTTGAATAGCCAAAATGACATGAAAGGCATACGTAAGTGGGTTTGCCATTAGCTATTTTGATTGTGTATCTTGAGGTGTTTTCTCATACATCTTGAAACCCAACTGACTCACTATTTATACGCCTTCTGAAACTGCTTTTTGAAACAGTTTCTGCTTCCTGTGCTAAATCAGAAAAGGGGATGCAGGACATGGTTGTGCACTCTTCATTCAGCTTCCCCTATGCACAGATTAGTTATTTTCATAACCAATTCTTTAATACATCTCCTATAATTTTAAAAATTTTGGAGCTACTTAAAAAAGTTTGCCTTTTAAATTTTTTCTTACTCTCCAAAAAATCTTGGCTTTTTTCTTGACTTGGTTTGAATTTTTGTATATATATCATAGTGATTAAAACTGCATTCACGTCACAGATGAAAGGTAGATCTGCAGTGTTTTTAAACATCTACTTAAATTCATTAATAAATACTAGTAGAAGATTTATTTATTTATGTTACATTTCTGTATGACTCAATACTAGAGAAACAGTTCAATTCCCACGTAAAAACTCTTTGAACTGAAAAAAAACCCACTAAAAACCATTGGGAGTGGGAAGAATGCTCAGTGTTGTTGAAGGCTTGTGACTGATGATGCATGGAAATGATACTGCTGGTCATCATATAGCACAAGGAAGGTCACAACAAGTGTCTGTGTGATTACTTTTGTGTGCTACAACACAGTCACATTTTTAATTCAGAGAGAAATTATCAGTGTGAAGAGAAATACATAGGAGTATAATATATTGGTAAGCTGTTGATATCCGTCTTTCAAGAGAGAGGCTCTTTTTGCTGTAAAACAACATTATACATGCTGGAAACTAGGTTACTATTTTTCTTTCAGTTTTCTAACCACGGAGTCTTTCAGCTTTCTATTTCTAACGCTTCAATATGCTAAAGTAAATATTAAGCTCTGTTTTCAGACAACTTTCAAGATCTATGAAACTTGATTTACCTAGATTCAGAGATGGATTAGGTCCTGTGTATATCCAAGTTTTCTCTGTCAGGAGTTCTTAAAAAGTTTTTCCCCAAGAATTCATACATCTATAACTAGGTATGTCCTTTCGTGTAATTACTTTCAATCTAGATATAGCACAGACGTTTTGAGTCAGACTTGCTACTTGCAGATTTTTAGGTTGTTTGGGGTTTGGTTTTTTTTAGATTTTTTTTTTATTTGGTGGGTTTTTTTAAAACGTGCACCAGTATTCTTTCTGACCTCCGTTAAAGGTGTTTGTTAAGTGCAAAATTTTATGTCCTAGATGTTGAACTGTGTGTGGTTTTACAGAAAAAAAATCTAGGTTTGCACTTTTAATGACCCAAACTTTCATTCATCATAGAATTCTGCGCTTAATCTGTTCTAGGATCTCTGCCATAATCTTATCGCTTTAATTATAGTCCCCAAAAAATGCAAAAAATGTTATATAACTCTTTCTGAACTTGTTTGGGCTTCTTATAGACATGCTTATGTGGCAGGAAAAACATTATGCAGTCCAACAGTGGCATAGGGGAAAAGTCATGCAAGCAACAATTAAGATGTGGTTTTCTAAAAAGAAACTTTTAGAGATACAGTGCTGACACAAAATAATTTTTGAAATATTCATTATGTCCCAAAGAACAGCTTTATTACAGTTCTCTGAAAAATGTCGACTTCATGATCCAAAGACTGGAGTTGAGTAAATTTGAATTTGTCAAATTGAAGTTAGTTCAAACTTTCAGTTTTCCCTGTGAAGTCAGGTTGTAACAGATTTAAAATATGTGCCATAAAATTACTTGTATCATCTATGTGTAATTTCATTGTTTTCATACAGTAATAATAAACATTTGGGATTTACGCATGTTGTAAAAATCCATGCCTGTAGGGGTTACCCAGCTAGAATCAGAATTACTTTTTGCCTTTTCATGTTGTGAAGGGTGTCTGCATTTCCTTTAATGGAATCATTGAAAATAAGGACTTTTTGAATAGTGGGAAAAATTAAATCATTCTTGCTTGTGCTGAGGAAACCAGTTACAAGTTCTTCATTAATGTCATCAAAATTATAATGCTAAAGGCGAGAAAAAAAGGAGGAATTATTTTTTTTCAGTTAAAAAATCCTTTTTCTGTATGTATGGGTAGGTTAAAGGTTTTTAAGGGCATTTTTGTAAGACCTATTGACCTTTTGAATTGTTCCTTAACTCTCTTTCCAAGTTCTCTTGTTTATTTGTGCATGCTTCAGATTCAATTTTATTTTAGATCTGTCTTCTTTTAATAAAAAAAGAATTTTTTTAAAAAGTCAAATGACAGGTCATAAAATCATAGTAATATTTAAACTCAGAAAGCAAGGTCAGCTTTATCAGTCTGTCCAGAGTCACAAGGTCTCTCACCTGGATAGTGCAAGCTCATCTTAATGTGACAGTAAGTCAGGGCATTTGCAGAGAACTCAAACTCATTTGGTGGGAACATAACAAAAGCAGTTTCTGCAGGATTAGCCTCATGAATAGTCTACTGTGTGTTCAAATGTTATGAGAAATTCCATTGTGTACCAGAAACACGTTAACTATTGAATAATTTTGTGGAAGTGGTATGTAGCTGTACATGTTTGTGAATACAGACAAGAGAGTGGCAAAATTAAAGTGTTGAAGAATTTTACTGGTGTTCAAGCCATCAAAATTACTGGGAAATATGGCATATATGTTGGACCAGAGCAATCATTCTTGGTGAGTAACACATATGTTTTACAACCTGACAAATTGTCCAGGCTCAAAGAATCTGAATGTCAAACCTGCCATTCAGTCACCACCATTATCTGACTATGTCACATGAATTCATAACTCTTGTAAAATTTATGACATGAACTCTACATCTACAAAGTACAGGACACAAAAGTTGTTGATATTTAGGAACAGCCTGCTGGAATGAGTATATTGTAGTTTATTTTCTAGATATCCAGATTTCCAGTTCTTGTGTGTTTTGTCTTTGAAGTTTCTGGATAACAGTCAAGAATACTCTGGGCATTTTGAGGGGTACGCCACATTTTCATTCTGATAACGGGGAACTGCTTGTGTAATTTCTTGGCTTGGGTGGTTGCCACATCAGAGCTGTACTTGAAGACCGCAATAACACAGAAAGTCATTGTTTTATTTCCCCTTTGTTAGAGCTTTAGAAGTCACCCATGTGTAATTGGTGATAGTGAATGTCCACAGTACCAGTCACATCCCTGTATCACTAACATAGTCTGTCAAAGGAAACTTGGGGCTTCCACAGTTCTTCTCCCTGGAGCAGGGGACTTTCCTGGTCAGAAGTTCTCCAACTGCACTTTGGTTTGTAATCCTTTTTCCATTAGTGGTTGTTGTCCATCCTAGAAGAGGCTCCATTCAAAGTGTAGAACCCAGTGTGTATAGTTGACAGTCTCCTCTAAAATGGATTTTTTAAGAACTTTGCTTGGACAAGGACTGTCAGGAGTTTGCTACTGCTTTCAAACTGCAGAGATCATCTTAATTTATTTTAGAATATATGTAGTTTATTTTCTCATACCAGGACTATTTCTTACTGCACAATCTCAACAGCACTTTTCATTTGTTTTCACTTGGAATATCTAAGAGTAACATTTAGACCAGTATTTCTAGTCAACACCCGCATCTGAATTACTGCCTCCGAGTGGAGAGAGTGACTTCCGAGCCCTCCAAAGTTGCCGGTCCCCTCCATCCCTGCTTTTTTTCCTTCTATTTTTGATAGGCCTAAAATAAATGTTGCTGAGGTATCCAAGAATCCCAGGGGAGGGTGCGGGGGGGTAGGGGGGCGGGGCGTGGAGAAGGGAGGGGAGCAGTTTTTCTGAGTGTATCTCCTTACATGGACATGGCACTTATCACAATAATGCTTGTGCTAAACATTCTTCTTCTATGAGGCAGTGTCATGATATTTAGTTGCTTTTTTATTTCTTAGAAACAATTTTTGCAACACTTTGAAATTGCTCAAACCCTCAGTTTTTCTGTAGCAACAAGTTGAGAGGAGAAGAGAGGATTCCAGTAAGTAATAGCTCCAAGAAAGTATGCTGGCATACAAAGAATCTTATACAAAAAGTCAGCTTTTTTTCTTCCTCCCTTTTCTGCCCAGCCCCTTTTCTGTGCTAGTCAAGGCCTTTGTTACAGCAATAGCCCAGCTGGATGCTACTTCCTCTGCTTAAGTGAAGTTCAAGAAACCAGCTGCTGCTTAAAAGAAAACTGCTTATTGTTAAGTTCCCCTTTTTCCCTCTGCCAAGGTTAAACATGTCCCTTCTCCGTCAGCACCTCCAGTGTAATGTGTCCCTAGATATTGTGGGGCACGCCTTCAAGGATATAAACCTAGTCTTTACCAAGTTACCTGCTGACGAGGCAAAAAGATAGACAACAGTTTCTAAAGTTGGCTTAATGTTAGCCAGCCATGCCAAGATCAATTTCCCTTCTTTTAGAGGATTTTTCCTATCCGCAAATGTAGTGCAAGCTGGGATTCTGGTTTTGTGGAAGTCATTGAGGTCTTTTAGGAAGATGCTCATTTCAGTTTTCTTACTCTTGCCTGACTCATCACTGGGTATTAAAGGAGAGGTATTTTTTCCTCCACCGCATAAATCCCTTAAGGTGCTGTATAAAATCTTGTACTTTAGAATTTTTAATACAAGAATTCGCATGATAGCTCCCCAAAACTTCTTAGTCCAGCGATTTACCCATGCTTACATCCAGTAGACAGTGATTGGCAAAGAATACATTAGTATCTTCCTCGTATATGCAAACAGCTACTTTTAAAGAAGTTTAGGAAATTGACTACTGTACTGAGATTTCCTGTGCAATTCAGGGTTCTGAGTATTTGGTATGCTGCAGTCCTTAATGTCACCATTGTGTACGTTTTTATTCTAGACCACTGCTGTACTAATCAAGGGGGTGTCTTTTTCTGTATCTGTGATAATCAGTGCTATGCCTTATTTAGGTACCAGGTCAAAAGCTTATGCTAATTTATTTCCCAGCCTGTGTATTTTTGGTTATTTTACCATGCTACCTGAATGCTTCACCAAACAATAAACAGGGTAGCCTGTGGGAGCAGCTCAAACTGCTATGACAATTTTAAAACTGGAGACATTAAGTACAGGGGGATTGCAGCCATAGTCTTCAGCAGTTTTGTTTTTTGTAAAACATCACCTGTGCCTAGATTCATTCTGCCTAACTGTAGCACTGATATTGGAGATAAACTCTGTCTTCACGTATCTGAGGTTGATGAGGCTCCAAAGCTAGGCATCTTTATTAGCTATCATAAAGTTGGATGAAACAAAATAGTGTCCAGAGCATATTAATATATTTTCAGGGTTAGTTTTTTATACTCTACGAACAACACTTTTCATTTTACTTCAGATATCACTGTTAATGTCCTAAGCTTCTGCAAAGAGGATGCAGGAGAAGAAAAATAGGTAGCAACCAACTGTTAAACACTTTTAAGTAAGAGGCCTGACTAGTAGAGTTGATGATGTAACCAAGGACAGCCTCCTTCTGTTCAGTCTGAGATCATCTTTTCTCCAAAAATCAGCTTCATTTGCAAAATTTTTTTAAGCTTTCCTGTAGTAATAAAGTGGGGTTTCAGAAGAAAGTGTAGTCATTGTTTTAAGTGCACATCATCAAACTTCAAGCTAAAGAGGCAAAGAGGGGATAGATGAGGGTTTACGAGCATTCTTAATTCTGGCATTTCTTGGGTTTTGAGTCCTTGACTGCTTCTCTAATGCTCTTTTACATATTCTTGTGTGTGGTTTTTTATATTTATTTACAAAGCACATAGACACTTTTGTATGCATACATATTTTCACCATGATGGGATATCAAGCTTAGTCCTTTAGCCCCAAATCCCAATCATACTGCTATTTTAGGGCTGTACATAATTTGGCCCTAGTTTTAGGAGATTCTTGGTTTTAAATTGTTTCAGTCAGTAAAGAGAAATCTACAATGATATCTGAAGCCTATCGTAAATTCCTTTATCAGTGATTTCAGTAATGTCTGCTATTGTGTGATTAATGGAAAGTCTGCTCTTTGATGACAGAATAGTGTCACCTCCTAGTTTGTACATCATCACGTCTATTCAGAAGTCAAGAAAACTGAAAGGTAAAATTAAGGACTTTTCCCAGATCTTTCAATAGGTCATTTCCTATGTAGGAATGGACGTGTTATATGTAATGTTGATCTGGTGTTTCACTATATCCAGCATTCCTTGTGTTTTCAAGAGTGCACTGTTAATAGCGTGCAACATGGGAAGCTTGTGTTGAGTGGGGATTTCTGTAAATCTGTAGCTTTCACAGTAATCTTTCACAGTATTATTTGCAGCCCTGGCATCTATCTTGGCTTTGCATCTTCTCCTGAAGACATTGGTTCTCAATTCACATCTCTTCTTACAGAAACACAACAGGAACTCCTTTGTCTCTTCAGTGGAATCTTTAGAATGCTATCTGAAGTGTTAGTTTATCTGTACCAAGCAAAAAAAATAATTACTTTTTCTAAACATCTGTCTGGTCTTTCCACCAGGCCACTGGGAGATAAATGGTAGCCCAGCACACTAATATGTATCTATATTGCAGACAATGAACTAATTATGCACATTCATTGAAGTGAGAGGGGGTTGAAGCTGTGTTTATTGAGTCTTTCTGATAGTCTTCAAAGGCTTAAAAAAAAAGCCCTGTCTGGCAATAAGTTAATTTTGAAAGCACTGTGTTTAATTGTAGACGCTCTGGGTTTTTTTAGGTATTTCTGGAGCTTCATATGAAATATAGTTGAAGATTTTTAAAACCTAGTTACCTAAAGCCAAATTCCTAAAAGACAGCTAAACAAATGGGCAAGTTGTTGAAAAGTTGTTCATGAGAAGTCCAGTGTCTGAATCCAGAGTGAGGCAGAAATTTATGTATTATTGTAACATAACTGACAGTCATTTTCTACAGAAGGTTTCAACAGATAAATATTGCATCATAATGTTGTTTATTTCTAGTCAATTGTCCAAACAAAGCAATGGTAGGTGTTGCAAATCCATCAATACTTGCCACCTTGCTGCTGTGCTCAGTGATAAAATATATGAATTGTAAAAGTGTTATGTTACTTTTAGCTATTCTCCAGAATATTGCATGAATTGGGAAAAAGCAATAAATCTAGGAAGACAACTGTGAAACTCAGTAATAAAGGAATAGTTTTTAAAAAAAAAGTCTCCCAGATGAGCGCAAGCACAGCAAGTTATATAGCCCCCCAAGGACTGTGTAATGAACACCTTCCAGGAATAAAAGAGGATGGCTTGGCTTTACAAGCAAAATATAGAGAAAATCAGATCCCCATTCTCCATGTTACACCCAAAATCACTTATGAAATATAGTCAGTTCGGTTAAGTGATGGACACTGTTCATAAATAGAAGCTACTAATTTAATAATTTCCAATTGCTAGAATGTTATGTATAGTATAAGCTAGAAGTATTGAAATACAGTCCAAATATTTCTTATTTATGCGCTGACTGCAGGAGAACAAAGGCCATGGAAATCAAATAGTGAGCTGCTCAGCCTCTCATCTGTGAGATAGTCTGCAGATAGGAATGAATGACATCATTTGTTAAGAAAAAACTTAGCTGATTTTCCCTATGGAAGAAATGCTGATCCACTTCACCAGGATGGTGCAGAGCAGCTGATGCCTTACTGATAACTGCTCAGGAGTGTGTGACACTTAGGGCTTGGATCCCCAGATACGTGATTCATGGAGCCTCCTGAAAAAAAAAATAAGAAACAAACAGGGTAACATTATGCTTAGATTTATTGTGCATTTCTTATTTCTGCAGTTTAAGCTGATGGTAATCAGATATGTAGTCTTATCAAATATCTGTAATATATGTTTAACCTTACATACTAGTTTTCCTTGGCCACACGGAAGCAAGTTGCTTTCTGTTCACGGAGAAATCAATACTGCAGAGTCTGACTGTATGATTAGTGAGATTTCTTTGGTCTGGAAAAAATTGTTCAGTATGTTTATTCCTTGGCTATTTCTCTCCTTCACCCTACCCCCCTTATTCCAGGGGATTCCAGGGAGTCTGCCTCAAAACATAACTGTGCTTAGACTGTAAACTCTTTACTGCCTGCAACTCTCTACAGATAAATAACATCACAAGGCTAGTGATACTGTTATCATTCTTTCAACAACTGAACTCTACTTTTATACCAGAGAAAAGAATTAGGAAGGCTATGAGTAAAAGAATCACCTAGTGTTCTGCTAGCTGAGCAAATATTTATTAGTATTTAAAAAAAAAATCTAAAAAGCGAGCATCTCCTTTATAAGTGATCATATAAATCTCAATAAAGTGTCATAAAATTACATGACATTGAATGATGTGCTACCAGAAAAAAATTGAAAGCAGCAATTGTATTGCCAGAATTCTTACTTCCAGGTTATTGTTTCTGATCTTAGCTTTTACATCATTCACAGAGTTTTTTATCATTTTATTTAATGTGTTTTGAACAAAGGTTTTCTTTCTCTTTTGGGTGCAGTAAGAGTGAAAAGCTTTTAGAGCTTTGTAAAGTTTTAAACAGGTTACAAATTAGGAGTGATTGATATAGTATAGACTAAAAATTTTCTTGTTCTGAATCCCAAGTAGGAATCATGTCAGAGTATTTCCTCTGTCTAGTTAGAGTAGAAAAAAGTAGTTCTTTACCCTGTCTATCAGCTTTGCTTCCAGACCTCATCAAACTAACAAGACTACAACCGGTGGTGGAAACAGAAAAAAGAATTTTCTTGAACTTCAAAAGAAGTTTCAGTTTGTGCATTGTATAAAGACTTGAGTTGGAATTTTGTCCAACTCAGCTTAATGTTTGTGTATCTAGTACCAGTACTACAGCAGTTTGCTTGGTCAGTGTCCATTGCTATTAAACACAGTACAATCAGCTTCATGGCTGGTCTAAGTAATCACAGGTTCATTGATTTGAGTGAGTTCTGACTTGCTTGTACCAGAGAATAGGTAATTTTTTTGTAGGAGATCATGTTTCCAAAACCTTGCCAAGAACTTAATACCATGCTGGAGCTAGATTTGTAGAAGCTTACTACATCTTGTGACCTCAATTTACTTAAACTTACATGTTTTCTACTTTGGTAAGACATAAATAAACTAGCGCTGGAACACTACACAAACTGCAGAGAGCACAGTGCAACTGAGGACACTTCCATGGCCACCCTTTTCAGAAGGATATGCACCTTGTCGCTTCATAAGCCAAGATTGCTTTGGCAAAGGTCCAGTAACTCGTTGTATTGTGCTGGAAAGAAATACTTGAAAGCAACCAGTTCAATGTTGAGGATGTTACATATTTTCTCAATTAAACAAGACTGCATTTAGGTAAGGTGAAAGGGCTAACTTTCAAGCCTCACCAGGGAAAAAAGCGGTAAAGCTTGCCGTGCTGGCTAACACAGAATTTAGTGAACATGAAGGGCAGAATACTTAAACCAGGTCCAAACTGTCTCAGTGTATTTTAGCTGTCATATCATCTGGTTTCTGTATGATTACAATTAAGTGGATTTTTTTTTTCATCATTTAATAACAGTAAGCCTGAATGGCATCTTCCTGGGTTTCGTTTTATTTCCATGGTATAGAATCTCATGTAACAGACCCAGGGAGGCCCAAGGTGCCAGTTTTGCTCACTGTGAAGGGACTGCCTTGAGGCCTTAGAAGTATATAGATGAAGTATAAGGATGAAGTATAACACACTCCTGCAATCACCAGGTGGTGAATGGACCCTTAGTGATTGTTGCCAGACCGCAGTTAGGGCTCATGGGGAAACCTTTGATATTACACTTAGACTCTTTTTCTGGGTGGGGGTGGATTTAAGTAAAGTTCAGTAGCTGGAGAAGAAGGGCGTCTTCTTTTAGTCGGCTCTGGAGCATTATATTGTTGACATTGTGTCCAAATCAATTACTTTGCATTTTTTACAGTTTATTGATGTGCAGTTTGCGGAATTTAAAGTGCAAAATCTTTAATAAAAGTTCTGTCACTACTGTCTTGGTAGGAGTAAGACTGTTGTGGTGAGGATATGAGAAGTGCAAAAGGACCTGATGGTTATGCTGGTTCTGATGCCTGGATAACTTCTGCTAAAGTGGAAATTCATCCCAATGCTGCACTGGCTTCAAAAAATAAAAAAACTTGTAAGATGAAAAGACTAAAAAGGTTCCACAGTAGTAGTAAATTGCTTGTGGTGTTAAAAGCTAGCTAGGCAGTACATAAAAATGGTGTTTTAAATGATACTCAAGTGAAAGAATTATTTCCTGCCGTGGGTGGAGGAACCTTCCTTATTCTTATGGCAGGTTTGCTGCAAAAAATGTTTTATGCTTGAACTAGTCAGACTGAAGAACTTCCCTTCTGCTGTGCTCTTGAAATACTTTGAAAATCTCTTCATATTCTGCTGAATTGCAACACAACTGTTACATGTAAACCAGTGCACATACACTCAGAAAATGTACATCACTGAGTGCACTCTGTGCACTTGCTGACTTCATGCTTTTAAGTAGAATTTGATCTGAATGATTTAACCAGAAAGCACTTTGAAGCTGTCAAAGCAATATCATCCTAAAAAAATAACCTATTAAATACTGATAAAGTTTTATTTCTAGCAAAGTAATTGATTTTGCAGCAGGGTAATAAATGTAGAAAAAGGAGACAGAAAGCTAGTTTTCTTTCTTGCTGTGACATCGTGTTTTTGTTTTACTTTCTGAACTACAGCAGCTGAAATAATTTTATTGTTTTATTCCCGCTCACTGGAGACATAGAAACATGTTTTGGTTGGCTTTAAAGTTATAATGAATAAAAAAGCCCCCCTGATGGGGGAATGGAAACATTTTTTTTCCAAAAGGCATTTGAGGTTCTGTGAGTCAGTGTCAAGTTTATACTTTTTCCAACGTACCATAAGTGAAACTAAGTGATCCCATGTCACAAAAGCAAAATGCATATATTTCAAAAGATATTTCAGAAACAAAGGCGGTTATGCCTGTTTGGGTTTTCCTGTGTGTAGTTGTTTTGATTTTTTTAATCTGCAGCTTGGAATCAATCTATTTGTGTAGGTGTACATCCCTGTCTTTGTTTCTAGTATTTCGTTGTGATCAAAACATACATACAGTTAAAAGACCCAGTAAAAAAAATGAGATGTCATTCAGCAGTCAGATCTTCAAATTGACCTTTTGCTTGATGCAAAGTCTGTAGATCCATCTGACTGAAGGCTTGGAACCATAATGAGCTTTATTCAGTACATGATATTCTAAAGGAGATTATTGTTTAATACACTACATTCTTGAAATCACAAGCTTTTAATGAAAGCTTGTGATTGATCAATGGAATTTTTTGACTATGTTTTTACATTTGATCTGCATTGTTGCACATCAGCAGATTCATTGACAGAGGCAGAGGAAAAGGTTTTGCAATTCTTTTTCAGAGTTAAAAAGACTTGGTACACACAAGTCACATGGCCCCTGTTCATTCATGTTTCTTCCAAACATTTTTATTCATGAGTCCCAAATGACAAATTTTTAGAGCCAAGTGTGAACTGAAAGCCTGAAACAAGGTGATCTGCAGTCTTTTTTTCCAAAATAAAGTGAAACTAACTATATTTTATGCTACCGTTCTTCCTTCAAGCTGCTGCAATCATAATTTCAGTCTTTGTTTTGGTGGTGCCTGAATCACTTCCTTCATTGTTCTTTTAAAATCATAGACTGGTTTGGGTTGGAAGGAACCTTAAAGATCATCCAGTTCCAACCACCCCTGCCATGGGCAGGAACACCTCCCACTAGACCAGGTTGCTCAAAGCCCCATCCAAGCTGGCCTTGAACACTTCCAGGGAGGGGACAGCCACAGCTTCTCTGGGCAACCTGTGCCAGTGTCTCACCACCCTCACAGTAAAGAACTTCTTCCTAATGTCTCACCTAAATCTACCCTCCCTTGTCCTGTCGCTACATGCCCTCATAAAAAGTCCCTCTCCAGCTTTCCTGTAGCCCCTTCAGGTACTGGAAGGCTGCTCTAAGGTCTCCCTGGAGCTTTCTTTTCGCCAGGCTGAACAACCCCAGCTCTCTCAGCCTGTCTTCATAGGAGAGGTGCTCCAGCCCCTTGATCATCTTCATGACCCTCCTCTGGACCTGCTCCAACAGTTCCAGGTCCTTCTTTTGTTGGCAACAGTTTGGTGAGACACTGGAACAGGTTACCCAGAGAGGTGGATGCCCCCTCCCTGGAATTGTTCAATGCTGGGTTGGATGGGGCTTTGAGCAACCTAATCTAGTGGGAGGTGTCCCTGCCTGTGGCAGGGGGGTTCAAACTAGATGATCTTTAAGGTCTCTTTCAAGCCATACCATTCTGTGATTCTATGATTCCAGAACTGGATGCAATACTCCAGGTGGGGTCTCATGAGAGCAAATTAGAGGGGGAGAATCACCTCCCTCAACCTGCTGATCACACTTCTTAACGGAGTTATTCTTCAGATAAATCACCACCTTCACTATGATAATATTTTTTTTAAATCCATTCTGTGTATATATATCATGTAAGTTTTTTGTAAGCTATGAAAGTAAGAGCTGTTCTACCAGCTTTCTAATCCATCTTGTTGCTACTGACACCATGCAATAAAGAGGTTATTTAGAGAGGGCATGTAGGTGTCACTTTCTGCAGTCTATTCCTTTCATACTTCACCAGCATCCAGAATTATAGAAGGATATTAAAATGGACTTCTCTGCATTATTCCTTTTATTATCTGCTTATGGATCCATTGTCCATGAATGTTTCTAATCCCTACTTGAAGTAGCTGATACAATCTGCCTCCACAGCTACAGCAGCAAATTCCTGAAGTTCACTAATCCCTGTGTGAAGAAACTAATTTTTTTTATTTATTTTACTACTTTCTCCAATGTCCCATTTCTAGTATTGCAGAATTTGGCATACAGCAGTTCCACATTCAGTTTATCCACCATCTTCTTGAGTATGTTAATCTCACTTGTATTCTTCCTCAGCCCTCAGTCAGTTCTTGTATGACAGCTGTTTTATCCCTTTGGTCATCTCAGTTACCCTTCTCTGTACTCTCTTTACCCCCACTGCATCCTTCTCGATTTGTGTAGACTAGAAATGCACACAATACTCAAGATGTGGGAACATGAAAATTTTATGTAGCAGCAAAGTAGTACCCTCAGGTTTTTTTCTCACTGACCTTTCTGATGTTACCCAGCATTTTTTCGGTTTTTTTGACTGCTTGCTGCACCTTGAGCCAATGATTCAGAGAACTATCAACAAAAACACCAAGATGTTTCTCCAAAGTTTTAACTCTCAGTTCCAAGTTCAGCATCAAGTAAATGCAGTTTCAGATATTTTCCCTTGAAAGAAAGTATTTTCACTTTACATTTATTTATAACGAAGCTCATCACCACCTTTTTGCCCGCCCAGCTTGAGTGGTCCTTTTGGAGTTACTTAATCAGTAGCACAGCATTGAAAGAGCTTAGTATGATCCCTAGATTTTCACATTTCACTGTTCATGCCCTTCTCTAAGCCATTGATAGAGATGTTGAATAAAACTAGTCTGAGAAATTATCTTTGATGGGACCCCACCAATAAACTGACATTATTCTGCCAGTAATAGAATACTAATTTGTTAAGGATCTGTCAGATGAAATAGTTGTACTCCGGTATCAAGTTCTTCTTATAGCAATTCCTCTAATCCTAAAGAATTTCCCTCAAGAAAAATCCTCTCCTCCTTGACTTATTTTTGCTACATATGATGCTACTAGTATTTTACAGATGTGGAAATAGAGCATAACAAAGTAATTTAAGTGAATTTTTCTATTTCTGCTGTGACATTACACACACAGTCTCACTCACTGCGGGAGTCCAGGGACAGTTTTCCTCACAGGTGGTCCTGCTGAGGTGTATCTTTACATTGGTATTGGGATATGGCACAGCATAATGGGTAGAGGCAGTGCAGGATGTAGACTGAACCATTTACACTGCACCACTGTCCTGGATGGTAATGCCCCATTTTGTATTTGTCTTCAAGCCCTTATTCTGGGTAAGAGAGAAGTTGCAGTCCTTTGGGCAATGGATTTTTCACTCTAGGAGTCCCGCATAGATGTTATTGCAAGTAGGAGTTGGTGTAAACTTGAGTTTATATAAGCCTCTCATTTCTTTAAGATGAATACATAAAAGGTAGCTTTTAGGGGATTTTAATTCAAAGATTTACTGAAATTGTTAAGCAAGAGATGTTTCCAAATTTCATGAACAATGGCTAGGTCTTCATTTCTGAAGTTAATTCATTCCATCTGTTTGGTAGCATTATCTGCTTGTAATGCCACCAGATGGCTAGAAATTTCTTGGTGATAAAAATACCAAGAATCTAGTGTAAATTCAATGTTTCCATCCTGTAATTTCTGTCTCTTGATCTTTGAGTCACGTTACATTTCTATTTAGCTTGGAATAAACTTCTGTGACCTCGATCCATTCTGTCATCTTTTTAAGTATTTTTCAGAAACATCTTTCGTTCTAGATTTATTTAAAAAGTGGTACCATTTAGGCTTTCAGTAGCTGTCAAAATAGGAACTTTGCTGTATTCACGCACATATGCATTCCTTTTTCAGTTTATCTTCTAGTGCAACACATTCTGCAAATTCCTGATGCACACATCTTTCTTTTTTATGGGTATTCTGCAGAGAAGTAAACTGCCAGGCTATTCTGTAATCATCTTTGATGTTGCAATAAATGCTGTGTTCTTTAAAGTTTTTTAACCTTTAGCCAGCTAAAGAACAAATCAAAGAAGCAGATTTCTAGATAATTTTAAAAAACTATAGACACAGTAGATAAGTTGGAGTCTGTGTTTGCTGTGTATCAAAACACTTTCCCTCCATAGGAAGGCAGAAATCCATTGAGCAGCTAGCAGATAAACTTAACTCAATTTAGAGACCTCATCAAAAAAATAAATGTATATTCAAAATGTGCAGTTATTTCCAAATACAAGCATGTATTTACAGGACTAATGTTTTAAATTACTCATGCTTCAGTATGGGCTGAAGATGCCCAGTGAATATATGCAACCTGAAGCCTCAATATATATGCTACTCCAAGTAGCAGGTGCAAATCTGATCTCACAAATCTTCGCCCAAGTCAGAGGTCAGTGGCTGTTGGTAACATCCTCATGACATCACTTGATGTGTGTATCCCTACTTACTGCTTCAGGGGAAGCTTGCTGATCCAGTTTTAAAACCTGCTAACATTTTACTGGGTCTTAGAGCAAGTTCAGCCTTACTCAATCCAGAGCAAAGTCCTCATCTGTAACCTGTAACGCACTTGTCATCTCCATAATAAGCCAAGCAATCTCTCCCTACACTTCCTTGCCCATAAACAGCTTGGCTAGCGATTAAGTCATGCAGGGGACAACCTGTGCTTCATACAGGAAATCTTCCTGTACCTGAAATTCCTGGGGATCACATTGTACCAAACATTAATTGCCTTCTTTGGGGAATATAAATTTAATCACCACTGGTTCAAATTTGTTCATACCTTTGAAAATAGATATGCACCATCTGTCAGCAAGAATAAGGGCCAGCCTGAGTGACCCTCACCAGCCAGTGCAGACCCACAGGGTCCAGATGTGACAAGCAGAGCCAGATGCTGGTAATCGACAGCATGGTCAGGTGCTGAACCAGGTCCAGGGTCCATCCAGGAGCCAAGGCCAGAGGTGCACACGTATGGTCCTGGGGTGGACTGAAACAGGGCTCCCACTGGCAGTGTTGAGGGGTTGTCTTTCCCCAGGGGAGGCTGGGCAGGGACACTGGGGCCTGTAAGTGCCCTCAGGATGCTGACTCTACCACTAGCAATTTTTTAATGTAAAGGGAGTTAAATGCTAAATTTAGGGCTACAGAGGATGACAGTGCTCAGTGCAGCAGAAATTTCTGTACTGAGATAGTCTGTCACAGTCCTCATCTCCCTGTATTTGGTTCATGTGGTAGCTCTGTATAAATGCTGGCCCCCTACTATTTGCTGAATAGGAGAATCTGTATATGTGTTATTTATTTTGAAGGAGACTTACTGATTTGAATTTGTATTAATTGTGCTAAATGTTGACTTTTTTTAGTCTTTATTTATGGTTATAATGTCATTCTCCCTCTTTGTTGTGGGTTTCTTGCTGCCTGAGAGCAAATCAAAACATGAAACACCGAATTCAGGAGTAGAATAGTGGTGTGTACAAGAGACAAAAAAGAGAGCATATGAAGGTTAAGTTTCCCTTTCTGGTAGCTGCTCTCTAGCAGAGCAGGTTATCTGGTTTCTGCTTAGCAACAGAAGCTGCGCAGGGATTTGCTCAGAGCATTTACCCAGGGTGGAAGCTCTGCCCGTAAGCTGCTCTTCATACTGACTCCATCTCCCCATGACAAGGGAATTTTGACATCATGTTTCCAGAGAGGCCTCAGGAAAAGCACTATTTAATGAAACTGCTATGTTAACTGTTACTTAGGACAGCCTAGGAGTAGGTAGTGTAAGAGGACATGAAGAAAGGACACAAGTTTGTGCTTGGCCTTGCACCAGGTCTGAAGTTAGTAACAGGTCTTTCAGTCTCTCTCTTCTCAAATAGCCTGATTCAGCGCTAATTTTGTGGTGTCCTTTCTGAGCAAAGGATACACTTCTGTAGCAGGTGAGCATCTCTTCTTTCATTGCTGCAGTCAATGGGATGAAGCTTGCTCAAGCTGGGCGTGTGTAAAAAGTGAGGCAAAGCATGGGATGTCCCTGGAGCTTAGCTCGATCAGGTTAGGCAGCAAATGCTCTACAAGCACTTTTCCTAGTGTTGCTTTGTCTAGTTGTCTCGCTGTTTCTCCCTGCACATCCTAACTCTACCCCTTCCTGGCATATACTGGGACCCTGTGCAGGAGGAGCTTTCAGTTTGTATTACTAAGTACAGTGTCAGTGGAAAATCAGTATGTCATTGTGTCTTGTTATTGTATTTTATTACAACTAATAATAGTATATGTTTGAGCTCAACCTATTTTTTTGTACATGTACAGTCTGAAGGACTGAACTTGAATTTGAGGAAATGAGCATCAGCATGTTAATGTGCCTGTCACTCTTAAAGTACTGTGAATTAATACGTGTAAGAAAAGAGGGGTCCTGAAGAAAAAGCTGGAATTAGATATTTCTGAATGGAAACATTTCTTAACTTACTTTAGAGCGGCAACACATCTATTTTTGTTGTCATAATTATTTTGTTCTGGCTCAGCCAAATTCCCAAAAGAAAGTCTCTTTGGTGAAAAGACTGCAAGATAATACTATGCTGATTTTCTTTCATGTGAGTGCAGACACAGTTGCTGATGTCTCATTTTAAGGAACTTGAAATCCTCAGCAAGGTTTTGTTAGTACAAATGCAACTATTTTTTACTATTCAGAACATCATGTTCAAGTAAACTGTAGACTTTAAGTTATTTCTGGCATCCAGGGCATAATTTATGAACTGATATGACAGTATCTCATATAAATTTTCCATCTGGATGATCACAGTGCAGTAAAAGTTTCTTGCTGTGTTGTCAAGCTAGAACCAACTGTTGTCACTGGCTGACCTTTGTTTTTAAGTACGTGGGAACATTACTGAAACACTTCACATAATAGAGAAGAGCTGTTTCTCTGGTGGTGAATATGTTGCCAAAGACTTCATTCATCTCCTTCTTTTGAATGGAGCACAGGATTCCCTGTCCTCCCTCACCACAAACTTTCTAGAAGTATAAATGAGCCAATTATTTACCACTTAATCTCACAGAATGTCCTGTAGGAGTCAGTGTCCTGATCTAATGAACAAAAGTCAGAAAATCAAGTTCTAAAACAAGGCTAGAGAATGTTTTATTGTGCTCTGACTTGTGTAAAATTGCTGAATACAAAATACTGTGTGCTGGTAGATGTGTCAGTGAACAATCTTACACTTCTTTTCCTTAGTGCAAAATGATAGAGTTGGTTATAAGAGTAAGTAAGTATGAAGAACACGCAAAGGAGAGCTCTGATTGGATCATTAGTTATTAATGACTTATTGATGAATGTAAGGGAGATGATAGCCAACTAGAGACTGGAAAGTTATCAGCTCCAAAGGATAAGACGTTTGTACTGAGAAATTGGTAAAAGCCATCTATTTAATGCTCATACTTTATTTCCTGAATTTCATTTCAAAATTCCTCTTCAGAAAAAAAATCAGCTGCAGGGGAAGTACCAGTCTTTTCACCCACCCTCCTTTTCTGCTTATGCAAAAATGACAATTTAAAAGCAGTAAAGTATATCTGGTAGCAAATGTTTATGCAACACATAGAGCATCAGAAATGGAATATCTAGTTACCAGTTTTCCAAAGCTCATTCCCACATTACACAGAAAGATGTTTGAAAGCTTTTGAATTCTGATTTACTTCTTTCTTAATAACTGCACTAATGTTCACTTCAGGCTCCTATTACCCAAGTTAACCTACTGTACAACATACTGAATGTTTTAATAACTTTTTTTGTACCCTTTTGTATTGCCTTCTTTCCTTCTACAATGTCTACTATTCTGTTCATGGGCAAGTACAGTTTTGAGCTGAAAGAAGGGGCAGTTTTTTTCTGTAATGCAGTTGTTTTTTCTAGCAATAATGGATAATTTCTCAGAAAATTGTTGCCAGATGAGTATTTTATCCCAGCATTTTCGTTATCTTCCTTAATTGGCTTCCTTTTCCTTCTAATACAACTGCTGCTGGGCCAACTCGTTGCATTCCCAAGTGTTCTCTATCAGTTGTGTAGCATCTGATGCATTTCCCTGCATGCTCAAAGACACAAACTAGATGCCTAGATGGCATAAGAAAATAGGAATTATAAGGACAAGGACGGTTCCAAAACCTGTCTAGAGGCTGAGGAGACAACTAGGACACATGCCATCTCTGTCTGAACTCCTTGGTAGAATACAAAGCAGGTTAAAAGTTGTTCTTAGAAGTTCTGAAGTGCCTTCAAAGACTTTTTAATTGGAAGACAGTGTCTATACTTTTTCTATAAGAATCAGAACAAAGGAATATTAATAGCTGCCTGCACATTGTAACGTTTTCTGCATAGTGACATTTTGCAGGCTTGATATAATTTTCTCCCATGTCCATCAGGCCGTTAAATAAGTGGTCTTTAAAATTATCTCACCAGAACAGTTCTTCTTTCCAAACAACACCGAAAGAAGATGAGATCAAAGAATTTCAGAAAAGGCGCTTTTCACAGCTTATCTGTCATCAAATGAAGGTATTAGGGAAATAGCCTGAGAAGCTTTTCCTACTTGATACCTCTTTTGAAGTGACTGGAACTACAAAACACGCCATTTCTGCAGAGGATTTCAGTTGCGTTTCTCCCTTGTATGAGAAGAAGGGCACAAAGAGTGTATTACACCAGCTGGCACACTTCTGGGGTCCGTGCTCTTGGGCTTGCTTGGGCTTTCAGGGAGCAGGAAGGGATCAGGGTTGCCACCCCAGGGAGCAGTAGTTCTTACCAGAGCTCACTGTGGAGCTTGTGGCAGACTGAAAGATTTGCACTAACTCCCAGAAAAATTCAGTGACAACAGAACACGTATGTCTCCAGGATCATTTGGGGTTAAAGTTTTTCCCAAAGTCAGAAGTCTTTTTGTTTCATTTCATTTCTGTTAGATGGTAGTGGATCGAGCTGATGAAATGACAATGCCTATAATTTGTTCTGCACCTTCATTGCATGCCCTTGGCTAGCAAATTCCACATATTACAGCATTATAAATTTAATCCTGATCTAAACCCCATCTGAGCTAAAGAGAATCTCACTTACTAAGCCTGGTAGATACTGTGTCAGAACATTAGATATTATATTACAAGTGTCACAGAAAACATTCACATACACAAATGGCATGGTAGCCATTAGTGACTGAGAAGAAAAAAACCAAAATTGTACAGGGTGTTTCAAAAAGATGGACCCATTTGAAATGGACCTTCAATTGAAATTGGATACATTTTTTTGAAACACCCTGTAATTCTTTTATAAAGTGAGAAAAACTAAACAAAAAAAAATGTTTGCACTCACATGATAACATTTTAGGGTCTTCATGTGAAATTTTCATCTAATTAAGAAGCTTTAAGTAGAGCTGGAATTTTATGTTACATTCTCAGTGAGTAAAATGACAGCCCTATGGAGAGCAGGCTGACAACTCTACACCTGCTGTTTCTTTGCTACACTGAAAGTCTAAACTTTATCTTTTTAAATACAGTATTAATGAAATTTTGAACCATATTTTCTTTTTACTTGAGCTAGTATGAGCCTGATAAACCAACTAATCCAATGCATAGTATATTTGGTCCAGATAGTAATCTGACAGAATTCATTGTCTGAACAAACAGCAGGAAGACTGTATTCAAATACCAAGTATTTGTAAATTGCACAGGAAAATGTTCTGTGGAAGGAATGTAACCTTCATCTGTTATTCTGATGTGAATATGATTGTTAGTTGCAGATTCAAGGGTATCAATTTTATTCTTATCCATACTTTATAATATTCCAGAATTTATGGTACATTTCAAACGTGAGGTTAAAGTCAGTGGATTTTGCTGGCCACAGTAACGTGAGGTTAGATTCTTTGAGTAACTGAAACAATCAACTAAACTTTTCTAGAAGTATTAGTGCTGAGGGGATAACCAACTGAAGCATTTATTTATTCTCTATGAATTTTGGACAGGCTGGTTTCTCTTCATTTTGGACATCTTTAAACAATACTTCCTTCTTGAATGCCGGTCTAGGTAAAACCTGATCATTCCTTGACATTTTTTAAAAGGAATAGGTGATGTCCACAAGGTTCTGGCTAATGTTTCCTACTTTGAATCTTAAGTTGTAATTTCCACAGATCTCTGACCTACTCCTGGCACACAGTAAGTCCGTCACCCCCAGCCAGCCAGATTATCTCAATGTACATACACTAGCCATATTTCCATTGTTGAACAGTACTATGGCATGCATTAGGTGCATGAGAAACATGTTAAAAACCCCATTCTGTTCCAGTATCAATTGATACTCCACAGGGAGGCAACATAAATCTCCCATGACAAGAGTGACATACTAGGTCTGCTTTATGAAGATCAGAGATCTCAAACAAATATCTTGCTTAAAAACCCTTTCCCAGTGGCTCACATTATAGATGAGTAAATGCTACCATACAAGTCTTTATAGTAATACAGTGTAAAAGTTTGAGAACCTTTGTACTGATTCTCTAAGCACTGTTTGGAAACTAATTGTATGTGATTTGTAGCTTTTTCTTGCCCTTCACATGGTATGGTATGTTAAGGTAAAGAGGGTTTTGTCAGAATTATTCCAATGTCTCAAGGAGTCTTGAAACCATTTTCAAGACTTAAAAGTTTTTTATGACACAGGCTCTCAACTGACATAACGTCTGGGGTCTCTATGAACAGAAGAGAAATATTTTGTGATTGGTTTTGTAAAATCAAGAAAAATCAATAAGCAGGTCCCTCTGTGAGAAGCATAGCTGGAAAGTACTGAAGTGTAGTATTTAACTTGGAGCACAGCTACAAATTGCTGTTTTGAGTAAGGTAAGCACAAGAAGTAATGCAAATTATTCACAGCAGTGAAAAGAGTTTTCAATGGTATTTTCTTTAAGTACTGAAACAGACTGCCAGTGGAGGTCAAGCAATGCTTATCAGTAGTGATTTTTAAGAGCTGATCGGATTAATTTCAGGAACTGATGCAATTTTCTAGCCTGCAAGGCAGAGTATATTCAAGGAATACTATTCACCACTTCTACTGCCGATGAGTCGACTGAGAAGGGAACAGAGCATTTCTGGCACATTTCTGCAACAGGAGAGCCCACTGCAGTGGAGTGCAGACAAGCCCACTTGCCCTCCAGCAGACCGGAGTAGCAGAGACTTCTGCTTCCTAGGTCTTCGTGGGCCAAATGGAGTCCACTAAGCAGGGCTGTTCAGGTTCACGGTTAGATCTCTGGGTTGCAGTGCCCAGAGACTGCCTTGCAGCACTGAAAAGGTTAGTTCCCTTGGCTTAGGTACAGCTGATCCTGCCTGTCAGCTGTGGGATAAGCCAGATGACCTTGCGGGACTTCTCTATCCAATTTTTTGTGGTTCCCTGACTCTCTCCAGTCTCTCTCTTAACTTTGAGGTCATTCTTTCTTTCAAGGGCAAAACAATGGATTCAGAATTGAATACTGGGCAAAGCTGAGTAAAACTGAGCAAGAAGTCCCTAGCTATAATAGTATTCACCAATTCGAGAGAAATTTGAAGTGTCTGGTTGTCAGAAAAAAATCCTTTAATACAAAGTATGAATACGTGCATTTTTTAAGTGGAAGATGTGAATATCCTGTGTGACATTTAAGATAGCAGTTCCTATGTACAGGGCATTTATTCCAAGAAATGTGGGATTTGTAGAAATTGTTCCCTTCTTATTTGGAATTCCATGAAAGCACTAGTACAAAACAGGAAAAACAACACAATTAGCCCTGAATATAAACACTGAAATCAGAGACAGATAACATGTCGTAGTGTCCTATTGAAGATTGTTACTGTAAACTTCAGAAAGGAATCAAAGGAACAGGAGAGAGCTTTTTGTCTTTTTCTTAAATGCTGTACCTGGTTTTTCCTCTTATTTTTAATTTGTCCCTCCTAATGCTGGGATTGTGGAAGATGAGTCTGCCATCCTGGTTAGTCTTCTGCTCAGGGTGTTGAAGGTTTGCGTACAGTTTTGTGTGCAGCCTGCCTGTGCAATTTCCATCAGAAGCAGAATGTGTTTATTCAAGTTCTGAGGGGTGGGACAGCTAGTGTAGTTTTTGGTAATTTTAAACAAACTGTTTGAGCATCCTGTTTAAATAGAGTTAAGTAATCACAGTTTTGTACTAGTTGGAAAAGAATTCCTTACATGCATGATCTGAATAAAATATCACCTTACAGAGCATACCAAGGTTGTGATATATTTATCTGACTTCTTGTGCAATAAAAGTTATATGTTTGACTTTTGTTTTGAAACAAGTTTAGTGGCTAAAGATATTCCATTATGTAACAGTGCTCTACTAGAATATGAACTATTTTGTATTAAAATTTAACTGTATTTAATACACATGTTAATTTCCTTGATATTTTCATTAGCCTCTGGAGAAATCAAATTCAAATATGACTTTCTGAAATTGGGAGGAAAAAAGTATATTCACAATAAACGTAGTTTAGGAAACTAGTGAGAATAAGGAAGAATCTATTCACACCCAGTTGTATGAAAGCATAAATGAAGGGAAAAATGGTAGTTGGAGTAAGCTGGTAAGATTTATCAATTGTGGATTTTACTTAAGGATTCCCTGTTTGGTGCCTTTCCTGAGTTCTCTGGTTTTAAGTGTTCTAAGGGTTGAACTGGGAGACAAAATTTTGCATGATTTATTTTTGTTTTGTAGTATTTCAGTAATGAGGCTGTGCTGCACTGCATATTGGGTCCCCCAGCTGGTAGGAGTCGTTTGGAAGAAAAAAAATATTTGTACTTTTCAGATTACAGTGATAACTGTACTTTCCCTTATGTCTATCATTGGATTGTCTTTAAGCTGCAATATAATGTTAATGAGATTTTAATTGGAAAACAAAAGAGAGACAAGTTAATGACTGATAATTTTTAAAAAAATCTTTTAAGTTCTACACAATAATTAATGTAAACAACACATCAAAGTCTTTCCATGTTTAAGTTTTCATACAGGGTTTACGTAGAAGCTTTTTCCTCAACAATGGTATTATTCCATATCTAAACAACAAATACACTCTATAGTGTCGTCTGTTAAATCAAAACTGATTGGCAAGATTAACTGGTCTTACTAGGAAGGTCTTGGTCATTAATCACACCTCAAAAAAGGAGCTGGATTGATTCTGTTATGTCCTAAGAGTTTATTACTGTTGGTGTTTCTGGAAATCACCTCCCTTTTCCCACTTAAGAACATATAAATTATTCCAAAAGAAAGAAAAGATAGAAGTTCTGTCTAGTGGAACCCATAACATCTAAAACAAGCAAATCTAAACTGCTAGGGAATGCACATCATATATAGGCTGGTGTTAACAGAACATATATAAATAAAACCAAAAATCAGAAAACAGAATGAAGAATTAAGGTTATGGTAATAAAATAGAGAGTAAAGGTTTAGTTAGAAGGATTTACTGTAGAGCTAAAGGGTGGCTATTTTGAATATCAAGGAGGATGAAAAATTAAATTAGGACACACTTAAAGGAGTGGAATGAGAGAGAAAATGAAACAAGATTTCTAGTTCAAGTGGCAAGTGTACTTCTCCAGATAGCGACAGGGACAGAGACTAGAAGAGAGGTTGCTTTTAGAGTCTGGTTTTGAAAACATAGCGCATGCAGGAGAGTATCTCAATTAAGAAAATCAAGAGGTGAAACTGGAATAATAGTGATGTTAAAACAGGCAGTTACACATTCCAGTATAGTAATTAAAGCATAGTCAGAAAATACTATGGAAATACAGAGTGAAGTTGAACTTTTTTTGTCTTTACTTCTAGCCTGTTTACTCCATGTCCAGTTTGCTTTTAAAATCTCTTACCCATACTCTCTACTCTGTTTTTCTTTCCATTTATTATTTTAAGTATTCTTATTCAACCATACCTTTTGAGAAATTCAGTGAAAAGCAGGTATGATTAAGGGCTAAAATAAACCGTGTAAAAGAATCTAATTACTTCAGAAAACATATTGGCTTACTTTGCAGTGCATTTTTGCTTTATAGAAGCCAAGAGAGCATTAATCTATAATGTCTTTGTTTGTAATTTTGCCTTTTATTTCAGTTTATATAATTAAAGAGTTCCCAGGACTGCTTTACATTTATTTTGTTCATCAAAACGTACTTCACAAATGTTATGAAAATGGAGTCCAAAAGTAATGCAGTCCAAACCAGACCCATCCACTTTTCTCTTGGAACACAATCAATTATAAAGTCATACCTTGTATCTCATTTTTAACTGAGTAAACACTGTCTTGTCCCTTAATAATGCATAATTCTTTAGGGCGTTCACTTTATATTCCCCACTTCATATCTGAATATATCCTGGTGATGCATGTAACAAGGATGCATATAATCAGGCATAATACAGTTGTTTCACAATTACTGTTTGTGAATTAAATCCTCTCTGCACTGAAGTCACGAAGATCTCATTGGGTCACTCTGTGCATGTGCATGCATTGTGACAGAAAAGGAAATAGAGTGTTAGGAACCTGTGTTTTTGTCACTAACTTTTCATGAAAGACGGGGAAAAAAAGTTTAAGCAGCAAAAAATCAAAATAATGTCTCTGTTGTTGTTGAGGTCATGGGAATCAGGAGAAAAATGGACTTGCCAATCTCAGCTTATATTTATAAAACAATTCTCTCTTCTCATGCATCCTCTTTCCATGTACACTTGAGTCCCAGATGACCATGTCATTGTCTGGACCAACAAAAGACGAGAGAGTTAATTTTAAGGAAGTAGTTTTCCTAGAGACTGAGTATATTTTGTCAGAAAAGTTGGTACCTTCTAGTGTTGAAACTCTGGCTTGCTGTGCATGTGTATGTTCTACACCTTATTGTTTACCCCATGCTAGTGAGTGAGAATTAATATGTTTCTCCTCTCAAAATCAAACTCTTCCCCAGATTCATGGTAAACAGAGAACAGAACTTTCAAATATGTTTTTCTGCGAATTCTCATTAGTAAGCTGAAATGTGCATCTAAGAAAGCTGGAAAATTGAAATATCAGTGTATGGCAGAGAAATGCAACAGCAGAGCAATTTCAATCACTGAACTGTTAATTCTGGTTTTAGTAGGTATACTTGTGAAGAGATGGTCAACTATGCTGCAGAATCTGCCAGAAATATGCCTCCAAATTGAGAATGGGATGTTAACAGACTGCCTGCCCAGGGAAGTGGTGGAGTCACCATCCCTTGAGATATTTAAAAGACTTGTAGATGTGGTGCTCAGGGACATGGTTTAGTGGTGGACTTGGTAGTGCTGGGTTAACGGTTGGACTTGATGATCTTAAAGGATTTTTCCAATTAAAATGATTCTATGATTCTATTCTATGAAGATGTGAAAGAAGATAGGGGAGTTAGCTCTCTCCAGCTCTGGGAACAGAGCTGCTAGTAAAGCTTTTGTTCAGACCATCTTATGACAAAATATTCTGCTAAACAATGCAGGTTATATTTTCGGTTTGCTAAAGTGGAAATGTCTTGCAAAGGACTGAATTAAATAGAAGAACTTGAAATTTGAACTAAGCACAGTTTCTGATATTTAGAATTGGCAATTAGGCATTTGGTGAATGTCACAAAAAACATTGTTTCTGTTTGGGTGAAACATAGAAGTATTTAATATAAAAATGATACAATTTATATCCTGACATGTTAGGAAATGGCCCTGATCTCAACAGTTGTGTAAGCCAGTCTTGTCTTTTTGTGCACTGTCACCGGCTGTTGGAAGAAGGGTGGTGGTATCACTATTGGGAGCAGGAGCTCCCAGCTCGGTGGCAAGTAGAGGATGACTATTTGGGGATCACAGCTGTAAGAAAGACATAGCGCAATCACTTTGCATCAGCATCATTTTATACTTTTGATGCAGGTGCAGAAAAAGGGTAGCAATGTTGGGAATGAGTATGGCTGCTCAGGGCAGTGTGAACTGCAGCTTCTGTTTCCTGGTTGTGCCCACTCGTGTCCAGATTGTTGGCTTTGGAAAGGTTAAAATAGCAGTATAAGAAGGTTCCATTTCAACAAGTGTTCGGAGAAGTTACTTTAGCCAAATGTTAGGCACTCCCCAGCCTGCAGTCCAAATGGGTTTTGTACTTGAAACACTGAACTATGCCCATGTGAGATAATTTAAGGCAACATGTTACAAAGAGACACTCATACCGAAACTGTTCTTTGGGGATACTCTGTAGTTCTGCGATGAAGAGCCTAGCAAAGGACAATGCCTGCATCTTCTTAGGGATGTTATATCCCCTTATGTTACTTTGCAGTACCAATATAGCTATGCATTTGACTGAATTTATCACAAAACTGACTGCATTATGTGTTATCCTTAAGCTAGAGTTTCTGAAATCGTAAGGCCTTCTGATCCAGTCTGGTAGTTTCTGTGTTTCCAAGATATGGAGGAAAGGGCACAAGTTTTTTTCTGCATCCTCTTTCTGTAATCAGCAAAAAGTCAGCCAAACATTTCTAGCCTCCTCCAGGAAATATCCCTCATAAGTATAACGTTTAGGCATTTAATGAGCAGGATTAATGCACACACTTAAGTTTAAGGATATTTTTAAGTGCTATGCTTTGAATCTGAGCTGTAGAGTAAATGATTAAAGACAAACAGCAAACATTTATGAATTTCTGGACTCATATATATAAACCATGTAATCTGCAGGCTTGGATTCACTTGTGGGAGGTTAATTAACTTTCATCTTCTGTTGTTTTTTGCTCATCCAGAGCAATGCTGCATCTTGTCTCCTTTTCTTCAACCCAGCACAGCAGACACCATGAGCTAGAGCCAAACTGTAGTGTGACATGAAAGTTGAAGAGGGGCTCCCTTTGGTGAAGCCCCATGCCTGCACACCTGTGTATCGTGTGATGGGAAAATGAAATGTTTGTGTCACGTGAGCTAATGCAGAGCAAGGAGTATATGCTCAGATCCATTCTCCACATCACATGAGAATTACCTCCACCTCTGTCTAAATTCTTGTGCATATAGATGTAGATATTTTACAGTGTGAAAATGAAGAATGGGGGAGTAGGCTTACAAATCAAGGGTGAATGGGCAGAGTTGATGATTTAGGGCTGTTAGTACAGATTAGTGAAATCTATAAGAATTTATAAGACAATTTATTTATTTACAAAAAATAGGATCTAAGTTATATCAAATGACTGTGTGTCATTTCTTTGCTTATGCCTTCATCTGCATTGTCAGTTTAGATCATAAATGTTTCAAGATGCCAAGCACATATTTAGTTTACTGGTGTTCTCAGTTCTCACTGAGAACTGAGTGCTTAAATTTTGGATTTTTTTTCTGAAACACACCAAAATGCAGTGATTGCCTGAGAATCTCAGTTGCTGTTCTCAAAGTTAATTTCTAGTTCTCCATCATGGAATAAGGCTTGAAAACCTGAATTTTGAAGTGATAAGCATCAGAAGAAGATAAAAATGACTTGATAGGTATTTTAATAATGTAATTATATTTTATTGTCTTATGAGAGCTTGAGGCAGTTCAAAAAGTCATATGTAAGTGTTTGAGATTGTCAGCACTGGTTTCTGTAGCTTAACAATTCTAATTTGTTTTTACATAATTTGGGAAAGATACTTTGTAGAGAAAGTAGCTGGTAAGAGATAAGACAAGAAATAAGGAGCCTGAAATTTGCCCAGCAGTCCTTCAGTAGTTGACAGAATTGACTTTATCTCTTCATTGTTATGGCTAAATTTTAAAAGAAATGGCATCATTTAAGTATCTCCTTTATTATATAAAATTTATTATAATTTGATATGTATTTGATGTGTGGAGAATTGTGTGTGTGTTACTTATTACTACTTTTTGATTCTATTCCCTTTTTCTAATTTCTTCACTTTGAGATTCTTGTCTCCTTTTCTGTAGGTTTGGGGGATTTTGGTTGTCAGCTTTTCCTTTTTCAGAATTGTAGTGTTTGTTTTTTCGTTTCTTGACGCAAATGCTGCAGTCGCCTTAAGTGAAGCTTCAAGCAGTCTTTTGTGTGACTAAAAGAAATTAGCTAAATAGCACTGTTTAATTAATTTCAGGACCGCCTCTTTTTCGTCATGGAATATGTAAATGGAGGAGACCTAATGTTTCAAATCCAGCGCTCACGCAAATTTGACGAACCTCGATCCCGCTTTTATGCAGCAGAGGTCACATCAGCACTCATGTTTCTTCATCAACATGGCGTCATCTACAGGTACTTTTTTTGATAAAAAAAAAGGTATTCTTGAGACTTGGGGCTGGTTTTGGCTGAAATCCTCTGTCTCTTAGCAACCAGATTTAGATTAGTTGTTTGTTCCAATTTGCTTACATAGAACTTTTTTTGGCTGTTTATCATTGAGAATGTTAACATTTGAATAGCCTCTGCAGCAGTCGCCAGCTGTGTGTGCCAGTTTTGTATTATAGTCCAAATAAAGCGGTTTTGAAAAAGCTTGGCACAGTGCAACCCAGAGGTGACCTTTCTGCAGATCGGCGCAATCTCTTTACTTTCCTCTCTGTGCCATAGATTTCCTCTTGGTTTCTAACTCCCTGCCACTTCCTGAGTTTGTTTGTCCTAGTTGTCTCCACTCTGATACAATCGGGATGGTCGTATGCAATGCTTTACTTATGCCCCTTCCTCTTGACTGTTTGGGTGAAGGCTTAGTCACCAGCAGGAAGTGGCTCTTTGCAGACAATTTTGATTTGCTTGCAAGTGGCCTGCGTCTATTTGATCCTCCCCCCCACCTCCCCCAAATATCTAACCTTCAACACCCATGCACACACACAAAAAAAGTGCATATTGTTGTGCTGTGGTGAAGAATGCATATAGGGATAGGCTTTCATTATTAAAAGTAAGGAATCACTTTGAAAATTTTCATTCTATTGTCTGTGTGTTTACCAAGTCCTTTACCTTGTCATTTCACCCTTCCTCTCTCTTTTTGCTTTTAGCATCCTGTCATTGCTTGCGATAAATTTGGGCTATCACAAGCAGCGTGCTTTACAGGTTTTGTGGTACAGGTCTGTCCTGTATACCAGAAATTCTGAGTTCTGTGAATCTAACTGAGTTTTGATGTTCTCACCCTCTTTCAGGTTATCAGTTTTGATTTGGGGTAGTCATCTTGGGGGCAGGCAGTCTCAGATTTCTTGCGCAGAAACCTCAAGATCAGGATGTGGAATTTGTCACATCCCTGGACTCACATTAAGGCTGATCTAAAGAGTGCTAGAAATTGAAAGAAGTGAATTTTACATGTTTAGTAACCAGGACTAGTGACAGCTTCCATCAGAGGCCAATTGCTTTCCCATTAAAAAAGAAACTTCTCACAGAAGGAGTTGCCTTTTCAGAGATATGACAAACAGCAAGACATTGCATCTTCTGAGGAAAATAAGTCTTTGTGAAAGTGTTCTTTATGTCAAAAATCCAGTTTTCTTTAGAAAATGTTTTTGCTAGCTGTGGCTCTTAATCTCCATCTTTTATTAACGCTAGTATGATGTTTGCATACTGGGTTGGACTTTCAGTCCTACCACTTCACGTAGGTTTGTTTTCAATTGCTCAAGATCCAACACATTTCTTACCTTTGCTGCCCATATCACATTTCCTATTCAGTGTCTGCATTTATTTCCAAAGCTATGTATTTGTACATTTAGACAGTAGAATGTGGCAACTTCAGAATTTATAAGTATCAATCATAAGGTCCTTTTAAAAGTGAAGGATTTTGAGGATTTGTTTCCATAATAAGACTTGAGCTAATTTCATCTCCTGAAAACTGGAATTTAGACATTTCATAATTAGCAGTCACTTTAGTGATTTCTTTGAACCACCAAGAAAGAATTGGTAAAATTACCTTCCCTCTTCTTTATATGAATGTGCCTTCATTCTCCCTCTTCCCTCCCTGCTCTCATCCTTCAACACACATCCTCTTCTCTCTCCTCTCTCTTTTCTCCCTCTTTTCCCTTGTCTTCTATGTAGCTTCTGCTGTGTGTTGGCTCTTAGCTGCATTGAATCACTTCATGTGTCTGTGTTTTTTCTGTGACTTATGCTTCGATCCCAAGAAAAATGTTATTCTGATGAGACAGTGCCTTGTAATTTAAACTTTGCAAGATACTCTCAACTTCTGATTCAGAGACTATGCTGACATGTCTTTGGCATGCTACATTAAAACACTAAAATTGTAAATGACATGTTGTATTGAGTGTATTACCAGAAGAGGCAAAAGAAGAGAAATAGCATGAGTTGTATGATGAAAATAACAGGAAGAACATTAGGAACAGATTTAGTTGTGTTCTGCTTTGACACAGGCTTTTGGATCTGGACATAGTTATGTCTGTAAGGAGAACTCATTTTCCCAACTGGGGGCTACTAGGAGCTTCAACAATTCGTAAAATGTATATCCCAGTTACTCTATAAAATACAGCTAGAAGGAAGAAGTTAGAGATTATCTTAGAATAGTTAATTGTAAGAAAATATCACAATTCATTCATAGTGGGGAAGAGGAGGGGAGAGGAGAGGAGAGGAGAGGAGAGGAGAGGAGAGGAAA
>VZRW01007111.1:121085-222415 GCA_013398125.1 Aegotheles bennettii | reverse complement strand
AGAGGAGAGGAAGAGAAAGGGAAGGGAAGGGAAGGGAAGGGAAGGGAAGGGAAGGGAAAGGGAAAGGGAAAGGGAATAGAAGAGAAAGGGAAGAGAAGAGAAGAGAAAGGGAAGAGAAGAGAGAGACCTATGCTTCTGAATAACTACCTAACATGCCTTCAGATATTTTAATAAAGAATAGTTGTCTTCTGTGTAATTATATCTCTAGAAAAAACGTTGTGGTGTGAAATTAATGGTTGTTCTCCAAAGTGGGAAATGCTGCTTGTGTGGGCAATACTTCAATGAAAGTGGGGAATGAATATATAAATAAACTAAGGTGTTTGATGGAAATGCAGGTTTCAAAATAGCTGCTATACCTTCTGATCTTTTTTCAGCCATGTATGTGGAAGTATTTGTTTGGAACTAAGCATAGTTATATTTTTGGAAGTAAATAACTAGCTTTAGCTCATGCTTTGGCTTGTTGGTTAGATTTTTAGAAAGTGCTATGATGATACTAAATGATCATCTTTTATAATAACTAGTTTATCCTCATTTCCCCTGAAGTTCAAAGAGAAAGCTAGCTACCTGCTTGGCAATAGAAATTCTTTTGTAAGTTCACATCTTTGCAACTGGCCCAGCAGTTGTTCCCAGACTTGTCCAATTATCAATGTGCTTGCTGGAATTGTGTACCTTCCTTTTGTTTATTGAGTTTATGTTGGAAATAAAGGTGAACCTCACGATTTTTACATATAAAGATGCTGCTGTTACTAAAAGCATCTTGTATGATTGATAAACTTTAGGATAATTTTCAGTGTGACATTTTTAAGGGTATGATGTTACTGTTGTTGTGTCAAAAACGCTTCAACAACTTAATAAAAATACTTGCATTATCCTTGCCACCTTCCCTGTCATTGGCATTCAGCTATTCAGGCACATGTCAAGCTGGGGCCTGATAATACAAGTAGAGTCAATCAGACACTAGAGAAGTTTGAATCACATTTTCTGGCAGTCGTTGTTGTTTGTGTTATGTGATTGCACCACTTTGAAAAAATGTATTCAAGCTTCTGGAATTAAGGGCTGCACTGTGAATCTCATTTTGCCTGTGAGCTGAACTGGACTTAGAACTGGGTGATGAAAGGTTGTGAACTATGTTTACTGTCACCTGTCCCTGGAGTCTGGTGTATTTCAAGTCAGTCATTGTCAGCTCATTCTCATATAGGGAAGATGCAACAAACTCACTCAGTGTTAAGAAACTGCCCTTTCCTCAGTCCCCTCTTGTACTGACTTTCAGCATTCCTCTGCACTTTACACAGATATATGTAAGTGTTACATATTCTGGTTTCACCTACGGTTGTTGTGCTGAGGACAGGAGTACCCAGGTGGGTGTCTCTGGCTCTCATCATAGGAGTTCAAGTGAGGTAACACAAGTGGTCCACTCTGACCTTAAATATATACAAAGAACTGTCGTCTCTCGATGCAGGGACATCAGCATTAGAACAGGGTATCAATTCATTAACATAAATGCTGGTGTCCCCAGTTCATACTTGATTTAGGGAATAACTGTGTGAACTACAAACCTTCTTTCAGTAAAGACCTGAAGGGTCAGTATTTTCATGTTGTGTGATCTCTGCCATGCTCCAAGACCACTCAAGTGATTAAATGTGGTGTTTTCTCTGAAATACAAAAGAAGGAAACTGAATGTACGCAATTTCAGTTCACCTGAGAGGATGAAAAATATCTTAACTGGCAAATTAATATCACCTGCTTTGGGTTAACTCATTCTTTCAGTTTTGAGTGTAAGGTCTGTGAGAAGTTGCCTTCAAATCATGCAGCACCTGGTCACAGGAGAGTCCTCATTCGTAACTAGGAGTTGTCATGTTCCTCAGCAATATGAAGTAATAATCCAGCCTGTAACTTACTGCAGCTTTCTGAGGCTCTGTACACTCTGTAATTAGTATGTTGGTTGTGATGAAGGATATATTAACACTGAATTGAGGAGAATGCAAATATAAATATGCTGATGCCAATTCTTGAATATCCCCAGGCTTTTTCCATACACAAATACTCTAAGAATCTGTTTGAACACTAACTAAATTTTCCCTTGAATAATCAGTTTTCCCAGCATTCCCATTTATCAGGTTAACACACACCAGTGTTTCAGAAAGAAGAACTACTTAAAAGCACTTTCATTAGTGTGTTTTTATGTGAAATAAGAATATTTATAAAGTCTGACTTCACTGGTGGTTGTATGATTCAGTGCAACCTTGGCAGAGTAACGAGGAGTTATATTTACACTGATGAAAATGTTGCATGGTCAGTGGTTAACATGTTAAAAGTCATCATTCTCCCAAGTTACCTTACTGTGTTATTTCTGAATGGCATCAGCCAAATAAAATTCCCCTCCTCCCCCCTACTTTTTTTTTTTTTTTACTTTTTAAAATACAGAACTAGGCATAATGCATTTTGGTTTACATTTATTTTTAAGTATGTGAAAATCATCTTATGCATCTTATTGCAACTCTGAACAGTTAAAGGTTAAGTTGCTGTTTGAGGTACAGTCCACGAAGGAGGGCAAGACCTTGTACAGATAGCATATTCAGACCTAATCACAGGAACATCCTGATCTCAAGCCCTTCCCTGTATAAACTGCCTGTTGCAGGAATCTGCTACAGAGAAGTTACAGTTTGCTTCTGGAGCAAGTGAGCAACAAACTATTTCCATCACCTTCAGTAAAAGCAGGAAGCAAGGAGTGAACTGTGCTGCTGTGTGTGTGTCTGAGTCCCAGTGTCTCCAAGGACTGCTGCTCAAGCTGTGCCATCCGACCAGTGCTCCTGGCAGGGTTTGCACCCTGGGCTACATCCATGCTCCGCTCTGCCTGGTCTAGTTTCCAAAAATGAGTGTGAGCTCCAGCAGGATTTTAGTCAGTGGCCTCCTGCCCTCTTTGCACTTTTTCTTGCTAGATCTAGGCAGGCCAGCAGTCATGAAACACATCAATAAGCAGGATATCTTCCCTGCAGGAAAAGGCAGTGGGCCGGGGTGGAGAGAAGCGGGACTGAGGGAGATGAGAAGCAGGAAGAAGGGTTGGTTCCCAGGCTTCTGGCATTCAGACTGAGGGAGTCCACCCTGCCATCTGCCCAGCTTATGTATTGTGCTGAGGGCTGCTGTCGTATAGGAGAGCCTTTGACAAGGTTTCCAGCTGTGGAAGGATGAGTAAAGGCTGTGGGAATAGGATATGAACCACATGGTCTTGCCAACAGTAGAATGCTTTCTAAATTTCTCCTGGGTTTGGAACATAAGAAAGTCCTCAGTTGGCTCTTGTGTGGGAGTTGGGTATGCAGAGGAGCAGTGCTGGGCTTTTAATATGTGGAAGGATAGAGCAGCACCATTGACCTCATTTCGGGAATGACAAGGTACTTCCAGGGGGATTTCCCGGTAGCGAGGTCAGCATTGTTTTTTTGCTTCATGTTTATTTGGTACAAGATCTTCTTGTTTAATGACCGTTTGTATAGTGCTGTATTGTGTAAATAAAGCTATGACCTTTACCTTCTGATAACAGTATAGGAGTGAGTTAATGTTAAATGAGAGAGGGCAGGGAGTGGGAATCTGCCAGGGTTAATGCCAAGTTTACATTCCTGTGAGGGCAGCCATGTTCCGGTACGCTCAGTAGAAAGGGCAACGGCGCTTCTCAACTTATAATAGCAGTAAAATGTTACAGAGCTTATTTATATTTATTTCTGGGTGAATGTCAGTGATTTTAGGTGATTGATGTTTGTAGTTTTATAACAGGAAGAAATGTGTGTTATCTTTCTGCAATGGATACACAAAATAAAAATCCACGAGAGCTGCAGCACATGTAAAACTGAAGCGTACTGACACAAGAGAATCCCTATAGTTTTCCTAAAATGCTGAGGCACAGCTTTGTTTCTACAGAGACATGTACACCAGTTCCAAACAAAATCATATTCTTCAAACAATTTTCTAACAGAATAAAGAGAATGCTTTTTGTTTCGCAGTGCATTAAAACTCTGAAGGTGCTTCCTAAATGTGATTCTGCTGCTAACAGACAAAAGTCAGGACTGAATTTTGCTCCACCTTTCAGTCGTGTTTCTATTCAAAGGATGGAAAATATTTCTATAACCCAGTTGCAGTGGTGTTGAAACTATGTCATGTTAAGGGTGAGGCTTTGCCTTTTTGCATGCTATTGAATGCATCTGCCAAAGTTTCATAGTAATACAGAGAAGTCCACAGCAAACATGGTTCTGAGGCAATAGGCATTTCATAAGGATTTTGTTTTGCTCTTGAGGTGTGAGGTGCAACAGAGAAGTTGGAAAGTAATGCAAAACATTAGATGAAAATATGTAAAGAACTCTATTTAGGGATTTTAAATAATGATATTGAAAATAATAAACCTTAAAATTTGGATGATACACTTTGGTAAAGGTATCCGTGTGCAACTTTTTCCATCTTTTGGTCAGAAACTTACTACTTTTGGCAAGAAGTTTGTGTTTATTCTCTTTGCCTCCTCTTCTCTCCCACTTTTACCCACCTTCTTGTTATAAAAGAGCTTATCACTTAGATGCTACTCCAGCAAACATTTCTGCATGCAGGTCACTGTACTCATAGGCTGATATCGATTGAGTGAGACTATTCATATGCATGAAGCGTGCAGCTTCCTGGTTGATTTGGGACCTTGGTTTGACTTTTCAGATTGAAAATGTGTTTATTTTAAAATAGAAAATAATTACATTGACTGTTATTACAAGATATATGTTATTTTGCTTACCATTGCAAAAGGATGTGGAAAATGAGAATTTAGCCAGTCTGAAAACTGACATAATGGACTTATCACTGAACCTTTTAAAAACTTTAAAAATGTCTGTTTAGCTGACAACTTTTACTCAAATGTAAGAAAACAGAAATAAAATTGTTCACCAGGAGGTTAATGAAGATGGCCTAATGAACTAAAGCAGAGAAAATACAGCCAGTAAGAACCCAAACATTTTCAGGAGTGCATCAAAGTCTTTGCTGCTACCAGAATAAACAGTGATAAGGATTACATCAGAAGGACCTTGGACAGACTAGGTGCAGTCTAACCAGGGGAATCAGAAAGTGGAACAAAACGGATCAGGTGGCCATGACTGTGCTGAAAAGGAGTTGAAAAGTGTGGGGTAACAAGGCCAGAGTGGTAACGAGTCACTTAGCTTGCCTTCTCACATCAGAAGTAATGCCTGCCCCTCTCCTCATTTGCCAGTGTTTCACAGAGTCCAAACAAGCAGCTTCTCAGAGCAGCAGGCAGTGGCAGAAATACATCATATTCATCATCTCAGCAGCGTTGAGTAAGTCTGGAGGAGGCAGATGTGGAGCAGGGCTGAGCAGGAATGGCATTGAGGCCAAGATCAGCTTTTACTGAGATGGGAGTTTGTGTGGTTTCTGAATCATGGTAACACCCAGCGATGGATGGCACCAGGGAGAGACCCACTCCTGCCACCACCAAATTGAATTTTGACCCCCCTAGATCGCTTGTGTTTGGAATATAATGTTTCAGATTCAAAAAAATCCCTGTGGCAGCGTCCAGCTTATGAGGAGAAGCCCAAGCAGCACCATTTCTCACAATATACACACTAGATGGGTCTTTGCTTCTTGTCTCCTACTTCTAGAATTTGTTTCCAGTAGTCAGTCTCGTGAAACAGCAGAGAAAGAGACAAAATAAATGGGAGAGGCCAGAAATAATGGCAGTACTTACATAGGTATACTTTTTCCTCCAGACTTTAATTTCCTTCTGCTGATGTATGGAAGTCACAGAAAATACTGTTCTTCAAAGCATGCCAGATGCAAATAGTACATGCAGTTGTGTACATTTTTTAATGTAGATTTGACAGTGACAGTTGTAACAGTATTCTTCACAAGATACTCAGTCTTAGGGCATGTGACTGTCCCTTCAAGGGAACAGGAGAACAGGAGGATGGGGTGGCTTCAACAGTAGGTAATCAATATAGCAGCTAGTATGGGTGCACCGTGGTACAAAGCTGAGTAATACAGAAGCAGTGCCCTAAAAAAAACCCCAAAAAACACCACAACCAAAGAAAGCCTGGTCACAAATAACCTGAACTGAGGAACATGCGCTCAAAACATGGATTATTAAGGATAAAATTAAGTTGTAACAAATAAGCATTATAGCACTTCACCAGGTATTTACTTGATTTATTATAGGGTTTCCAAGGGAGATCGTATGGTCTATTAACACCCATTTTAAAAAATGCCTAAATATATTCTAACAAACACAAATAATGAGTCAGATGGAATTGCTATGGTCAGTTAAGTGGGTAATGGATATTTAAAAGGTTCCAAACGTCAATAAATCTGAAACAGCTCTAAAGGAGTACTTGTAGAACAAAAATAATATGCACTTAAGAAACTGCCTGAGTACATATTTGCCTAAAGTTAACCACCAATAAGAGGACAGCAATTGTTTATGGTACTGTATACTGAGGGCATAAAAAGGCATACCAGATGTGTGCCAGTTCATTTGTTGATAATCTGCAATAGGTCCAAAGGGGCCATAACTGTTATAAAGAGGCCCTGATTCTCATTTACATGAAAGTCTTTAAATATCTGATAACGTAAAAGGATCCTCAGATTGGGAACAGGGGAAGAAGACAGCAGCTCAGCAGCGTAGCCCTTGGCATGAGGCTGAAGGCAGCCCTTTGCAAGCTGATTGAAGCTGACTGTCAAAGCTCTCTGAGCTGGTTTCCATAGACTCTGAGGGAGAAATGCCCAAGGTAGAGGTGCGAGAAGCCCTTTGGACAACACTGGGGTTTAGGCAGGTTCTCTTTTCACCTTCTGAAAATTCACAAAAGGAAAAGGAGGGGGTCTTTTGTCAGGCTTCATGAGGTCATAGCGGTGCCCTTGCACACACAGTAGGACAAAAGTTCCGGTTTTCTGTGAATGACCTGAGAGGAAAAGGATTTGGTTATATTTTTTAAAACATTTGCAGATTGGGTAGAAGTTGTTCTGTCCATGAGCAGAAGAGTCGGAAGAAATTTTGGAACAGCATCCTGAAAATTCTCTGTATAGTAATAGCAACAAGACATAAACTGATATTAGTAAGGTATAGCTTATAAAGCCAGAGATAGTTCAATGACAAATCTTGTATAAGTCACTACCTCTACAGCCTTCTCTTCCCTGGCTCAGCTATGCGTGCTCTTAGTTAGGCCCACACAATTGTCTGCATAAACCGAATCCGAGAGATTTAGGCTAAAATCCCAAAATCCTGCCATAGAATATGGGATTTGTTTTTTACACATCTTATTTATAGGATCCATTTAAAAAGCAATCAGGCACAGTTATGTTTGCTTAATTACAGTGATGGTAGCATGGGGGTATAAAGGAAAGTGGAAGAGGTGCTGCCTGGGGCAGAGTGGGCAATAAAGGGTTGAACTATATCATTACTAATGCAGTACTTCATGTCATCGTTTGAGGTCTGAGTCTGGGTTGAGAATCATATTATAATGCTCTTAATATTTCATTTACTATACTATCAAGTCTTAACACAATGCTACAAATTGGCCAGAGACTCTAAACTGCTATCCACGTTTGTTTCAGAGTTGGACAATGTTGAGTTTAATACATTGTATGGATGTCTTTGGGCTATAGTACAATTTCTGCAACTTCTCTCCCGTTTGTTTAAAAGTGCCTTCATAATCTTTCTCAGATATTCATTTGTTCATGCATTTTTATTTGGAATCCAGAATGATAGAAATATGTTGTAAATGTGATTACAACATGACATGGGTGTATAGAGGTATCTGGTATATAAGAGACTGGTTCTTTAAAAATCATTATTCTCATTTACAATAAAAGCTTTTTCTGACATCAGGACAGCAAAGCAATTTTACAATGAAGTTAAATTGTATTCAGTTTAAGACTATCAGAAGGATGCAAAGAAACTATATTGAAAGTTACAATTTAAGGAAATTTTATGTAAAATAGATCTTCTGTAAGCTGTATAATTAGGTTTCTTGCCAGTCTTTGCCCATGTAGCTATCTGGAAGTTTTATAGGATAACTTCTGATCTTGCCAGAGCATAGAGTCTGGTTAGTAGATCTCTGAAGAGAGACCTAGTGCCTGAGCACATAGAAGTTACAAAGATAATTCCTCAGGCTCAAAACTTGCTTTTTTAATTTTGACAAAATTGTTCAAGAGCAGCTCACTTTGGTCAAAAGTTTATATCATAATACAACTGAAGTTTGTATTTGCATGTGATGACTACCCAGTAAGTACCAAATGTTAGAGATTAAAATCATGTTTTAGTCTCCCAAGTCTTGTATTCAAAACATCTCTCTTTTTTTCATTTGGGCTCTTCTCTGTGGCCTCTGTGTCTTGACAGCTGAAGGTAAATTGGTATAGCACTCTTTGGTTGGCAAAAGTGAATATGCTGTAAATTTCCTAAGTCATGCCATGTTTTATTTCATGTGAGTAACCCTTAAGTCATCTTTCCATAGCATTCACATTAATTAAAAATAGTGAGGTGCTTTGTATAAGTAGATTTTAAGTGATGATATTATATGTTGACACTACAGCCAAACCAGCATTCCTGTGCATGTGTTTTCTGGGGGAGATCAGGGAAGGCTACAGGAGCTACATTAGAGACAGCGCTGGAGCTGAAAATTCCTACAAAAGAAAAGTTTCTCTAGGACTGTTTGCATATCTTTCTGGCCAAAGTTGGGGGTGAAAATAATGTGATTTTGCTATACAATCATAATTTTAAACGAGTATCTTCTGAAAATACAGCTGTCTGTATTAACTTACATAGCCCTTTTTAGTTACATATCAAAGCAAGATTTGAAGCTGGAACCATCAGTGGAAAGCACAAGTCTGGAAGCAGCATTAGGAGTTTATTTTATGTATAGACCAGCATAGAAGGGCAAGCATTTTTTTAGGGTCTTCTTTATACTTTACAGACAGATAATAACGATTCTGCTTAATTATCCCAGAATCTCTGCACTGCAGTAATCTTCATAATAGAAGATTGTTAACTCTACAGAAAACAGACAAATCTATCTGTATAACAGAATGCCTTTAGATGGTTAAAAAACAAAAAATAGATTTAACTCACTGTTTTTACAAGAATTTCTGCAGAAATCTGTTAGACTGCTGCTGGTTTGATCCTTGATAAATACAGCAAGGTTAGAAAAGGTTTTTAATGAAGAGCCTACATACCCTTCCCAAGTACAGACCACGTGATTGTGTAAAAAGTTGTTTAGGCATGTGAACTATGCTGCTGAAATCAGAATAGAAGCAGAAATTATTCAAATCTTTCTTCTAGTGATTCCATATAAGCAAACATTTTGTTGGAAGCAACATTCTTGCTGAGTTACGTCATTTCATTTATGCTATATAATTTATTTAGTCCATTCTCTGTAATATTACATGCACCACTCTGTGGAAAGGCTTTTCATAAAAAGACCCAAGAGGTTGAACTGAGACCAAAGTGAGGCTGGAAAAAAATCAGTGTCTGTACAAAAGTTCACTGCAGCAGGTTTTTTTTTCTGACTAAAGAAGCATTTTTCTCCATGGAAACATGATATGGAGCTTTAACAGGAGTCTGCTTACTGCTAGGAGCTGTGTTTGTTCCCTGCCTAAGAACACCCTTGGGAACATAGGGAAGAGAATTCTGATAAATTTGTTTCTTTTATAAAAAGAAACACTGTATGTAAAAACCTTCAGCAGCCCTTCTGCTTTGCACTTTCTGGGCATCATAAAGCTGCAGAGGGCCTTGGCTAGTACAGAAAAGACACTGGAATATTGGCTCGTGCTGGCACATTAACAACTTGCTCAGGATATGCTCCTAATCACTTGGCTTCGGCCATTTTATTGTATGCACCGTGTTGCAGTTGCCAGACTTAATCATTTTATAAACATCTTCTTTGAAAGTCTACAGAGTGTATAGAGTTTGCTCAAAGAAATGAAAGAAAAAGAACCAATCCAAGTTATGCAGTAGGTTCCCAGCATTGCTGCGTTTTCATTTTTTTCCTGAATATAATGGCAGTTCTTTCTGTTCCTGATAGAAGCACAAAATAAGCATTACTGAGGATGTAAAAGATTTGTGCTACCTTTTACAAGCAGTTTCTAGTATTTTAGGAGCTCTTCATCTTCACTGTGTGTTCTCATCTTTGAGTACGTTGAAACTCTGGCCCCTTGGCTGAAAAATGGGAATTTATGTGAGTGTCACTGGTTCCTTTAGATAAGCAACCTCAGCTGAATTAAGAAGAGAATATTTACTAAAGTTTTGAATCTAGAAAAGGGGTGGGAGGCAAGGGAGAACAGGACGTAAGCTGAGCTTTGGAGGCTATCTGCTAGTACTCAATATCCTCTACTGTGTGCATCTGTGTTCAGTAGGTAGATAACAAGGTTGCATAATAAGTCATCTTTCAGTCTATTGCAGTGCTCAGACAGGCTGCTCTTCTCCTTTATGTGACAGAACTGGACCAAAGCATGGGGTTTTCTTAGTAGCTGCTGGAAAAAAATGGCATGCTTTTCCCTTACATTTGGAGCTGGTCATTTCCGAGGGAGGTGTCAACATTTGTGTTACAAGTAAAAGAATGTCATTTGGCATTCATGGAAGAAAAAAAGACTTTTTCTTTAGGTAAAGAATAGGGTCAGAACACAGGACAGGAATGCTATATGCCTTAAAACAGCCTGTATTTAGTGTGACAGCAGGATGACAATGTACAGGATTGGATCAAATTAATTTATGCTGTTGTAGCTTTGACTTCTGTTTAATAGTAATTCCAAAACTTACACTTGATCTTAATAGGCAGCCTATTGGAAATGATAGGCTTCCAGCTGAGGGAAGTTTTTGGCCCAGTGTTGTGATTGTGAATGAAAACCCATCTTCCCTGTATGACTTACATCATACTAAAATAATATTGATATTGTTACACAGCATGAGGTTGATTGACCTTTAGGCAAGGGGAAGTGTCAGGCTAACAACTTAAATGCCATTGAAAACAACTATCTAAATCATAAATTCAAAATGACCTGGTTTATGCATCTATGATTTAAGGAAGAAAATTGGGGACATGGGGTGAGATCTAGGACTAAACATCTAAAAGAGAAGTAGTAAGTAGTTAACTTTAGTTGATTAAAGATATTCTGATCCTGTTTTTCTCTGGTGTCTTGACCTTACTAAAGTTCACTTAGTATGTAATGGAAAAAACAACTGGTTTGATAGCAAAATACAGGAAATGCCTTCAATCATGGCTGATTACAGTAGCAGCTTTTCTTCTGTTGTTTTCTTTTTTTTTTTTTTTTGAATGCTCTTTCTATACGCCTGAAACAATGTAGAATAATAATGCTTTGGAGCCCTTTGTTTGGTATGTTTAAGTAGAGCAATTAAATGTCTGGCTTTTTGATGGATATGCGTGTTGGGATTTTTTTGCAGTCAGGAGAGTTCCATATGACATAAGTGAGAAAAATTAAGAATTATGACAGGGCATAACTTCAAAGCCTAGCAAACTGTGTGTGTGTAGCAATTCTACCGTAAGTAACAAGACGAATGCAGGTCTTTTTTTAAAAAATCTGCCTTTGTTTCACTTTCTCCTACAAAAATGGAAGCTTTACAACTAATTTCAATTAAATCTCTATCTGGAAGCCAGGAAACCAGAAAGCAGCTTTTACTGAATATACACAAAGTCTCAGATTCATCTTACCTAACTTTAGGAATGCAGCAGAAGCTTCCAAGTCAGGATCCTGCTTGTCCTGGAGTGTATTTGCAATCAGTGGAGAAAGGTGGGCTTCTTCAGGGGAATTATGCAGCCCACATGTTCTGTGAATCGTCTGCTCAAATATATCTGTGGGGATGGCCATAGAGGGGAAGCCTGGGGCAAACCGTGGTACCTCATTTGAACCCTGATATCTTCAATTGAACCCTGATGTCTAGTGGGATAAATCTGGATCAGAATCCTGGAAAATACAGCAAAGAAAATTACCATAAAACCAGAGCAAAATGTTTCAGAGCTCTAGTTACTTTCATATTTAAGGTAAATTTTAAATACGTGGTTGATTGCATTACATCCTTCTAGTCTGTCTTTCCTATTATCTGTATAAGGCAGTAATATATCCTTGTTGTGGGTTATTAAGAGTTACAAGGCTTCATTGCTGGGTTAGCTGAATGAGAACTGCTACAGAAATGCTAGATGCTACCTGGACAAACACACATTTATTTGATGTATGTTTTTCTGTTTTGTGTAAGAAAGCTTCACTCAAAAATAGGAGAGAGAATAAAGAATATCAGTCTTTTGGGTTAGCCACAGAAACTGTGTGCCTGAAACCCAAGTACTCTTTTCTTTGTGTTTGCATAATTTGTTGTTCAAATTATAGTGACTTCGCCATCCTACCACTGAGAAAAAAAATTGTTGCTTTTGGTTTCCAAAGAAAAACTTTTGAGCGGATCCAAATTTAGTGTGTCTGCTGGTAAACTAGCTTTCTAAGGTTCTGGTAACATTTTTTCAGAACTGAGTTCTTGAAACTTGATCTGACAAGCTTTTCTAGCTTCACACCATCCTTTCACTGTCTTTCATCAAGTGGTTTTATCAAATAACGATTTAGTATTGTTTTGTTTAAAAGGATTATAGACATACAGAGTAGGCACTATTAGTTTGCGCTCCACCTAACCTATTGTTATAATACGCAATCTTGTTTTTATGTTATTTGAGATATAAAAATAAAAGCACAAAGCATTGAACCTCATAAAGTAGAATACCACAGCTTGAGTCAGTCCTTGCCTTCTATTGTCTTCAGTGGGACAACCAAGGTGTCAGTGAGGACAGTGTTTATCACATTACATATTTAGCAATGACTTAACACATAGGCTTTGTAGCAGAGGCTGAAACAGTAAATATCATTAGTGGTAGAACAGATTTCACCCTGTCATTGCCAGCCTGAATACATAAAGCCAGTTAGGAATTTTTCAGCTTAAGTCTTCAAGAAAAAAAGTTAGAAAATGGTGTTTTTAACCAAAGTAGAGATGGTGAGAAAGAAAGAAGAAAATCCCCGAGGGAAGTGTTAGTAGTCTTAATGTCAGGACACTCACAGGCACAGTGGGGAACCAAGACAACCAGGCAGCTCAGCCTCAGTTCAGAACTGGTCTCCAGGATGAGGACACCTGAGGATGAGGTGTCCTGAGCACCATGCCATCAGCTATTCACATGTTACTTTAACAAAAAGTTTTGAACAGTCTGTGTTTTCACCCAGCATGAAACACAAACGGTTTGTAAAATCTCAAGAAGCCTTACAAAATGAGAAAATAATTTGCTATCTAGTTTAGCTGCAAATTTCTGAGGCAGATTGTTTGTCCTATACAATGGGCCTAATATGAAGCCAGCTCCATCGTGACAGTTCTTACTTGGTATAAAAATTGCAGGCCTCTAGGCCATGGGAAGGCAGAGTTGCCACTGGGACCCTACGCAAAACTTGTCTAAATCAGGACTTCGGCAGTAGGCTAAGTCAAGAGGCAGAGTTGTGGCACTACATCCCATTCCTGCCTCAGACTCATGGAAAAATTGTTACGTTCCCAGGTAGGGGTCATGGAAGGATGAGGTTTATAAAGCAGTGTGATGTGAATGTAAGAGGCAATCCTCTCTTGAAAAAGAAATAGAGACTGCTCCCCTCTGTGCTTAGCCAATTTTTGAGAGTGTTTTAAATGATGCATGTTTAAACTTCTACATATTTCACTTACATTCACAAATAAAAATGTGGAAATAATAAGAAAGGGAAAGCCACGCAAAAGAAAGCTGTTAAGTACAATATATTTATTTGTCTGCACATTATTTTAAGGAAACTCAGTATAATAAGATAAGCAAATCAGGCACTGTAATGTCCTAAGCTGCTACCGACAATTGTAATAAAGTCAAAGCCATTAAAAAGCCATATCTAGAAATTATTTTACAGAAAATGTTTTTATGCTACGAGAAAAGTCATTGGTTTCCTTAAGCTACTAAAAAGGACTATTAAACCTTTGTTCAATATTTCATTAAGGCACCAGTAAATAGTTAGGGCCACATGATGAACACCCAGCCTTCTTTTCCATCTCAGGAGCTTGCTGACCTGAAAGTTTTCTCAATGGCAGACATTGCTGGAGTGAGTGATGTTACATACTGTGCAAGCCATGCTTTTGCCTTGTAACGACTAGAGTTTACAGAGCCACAGATAGCAATTGTGTCTTTGTCTCCCTCTGATGTCCTTGGTGGGTGGATAGCAAACTGCTTTTGCTACATTCCTCCTCCCATCTCTGCCACCATCTTAGTCCACAAGATATTTGTGCAAATGGCAGGGTGATGGATGTAGTGTTATATAAAGAAAGTATGTGTGTGTGTTTTTAAAAGTAAACATGCCTGATAGAGGGTGTCACTATGGTCACATTAAAAGTCTGTATTTCCCATTAATGTTTACCCTGCTATCTGAACTATCACTGTTTTCTTTGATGGAAAGTAGCTATAGTATCTCTGACTTTATTTGAAACTAAGCCTGTGTGCTCTTAATTCGCTTGCACTAGCCATCATACATACTGATACACATCAGTATAAGGTGGATTTGCTTTACTCCAAACTCGGCACTGCTGAAAAGCAGCAGTTTGCAAGTCTGCAACAGGTTTTTCTGTATATTGCTGAGTACGGTTCTGCTATAGTTTTTGTGATAGATAATGTCCTTATTCTTTGATAATATCAAGTATTTTAACAGTGACAAAAAATGTGTATCATAAATCCAGTAATTACATAATGTGTCAACATAAAAGAAAATTCCAAGACTTTCAGATAAACACAGGCAAAACGTCTGAGAACTCCAACAACAATAAAAGCAACAGAACCATCTTTTTCTCAGTGTTAGGCTCAGGTTTCTCCCTACTCCTGCTAACAAAACCTGCCCTACTGTCATGAATCCACTCGTAAGCATGAACAGTCTGGAGTGTGTCTTATTTTTTACTGTGTAGATGGGGGACATCACATCGACTGGTAGAACTTGACATCCAATGATGCCGCTATTATTGCATGTTTATGCTTAGTAACATAAGAAATTATGGGATCCTTCTTTCCCACACAGTTTCTCAAATGGGAAAAATTTTGTTATAATTGATGTTTTCATAGAAGTTACAGTTTGGCTTTTCCCATTTCTCTCTGATGTTGTGGGGGAAAAAAAGCCTTGCTGATGTGTTGTGACTAAAACACTTAAAGCAACACTTAAAGTACAGTGCTAATATATCTGCCTGATAGTTTATGTATGGAAGCTGAGATTAAGTTGTTGAGAGCTACTCAGCAAAGAAGCTAACATCAAACATTAAAATTTTTATTTTTTTTTTTTGTTTCCTGGACAGTTCCATATATAACTCCATCTTGCTGAGATTGGAACCTAGTACATTAGTTACCAGTATTTTGAGTTCAAAGAACTAAGACAAAGATTTTGGTGAATTTATCAGTCTTCCAGGAAATACCCTATCGAGCAGTATGGTACAAATGATCCAAGTTCAGTAATACTTACTGCTTGAGATTGAAATTTGTGTTGAAAATGCAATATTAACTAAAATTATAGCAAAAAACAAGTTTGTACTGGGTACAGGAGAGACCTGTTGTTGCAGCTGAGCATCTTTGTCTCAAAAGCAATTTAGGTACCACTGAGCAAGTTAAAAAATAATTCTAGGAATGTAGAAGTCTTACCTTAATTAAATATAAAAAAAATGCATCTCACTCATTGAAATTTTTATTTGATATAATGAGCATATTGCCTTCAGTTATGATTTTCAATAACTCTGGTAACTAGAGAACGGTTCTGTTGGTTCTCCGTATTGTTGGGGAAGTTTTCCTTTTACCTCCTGTGGTTTCTCCTGTCTATTTAAAGCCTACAGAGAGGATGTGATTTTCCCATGCAGGGGAACAATGGCAATGGCAATGATTTCAAATGTGCTATTGAAAGGGTTTACTGCAGTTGAAAGTCACAAAAAAAAAAACAAAAAATAAAAATGAAGGATCTGCTTTGATGGTCGTTCAGTAGCTACGTACTTTAGACTTGTGTTGCTTTCGGATCTTTCCTCTTTGATGTTCTATAGATGTTTAGTAACGTCCTCCATTGAACTTTCCCTCTATAAAGAAATATTCTTGTTTATTATTTTAGATAATTATTATTTGTAGATAATAATTATTATCCTTCATTCTGACCTATACTCCAAAATGTGTATGCCTTCTAGTTTTGTTGCTTGTTCAGCAGTTAGAGGCAGATGCTGCAGAGATATTTCATTGTAAAGTGATTGCTTAAACGAGCGTGTGATCATGTTTCTTAGCTACTTGATCTCGTTCTTCAATATAGGTTTATTTAGTCACTAGTGTTTACCGTGCTCAAAGGCTACTGTTAGTAATGTTTGGCAGACTTTCTGATTTTACTGGTCAAAACCCATCTTGGCTGTTTAATTGCCTTACTTTCAACAAGAAAATTATCTGTTATCTAAATGACATGTGTGGCACATAGAGCCACACACAAGGCAGTTATCTCTCTGGCTACTGTTGGGAGTCAGGCTTTAAGATCCCAATCCCATGAAGTCCTCGTCCACTGACCATTTGTGAGAAGCCAGGGCAGCCAGTGTCTCATGGCACTGACATGAGGAGGAAGGAATGGGCATTATGGAAGTTTTCTCGCAGGTTACCTGCAGTCAGCCCACTCTTCTGTTCAGACTTGCACAAACCTTACAGTTATAATCCTGATTCTTTCTTGAGATCCTGCCAATCATTCCAGCTTCAGAGGTGATTGTGATGCTGGCAGGTACCCAGAAATAGAAACCAAGGCTTAAATTTATTTTCAATGCCTTCTGAGACAGAAAAAAAATATTTCAAAAAACCCCAAACAAACATTTTATGCAATTGACTGCTCAAGTCAGCTGAACTGACTGTACAAAGTATCTTGGCAAACAAACAAAGGAGAGACATATCTTAATGTAGCATTACTGCATTCAAGCAATCTGGGCATTTTCCTGGCTTAACTGGTTAGGTTGTTTGCAGTTGCATGTGATTACTCAGGTTGCAGGAACTCATTTTGTCAGACACAGACTTAGTTCCTACAAAGAGAATGCAAAATGAGAAAAAGAAGAATTTAATAGACTTTTGTGATTGAACTATCTGACACTGTATTTAGTATGCTCTGATTTAGAGGTAGACAACTGGCACTAATACCAGGAACCAAAAAAAAAGAAAAAAAATACAGAAGAGATCAAAATGGATCATTCTGTAGATTCTGTACAGACAATGAATTTGCATTCCAGAGATTGATAGATGCTTACTTTACTTTTTGAGATGCAGGAGAGATGGCTGTTCCGTAGAACAGTTCTGGGGAGATATAGGTCTTAAACTAAAACTTAAGGTTTTTTTCAGTGAAACTGCTTGCCCTGGAAAGACAAGCTTTCTTGACAACTCTTTTTATGTTACTTTTTCATTTATTTCCTCATTTCTGCCTGTTTTCTTTTAGATTTTTTTCCTGTGAGTTGTCAAATAGCACATTACGTATTCTTGTACGTTCATTTAGTTAACTAAGATCTCTTTTTCCAAAGTTTCACAATTAGGGGGGTTTGGTGGGGATTTTTGTTTGGGTTTTTTTTTGTTTTATTTTTTTAATCTGGCAACTGTAAATTAACAGAATGGTTTGGAATGGTTTTCAGTGCAAGCACTTTTATGGACTATGATAATCTTGCAGGCTAGCAATGAATTTGGCAGACACCCAGCTTACCTTTTAACCTCTCATCAGTACTTTAATGGGAGTCATGATGCTGCTGTTTTTTAGCCTCTTCCAATTTTCTTTTGAAACTTTGATGCACTTTGTATTTGTGATAATAAAAATCTACTTGTATTACATCCCATTATTGCATGAGTAAGTAAGCTGATGTCCTCAGTTTCTCTAGTAGAGTTTTGAAGAGGCTTATAGGCTTCACTGCTTTGTTTTGGCTTGATGAAGGGGGATCCCAGATGTTTTTCTTCCGTCAAGTAAGATTATGGTTTGGTAAATGGTAAGAAAGTTAAATTGACTTGTGCTTTTACAAGTAGGCTTGAAATTTCACTGTCAGTCTTTAAAGATAGTCAGAATTTAATATTTAGATTCTTCCTATTTTTCTCTTTGCTCTGTTTCTTCTTTTTCTTTTTCCACTGTCGAGTTAAATTTTTATTGCTGATTTCTGTGCCTTATACAAATTTTTACGGAAATTAAGACAATGTTGAGTATCCTGTTCTTCACCCTGTGGTGGCTTGCTGTTAGTTTTTTGTTGCTGTTGAGATTTCTCTTAGCTTAGGAGTTTCTTGGGTTACTGACTAGATCTCCGTTCAACTCCATGGCTAGCACATGTGTGGCATTAAACTTCAACAATTTTAGGTCCTAACAGCTCCAATGTGTCTCCTGCCTGCACCGGGAAGTCCTGCTTCTGGTATCAGAGTTAAGATAACATTAAAGAGTCTTCTGATGATCACATACCACTCCAAATTAAGATGGATCCAGTTTTCTAAGCAGCCTCTTGAATTTCATCAGTTCTTATCATAATTATTTATATTATTACCTTCTTCCTAACAGTCTGTTGAGATGGTGGCTGGAAGTGGTTCCAAGATTACATCAAATATAATCATACTTTGATTTCTTTATCTGAACATCTTGACTTTTTGAAATACAGCTTGTATTCTTCCTTGGCTTAGGAACATCCAAGATAACACTGCATTTGGAAGGTTAAAAGCTACAGCTACAAGCTTCTTTCCTTCTCCCACCTGCAAGAACCTTATCCTATTGTTGTATTTGATCACATTCAACTTGATAATGTCATAGTCTTGTCTTAATGCAGACCAAGACTTTTTTTGTCCTTTTTGTCTATTGGTTGTAACATTTGAAATTCACTGGAAGAGCAGTTTTGGGAAGACATGTGATTTTTGGAGCAAGGAGCTTCATTTTGGTTATTTGACTTCTTTTGGGGGCACAGAGTTGTTGATATCTGCTTGCCCTTGCATAGTGTTGGACAACTGTTACAAAACACTTTCTAGGGATAGGAAGATATGGTTATTTGAGGGGTTAAATGGTGTTAGATGTAGGGAATTACGTTGTAGCCAGCTGAATCTTGTGTTGTTTAGAAACTCATAAAAAGGGTGACCTTAAGGAATGACAAAATATGTGGTTTGCTTCAAGAGGCGTTACATGGATGACCAGCTGAGGACCTAGAGTAGTGTAACTGATCTGGAGATAGCAAAGTCTGGTGTATTGGTTGCAATGAACGTTTCTACAGCCAGTATATACTTCAGCTACCTAAACCATATCTGATAAAGCTAGTTTATGTGGGAGACAGTGGATTTACTGTTAGTGAGGTAAATCTGACTTTGTTTTGCCTTGTCAGACTTCTTGTACATGCACAAACTGCTTTTTAACATGTATACAGCACAACTGATCTCTACACGCACAATACGTCATCCAGTGCTTCTAAAAGTGTCTGATTTACTGCACAGATGTACAATGATTACGCAGACCTTGAGTAGTAACTCCACTGTGTCCCAGAAATATCTGATTTTTATGCTGTTAATGTGTACATGCTGGAGAAATATACGTCAGTTACAGGTGGGCCAGCACATTCAAAAATTTTGAACAAGTGTCAAAAGAAAGAAAATAAGGAAAAAAAATAATAAAATCCACTTACTGAAATTGGGGTGATAGGGAGAAAATAACATTTCTGGGGAAATCCCAGCATACTGAAGCCTTGGCCATGTCCCTAAAACCTCTTAACATAGTGTAGCCTTGGAAAGGTTGTTTAATCATTTAATATGTGTGAATGCTTTCACAGTGTTACAATGCCTGTGGTTCTAAGGTCTGGGGGCTGACAGGGAGGCATTTCTCTGAAAAAAATGCTCAGAATAAGTTGAAGACTTTTCATTCCTCACTCAGGTGGAATTTGTTGGCATAAAGGATTTTTACAACAAAACCTGTATCTTTTCATAGGTTTTGTTTACAGAGGCTGACATGGGATTTTATTCCTTTATATGATTTAGAACTTGCCTACACACATTTCTTTTTCTCATCAGTTCCACCTATGGAAATTTCTCTAATTCTTCTAGGAGAAAAGTTCTTATCAGAAAGTGCCCACAAAGAGTCACTTAAGGACATGTGTTCTGCTTTTGTTTTTCACTTCTGTGCACTCATACATACAATGCCTTAATTTATTACTATGTATTTTTAATACACGGCAGAGGTACCTAAAGCCTAGACAGAAGTATAAAAATAAAATGGTTCATGCAATATAAGTGGGGGTTTTTTGCCTTTGTTTTATGTTTTCATTTATATCCATGATAAAATGTTTTTAATTGTGGAGCTTTATTCATGCAAGTGAGGATTCTTTTACACATTGGCTTTTGGGATCCTTTTATAGTTTAGTCTAAGGCAAGTGGCAGGTAAGTTAAATGGTACCTAACATCCATTGTGTTGGAACATGCGAGAACCATCAATGGTATATTTAGAAAATGTGCAGAGGGCAAGACAGGAAAGGTGGATATCCCTTTCTCAACCTGTTTTTGACCTCACCCCATTTAATAACTGAAGAATTGTGTGGTTTTGACACAAAGACATTTGTACAACAAGTGATCAGAAACAGCTGCTAAGGTGCGTTGTGTAACAATGAATTCAAAATATTCCTGTGAGATTATTTTTGAGCGGGTTTCAACTGCAGAAAATAATGCTCACAGAGATGAGAGCATTGTTTTTTATCCCTGTCATGGCAATCTGAACTTTGAATTGCTAATATACATGAAGAATCCAATTGAAAATAATCCAAGTTTGAAAATACCTATTAATTCAACCCATATGATAGAGTATGGATAAATTGGTACTCCTTACTTTGTGCTAAAGCAAAAATGGAGAACGGCTTCATTAGACATTGTTGACCTATTTCACACAGACAGAATGTTAGATTTGTAGCAAAGAAGACTGAGATCTTTTCCAGACATTTCTGATTCTGTCTTGAATACAACTGTGTTTTCATGCAGCTGAAGAGAGAATAAAGGCCTGGTCTTGCAAAATGCTTGTTGTTGCCTGCTTCCTTATTGCCTTTAACCAGGTCCATTTAGTGACTGCTGCCAACTTTTCATGCATACATGTGAAGGATGATTTCTCAGTGGCATTTATGAAACCATCTATTTGTCATATTCTGTAGTTTATGATGAAATTCAAGAGCACATGATCAAAATTTGAGAGTTGATTTAATTTGGGGCCTTTTTGTTTCAGGGACCTGAAACTGGACAATATTCTTCTGGATGCAGAAGGCCACTGTAAACTGGCTGACTTTGGGATGTGCAAAGAAGGGATTCTGAATGGAGTGACCACCACAACCTTTTGTGGAACACCTGACTATATAGCTCCAGAGGTATTTTTTGGACTGCACTAAGAATACAGATATTATAATTCATCAGACTGTTGCATGTGTAATTTTAGACACTTTTTTGTGTAGTTGAAAACAGTAGAAGGTGCAGACTAAACTGTGCCACAGTTTTTCCTGCATAGTCTTGAAGAAACTGGTTACTCTGCTGCTCACAAGCAGTATTCCATGTTGATAGGGGTGCCAAAGCATGGGGTTTTTTGTTAGTTGTGCCTGAACTTAACCATATTCTTCTCCTTACACTCACTTTTGACTCAGCATCATTGTGAAGGCACACACTAGCCTTTAAGTTGCCTTTAATGCAACCAAGTACTGCCAGCACTGGTCTTTACTAATTATAAAAAGGTTTTCAGTGTTTCATGAGACCTAGAAGGGGATGTTCATACAGAAGAGATCATATGTTTGGTGTCATTTTGCCTAGGGTCTTTGTGGGAATATAATTTTTTTTCCTTTCTTTAAAGTATCTGTGAGTGAAAGATACTGTGTTTGTGGTACTTCTCATCATATGGATGAGCAGAAAGTATAGACTTGTGTAGAGAAGTAGGAACTTTTCATATGGATGTTGCATATGAGTTAACAACATCCAAAGTAGTTTCAAGGCATTCACTGGTTAAAAGAAATGGCTGACAATCATGCTCATTTTACATATCTTAAATTTTCATATTATGACATGCATTTTCAAGTGCCTAAAATGAATCAATATTGTACAGTTAGTCAGCTAGGCAGATTTTGTCTGCTCAGTTTAGTTAGTAACCTGTGCATCTTTCTGCTGGGGATTCAGTGTGCTGATTTAATATAAAAGTTTCACTGGTTTGTCTTTCATCAACCATAAATTTGCACCAGGGAAAAATGTTAGTTTATTATTTGTTAGAGACATTAAGTTAGAAATCCATATTGTTAGTGTTCATGGCTGTCAGACTTTGGTAGCACTACTGATAAGGTGTGAATCATCCTGAGACTATCATGATATAAACGCGTGTTATATGGAGTTTGAAATGTATTCTGGTGTTAAAAGAAAATAAATGTCAGTGTGATGGTTTTAGTTTTGTAAGAATTCTTTTCTGATTCAGTATACTAATTGAGTAATTTATTACTGAAAACAAAGCAATACTAAGATCCCAGGAACTTCGACATGAAATCCTGGTCTCACTGAAGTCAGCAACTCAGGTTTCTGTTTTGTCATCTTAATTGCAGAAATTTATTTCCCGCTTCTATTTCTCTTGAATCATGATGGTATGTTTCAATTTCCTTTTCTTTAGCAATATCTGAGTTCCAACGAATGCCCAGAACACTTGAAAAGTACACTACTGAAGAGTATCATTTTCTGTAATTAATGTCTATGAAGTATAATGTCCATTCAACTAAGAATCCAGTTGGGATCCAGACCTCTTTATTAAACTGTTAAACTCATTTCTGTTTTTATGTTAAGACTGAATTTGGTTTTATATTGGTCATGATTCCCACATACAGTACTATGCTCATGCAGTTCACCACAAGGCTTCTGACTGTAACACTAGTGTTGTTTAAGCGGGTGATGGAGTTGTTGCCATTCCAACTCATTTTAAGGCAGTCAGCTTCACCTTAAACAGTCACCCACTCTCCCCAGTCCCCTGTCATGCTGAAACGTTGCAGCCAAACTACAAGCTGCTTTTCAGTGGAGAGGAGCCAAGAATTATACTTGTTCCTTTTACAACACTAGTTCGGTAACACCAAATGCAATACAATAAAATTCCATCATGCTAACCTACTACTAAAGGTATTTGCTACAAGGTTGAACCTGTGCCACATGAAAAGCTGTAGCCAGGTTTTCTGAAAGCAGAAGCAATTAAAGTGAGTCCTGCAGCCATGTATTGTACAGTGGTTTAATGCTGTAAAAAGAACTTGAACAAAAATGCTTTTGGCTTCCTTCAGTCCTACCTAAAGGACTAGAATAAATCTCTGAGATGATTGCAGCATTACAAGCTGGTTCAGTTTGTTTTGTTCAAGATAGAGACAAGGAAATGTTTCACATTTTCCACCAATCTGTTTTGTATATGTGATCTTTTTTGCCCTATAGCGTGACCTGCTCTAAACAGTTTGGAAGGATATACAGCTCTTTTGCTCATGAGCATGCTCTTTTACACAGGGGACTGATAAACTGAGTCAGTACTTCTGAGAATAACTACACATTGGCACTTAACTCTGTTAGTGAAAATTACATGGGTAAGAAACCATGCCTGCTGTTACAAAAATCAGTGTGATATTTAGTCCTACTCAGGCACTGGGTAAAAGAAAGGGTGTATAAAATAGCAAATGTGCAGCTGAGAGTGTTGTCTAACGTCTCTATTCAATCCAATCTCTTTTTCTGTACTAGATCCTCCAGGAGTTGGAATATGGCCCATCAGTAGACTGGTGGGCTCTGGGTGTTCTCATGTACGAAATGATGGCTGGGCAACCCCCCTTTGAAGCTGACAATGAAGATGATCTCTTTGAATCAATCCTTCACGATGATGTCTTGTATCCAGTCTGGCTCAGTAAAGAAGCCGTCAGCATTTTAAAAGCAGTGAGTCTTTCACTACTTGCTTTCCTTCTCCTCTTCATGTTTTTTTGGGGGATTGTTTTTTTTGTTGTTTTTTTTCCTTGATTAAAATTGAATTTGCTGAAAGCTGTTGAGAGCAGTCACCGCTGGGAGTTCAAGCACAGTTCAGAGTGCCAGTGTTAGGATAATGGGGCCTGGGATAAATTACACCGCTTGTGGGAAAGGAACAAAATGTTTGTATTCCACGCAGTTGTACACTGTATAAATCTGTGTACCACAGATTCATGTTTCAGGGAAAACCCAACCAACTAGAACTGTGCTATCACTTTGACACTTTATATGCCGAGTGTTTGCTAGACGGGGGGAAGCACTATGTAATTAAAGAAGCAATGTTTTTATTTAATCCACTTATAAAATTTCCTGTCCCTCTGCCTTTCTTCCCCTATCGTCAAGATAAGCTGAAAGCCCTTCATTTACAGCTGCATGATCTATTTTGTAGTTTACATAACACTTTGATAACCAGTCTTACTCTAATGTAATTATTTCTGCCCTAGTTGGAGTTTTTCAATATGAGTAATGACTTGACAGAAATGTGTGTCACCAAATGCCACAATTTTTTTAATCAGTCACGATGTGCCACTGGGCAACTTCAGTTTTTAGACTACCTTTCTAAAGTCAGGTTTACATGATTATAGTGACACTGACATAAATTCTTTCTTCTGTGCTAGTATCATCCTAAAATAAAAAGCAAAACAAAAGAGAAGCAGTATGCCAATCCCCATAGTTTGGAAACCTGAGCAGGATTTCTGGCTGTAAAAGATAACTTTTTTTTTTTCCAATTTCTACCTTCTTTGAAAGTGGAAAATTTCTACTTTTCCACTTCTATTTTTCTTTCAGCATCTGAAATAAGGACAGCTTTCAATTAAGAGAGCAGCTGGTAGTGTGAAGTCCTACAGAGATCTTCATACAGGGTTACGTTTTGAAATTATGTATAAAACTTGAACAAATTCTGTTTTTAACACGAGTGGACAGGTAACAAATTCTGCAGAAACACTCATCTTGATCTTTTAATAAAAGTGTCTTCAGGCACATTCTAGCTGAGAGAGGGAGATATGCTCTAGCAGATGATTCAAAGCAAAAACTGAAGTTAACCTCTCTGAATTGTTTGATGGAGTATCTCTTTTGCTCCATTCACTGTAGTGGGAACATGGAGGAATTATTAAAGTTGACCTTTATACATATTCTCCCCCCAGATACCTCTCTGATGACTTGTTATTAGCTGACACGATACTTTCATGCATCCATTTTTGTTCCCAGACCCTTCAATTATTTTCAGTTCAGCAAATAAAATGTATGGACATGAGCTGCAGAATTCAGGCTGATATCCAGGGTTCAGGGGTTATTTTGGCGTATTTTAGAGAAAGGGTTGTTGTCAGTGTTCATATGTACATCTGAATTTCATTGAAGTCCATGAGATTTTCTGTAATGTTTTGGTTTCACAGTCTGTAAGATCCGTTCCTTTGACATCCACAGGCTCCTTCAGTGAATTTACAATAACTGACCTTTCAGTAATTCTGAATCGTAGAAACATTTGTTGGAGATGAAAAGTTAGCCAATAACTCTTGATTACATGTGTAGTAGGAGAGCCATGGTAACTACTAGGAGAAGGTGTTTGTTTTACAGAGAAAAGGGAGAGACAGATTTGACAGACCCTTATTGTCATCTCATTTGTGGTGCAAGCAGTGAGATGTCTGACTGTTAATGCTATACATGTAATTCATTAGCCACATACAAATGCAGACACTGAATTGGGCTGCAGATGTAAACTATACATTTTTGTGAGTGTAAGTGCGAGGGTGTTAAACCCTTTAATTTCCTTTAAAGCTGGCTTTGCTATAAATTTTCGTAAGGCTATTTTGCTGGGTCTAAATTTTCATAAGTAAGCATAGTCATTTGTATTTTACTGCAGTTGTAGGGTTTGGGTTTTTTTATATCTTTGTCTAAAGTTAATCCTTAATGCCATTATAAACCTTAAAAAGATAGTTACATCCATTAAATAGATTTGCACTGTAATAATAGATTATTCCTCATTGGGCAAGATTTCTTCATTGGCATAAATTGGTGGAATTTAATGGAGCTGTGCTTATGCCGTGGAGCTGTGTTTACACCATAAAAAGAAAACATTTCCTTACATTTAGCAACCTGCTGCCTGTGCAGCTATGGTGTGAAACATGTTTGAAACTTGTGTTCTTCATCTGATCCTTGTCCACATTCTGTTAAATGAAGAACAGGAAAAATAGAGGAAAGAAAGAGGCGTCCATATATTTTACTGCTGAATGGTAGCAAGGGATTAACTTTGGAACACTTTGTTTCCTCACATTGTGCTTTGAGACATGGGTTTTATTCTTTAGAAGCTGTGTTTTTACACTCCTCCAAACAGTGTGTAAGGAAAGTTTAATAAGAAGACATTCTCTTGTATTAAGTAACGATGTTTTCTTATTTTCTGTAGAAACAGTTTTCCTATTATTTCCAGAAAAACACTACAGAGGATAATTTTACAGTTCAGTATTACAAGGCAGCATGTTGCTTACCCCATGAAATCCCACAGATTTTATTAGTCCTATTTCTGTGAATTGACAGGAATTGCTATTTAAAATTCTTTCCTGTCTGGTAAGGAAAACAATTCTTCATTGAAATTAGCTCTGTGCTTCTTCACAAGCAATGGAGAGAGCTTGTGTCTACAATGTGTGTTCCCTGTGTAGCCAGATGACAGAGAGCCCTAGGTACAGCACCAGCACTGCATTTTTAAGGTGTGCCATTTATTTCAAGATGTAAAATTTTGGAAGCCTGATGACTCTTCATTTAGGCCCCAAATTGCATGGCTATCTCAGCAACCTTTTGTCCTGTTGTCATTTAAGTCAGTAGGAACTCTGATCTTAAAAGGCTTCTCTTTTCATAGAATGAGGTTCCTGCCTTAATATGGGAAAATAAAAGGGCAACACTTCGGGCTATGGCTGTCAGCTCCAGTGGCAACCATCTCATCAACACAGTACAGTTGTCTGTGACATGTCTGTCCTGACAGTTGCATCATTGTTGATGCTGTTGATAACAGGGAATAAATGTCAGCTTGTGCTTTAGAAGTAGAAGGTGAAAAAATCAGTATTTATTGCAGGGGATGAAATTTATATAATTACAAATTATAGGAGTTTGAAATTATTTCATCATATTTGCATATGATAATTTTTGTTTGTTTGTTTTAAGTATTAATTCAAGTAATTAATTAATTAATTCATTAATTTAAGTATTAATCTCAATTCTCCCTCATCATCCATTTCCAAGTTCCATGAAGTTTGTGAAGTACTGTACTATCTAGTTATTTTCATGTCCATGGCTTCTTAAAAATGACATGTTCTGACATTTTCTCTGTCTTAAAACAAATATAGAGCATGGCAGATACTAGGATCAGATTTTACTTCTTTGATAACCGGATTATATGTTACAAAAAGTGCATCCTGTAGTTTCAGAGTTCTGTTTCTGCAAAATGTGTGGCTGCTGGTTCCTGGCCTGCTCACTCCAGTCCTGGAGGTGAAATAAAGCAGAGGAATGTAGGAATGCATTTTGTGGTTTTCCAAGAGACCTCACCAAAGCACAGTAATCCTTTCAAAACCTTTGCTTCTCCTGCCCATAAAAAATATGGCCTGTATTTTAGATATGACTTGTCCACTTGCAAAAGAACTTGTGGAGCAGTAGAGCACAAGACCAAAGAGAAAGATTGTCTTCAGAGTGGCGCATATATGTCAGAAACCAAAGAGAATTGCCATGCTGATCTTTGTTATATCTTTAAAATGATAGTGATGGTATTCTCTTGTGGATGCTTGATCTAGCTATCTAAAACCATCTTAAGGGCTTCAATAGCTACTTATCTATTAACTGGAGTACTAAAGCAAGGGTATGCATTATAGTGATTTATTTTTTGGTAAATTATGTAGGTTTTTTTCCTAATGTGGTACTTAGGTTAAAAAGACACTGAACAATTATCACATTTTGTTTCATTTTTTACACTCTTTAAAATTTACAAAGTGTTATAATAATGGCTGAATGCATAGCTATAGCAAAGCTTGGGATAATTCTATAGTATGAGTGTGAGTTTGTGCATAAGAACAGCATTTGTTCCTACTTGAATTGCAAGGATTCTGTGTCCACGTGCATTAGGCAGTAAGTAGAGTGGTAATAAAAGAAAGAAGAAATAACAGAACAAAATCATCAGAAATATTATCAGCTGCCATCATTTGATATCAGTGTCTTACACTGGTTGTACAGCTTTTTGCTGAAAGGAATTGCAAGAGTGAGAAGTTTAGAAATTACTACACTAGAGGAGACCACTTAGTTCCAGTTGCTGCCACTAATGGTGTACTGAAGATGAACGGGAAGGTGCAAGCTACATCATGGAGTTTCTCTAGGGATGCTTTCTGCTGGTATGGATCACTCCATGTATTTCCTGAAATGTATGGACAGAACACTTGTCATTCACATAGCTGCAGGTGCTGTTCTTACTTTGTTAGAGTAAAAACCTAGAAATTAGTAAGGAGGTTATGGCTTTTCATGTGTCTGCTTGAATGGGGTGTATTATTATGCAGCCTACGTACCCAAAGACAATAACCAACGGTAAGCATAATATATATCTCCTATCCCCCAAATTAATAGTTAAGATAGAGCAAATAAGATAAAATAAGAGCTATCCTGACCATCTATTTGGAAGTGTCTCTGGAGGGCTTAATATTTTCTCTCTTTCCTTTAGTATTTCTGGCCAAAGCTGGAACTAGAAATGCTGAAAGAGAATCTGTTCCTGTAGCACTCCCAGTGATGAAATTAGGAGGTCTCGACAATCAGTTCGAAGAGTTTCCTGCAGGAAACTTAAACTTTGGAGTCTCTGAATCTTCCAGTTTGGCTGGAACCTGTAAAATTTGAAGGGGCATCCTTGTCACTCTTACAGAAAAAATAACCTTCTGAAAGGGGATTGTTTCTAAAAACTAGGCATTAGAAGTTGGAATGCATAATTGAACTGTAAATGATTTCCAGTCGTTACCATTCATATTTTAACTTTTCCCTTCTCTCCATCATCCCCCCTGTAGTTCATGACAAAAAACCCAAATAAGCGGCTTGGCTGTGTGGCGTCACAAAACGGGGAAGATGCGATTAAGCAGCATCCGTTTTTCAAGGAAATTGACTGGGTTCTTCTAGAACAAAGGAAAATCAAGCCACCCTTCAAACCTCGGATTGTAAGTAGCAGTTTGCATAACATTCAGAGGAAACTTGGTTTGACAGTTCTAGTTGTTGGCTTTTCTGAGACATGAGATTACTTGATACAACATTTGAGGGTTGAAATAGTAACATAAAAACCACACTGAAAGGATCACCTTGTCGTTCTTCCTGTGAAGGTAAGTGTCAGGAATAGATTTAATGCACAGGAATATGTTCAAGTTCTGCACATAAGCCAGGAGAGGGTTCAAGGCCCTGTTTTAATTATTTTCCTGTGTTTGTAAAGATACCTTGATCAGAAGAGATTATTTCATTTGGGTATGTACTTTCTGTGTGAACTCTGCTACAGGCTTGCTTTGCTGATGGCCACTGGATTTTGTAGTAAAAGGCAGAGGAAAGGATTTCTGATTAATATTTTAATTCAAGATACATGAGAAAAAGCTTCCTGGGTGAAAGAAATATACACCATGATTAGATAAATCGATATATTTTCCGAGATAATAATCAAGTATTCCTATTATAAAGGAAATATGTAGCAGCCCACATGCAGAAACTACAAAAGTCAAGCAAAACTACTTTACTTATTCTTGTCGTGGTTCTCCAAAGGTCAGCTTTTCAGCTGAGAATGGGTGCAGTAAATTTTGTGCTTGAACAGTACAGGAGAATAATTTTATGATAAATCATTTGAGATTGATTTGCATCTCTTGTCTTTGTACATTCCAAGTTACAGTGTTTGATTTGTCTGTAAATATGATCAAGGCTCTTGTTTGTTTCTTTCTTTAGATAGTTTACAAAGGTATTTAAAAACAAAAAAAAATCAGAAGTTTGGGTTCAACACTGGATCCTTACCTAAAACTAGAGGTGAAAAAGTCCACTCTGTTGTTACAGAGTTGCCATCTGTTGCATTTAATGCATTTACTTTTAGTCCAGTGAGATGCATTTCCCCGAGTTCCTTGTGTAGGCAATGAAAGCAGGGCTGCCTGCTGTCCAGAACAGGAGTCCAAGGTCACTCCTCTGAGCCCACTTTTGGAGAACACTGCTCTTTCTCTGTCTCTCTGTAGCTATGCAAAAAGAGCCCAAAGGGATTGACAACCGTAAATGAAAGTTAACCCTTGTGAATGTCTTTCTAGGAGTTATAGTAAGATAGTGTTATCGTATGGGGAAGTTTTTCTCACTGTATTTCTTGGAGAATGGAAGCCTTATAATGTGGTAGCTACAGGCAGAGGGGTGCCTGCGCCAGCCCCTCCCCTGGAAAGGGTCTGGCAGCTGGGCATGCTGGCTCCCTCACCCTACTGCCCCGCTCTGCTCTGGAGGTGTGTCCAGGCTGCACCTAGTGCCTCAGCTGACTTACAAGTCTCTGCACTGCTGCAGGAAGGGTAAACCCCAAAATAACCCCATTTGTATTGATCTGAAGAAAATTGCATACTGTAACTAACTGCTTTCCAATCAGGTTCCATAGCCCTTGGATAGTTGCAGACAGCTTTAGTCGGTGTTTAGCTGAGGCATGTGTGTAGTTCTTTTCCCGTTTTCACAAGAATTTGGCCTTTCATCTCACAGTAATTTTTGTTGATTTGCTCACTATTCTTCACCATTTTGGTAATACAGTTACCAAATCAGGATGCACAATTGCAAAATAATTTTCACTCTATGCCTGCATCTAGTAATTCCCAGATTTCTCACATCTAGTCTGTTTATTGACTGTTTTCCTTCCATGATTAGGGTGCACAGTCCCTTTGATAATAGGTATTTTTATGAGGCCTTTATTATTTTTGTATTCCTGCTGTGGCAGACCTTAAAAGTCAGAAGGGTTTTAGTATGTCAGACATTTTTATTCATTGCTGATATAACTAACTCCTCCATTCTCAGTGCAGCATCTTTCTCTTTCTGGTAATTATTCCACTGCTGTTATATTGTAAAGCCATTCCTATTTATTGATTCCTGTTGTTTTGTTCCTTTTCTCCTTCTTTGCTTTCTTTAATGGTGTTTTAGTTGGATATTTTCATTTTAGTAGTGATTTCAGATTATTTCAGAGTAGTCCTTATTATAATTTTCAAGACAGCTGCTTGCTCTTTAATATTTGTTAGAGTGATTTTATACATCTTCATTTACACTTTTTCTCAGTTTTATTCAGGCTGTTTCTATAATGTCAGATTTTCATACTACTTCTTTTCATATTGTTTATGCCAACTTTCTTTACCAAATTTGATTCCTGCAGTCTAGTAGTTCTGTATGCTTGTTTTTTTCTGAACTCTCTTTTTTTATGGTGGTGAATTCAGATAATACGTAGTCTGTGTTACAGGCATGCCTATTATTTTCATGTTCTCAGTCTGCTCTCTCTAATTTATCTTCCCCAGTGACCTAGTCCTATCAACTCTTACAGATAACTTTTCTACACTTAAAAAGGGTATACCTTATATATTTGCACTATGTTTGTGATCTATCAGCTGTTCTGTACCAGCTATATAAATTTTGCAATTGTTTGAATTTTGTTGCTGTGTAGAAATCTTTGAGCAAGATCATACTGAATTTTTTACTTGTCCTCTTAAAATGGAAAAATTTCTTAGTTGGAAAGTAAAGTGTGATACATATCTAGGCTGGAGAGAAAGATCACACAAATAAACTATAATCAATAATTAGGCAACTTCAGAAATGGTAAAGGAATCTAAGGTAGTAAATTTCAAATGCGGAAAAGGTGATTTTGGGTACTTGCTAAGCGTGAAAAGATTGCACTCACCTTAAAAAATACAGGAAAGAAGGAAGTAGGTGAACACTAATGAAATAAAGTCTACTTTAAAATCTAGCTAGAGTGTTCCACTCTAAATGCAGTTGTGGGTGTAGCACTGAGATTTGTTGATTCAGACTAACAAGTGTATCTGTTCCATAACCATGGAATAACTGGAAAAAACATAACTAATGCTTATGTTTAGAATGTTTTCTGGTTTTTAACATCTTTCAGTATTGATAAAGGGATGTTGATTTTTTAAAAGTGACTTGTAATGTTAAAAGGGGATTAAAAATTATGGTTTTAATCTTACATTCAGGAGAGCCTAGATCTGTGAAAATAGCTATGAGAAGAGAGGCCAGATTATTAGTCAGAAAATAGACATTCTTGCATGTGATATGTGAGTGTACATATGTGTAGGGAAAAAAGCATACAATGCATATATAATCATTTGTGCATTCAAATTGAGTTTTGCATGCACATACAAAAATTGCCTCATGCAAGAATGGGTATATTTACACAGGTATTCATCTATTTTCTGACCAACTGTTAAAGATGACTAAGGGGGGAAATTTTATAATTACTATATCATATACACTATCAAAAAAACCCAAAACATAGATACAAATATACCTGATACAATACAAAACACTGATACTAAACAAGTAACGTCATCAGGGAAAACAGTCAAACACTGAGGTCCCATCAGACAATCGAATAATCTCCCAAGGGAGGTCACGGAGCTGCTAGCATGGAAATAAACCTTGCTTCAGTTCTGCCTCACTAGTCCACTAATCCCAAAACCATGTGAGTTCCTTGGTTAGCACAGCCATCTTCCTTTTCTTTTACTTATTATCTTCTCTCTGCCATAATAGATTTTCTGAGGAGCTGTATTACATGGTACTGTAAGGCCTGTGCTTCTCCGTAGTTCAGCTATGTCTCTTCAGCTCTGCCAGCCTTAAGTCTGAATTTTTCAATTGAATTTGGAATAAACACTGCATGGCTATTTATTAGCCATACTTTTGAGGTTTATTTTCTTTAAAACTCTTTCTTGCTATTGAATGTAGGCAAACATATTCCTTAATATACCAGAAATATACCATTCATGTCTTTCTAGCTTGTACGTGATTTAATTATTCTAATGATGTTTTGGAAGCTGAAATTTTTTTCCTAACTGTTTTCAAGCTTGGGATGAAAATTACTGAAGTCCAAAAGGTCCTTGAAAAACTGACTGTGTTTTCTGAAAGCTTACAAGAGTGCCCTGGGCAGAGCACTCATACAAGTGGCTGAGGTTTAGATGGCTAAGCAGTGACAGGAGCGCCACACCAGGTTGTGCTAGGCAGAGACAATGGAAGCAGACATGGTGGCCCTGAAACCTGCTGTTAAGGATCTTTGGCTGCTCTTCCAGCTTAATGACTTGGAATAGAGAATATGAAGGAGTGAAAATGTACTGGGGCCCAGGCCTTGATGCACATTATCTACCAGCCCTTCCTTTCATAAATCCAGAATTGTGAGGCTTTTCAGTTGTAAAATTATATATATATATATATATGCACTCTGGTTTACTATACTGAGGGTTTCTCCCACATAGAGCTATTATAAATTTTAAGATGCTATAGAAAAAGTAGTAGCTCTGGGGCATGTACATTAGAAATCAAGTGAACTTTTGAACAGCTATGGAGAGGATTTTGTTACATCTATGCTTCAGTGACCTTGACAAAGTCTCTTGAAGATCATTTTCTCTGTTCTTAAAGCCTAATTCTTAGTTTCCCAGACTGTCTTGAAATTTTATGATTAATATTATTCTTCCCTGCTGCTTTTAATGCAGAGATTTCTTGCATATGCAAGAAATAAGTTCCGTTTTAGTTTAGACAGATATCTTCCAGGCAGATACCTTTTTTCCAGATCAACTATTGTGAGACAGAAATCTCTTTGAGGCACTTCATTCATATGTTGAGATATTTTGTCTCATGTATTCTTCCTGGAATTTTATTCCATTTGGAGAATGAAATTTCCCTGGTCAGTAGCCATAACACCAGGCTATGGTTTGCAACATAATTGCCCAAAAACCACAAAGGCCTTGGTATATGCCTTTGTTCAGTGATTCTCTCCTCTTCATTTTGGTTTGTTTCCATGGTTATGCTCCTGGCTTGGTTGAATTGGTTATTTCCATTTTCAGAGTGTATTTGCCGTAATATAAATGAAAACCAAAGTGCAGTAGTTTAATTTCTTACCAAAGTCATTGATATGGTGGTAGGTGTGGTAGATCTTGCTTAGTGACATGATGGGATGATTCTGTCTATCCCATAATAAACTATGCATTAAAAACAGTGATTGAAACAGATTGCCGCTTCACCTTGAATGTATTAGTGAAACTTATATTGTTCCGAGCTGTTATTTACTGGCAAAGCTTATATTTTAAACAGTGAAGCAAAGGTGTATTTTGTTGTATTTTGCTTTTTCCTCAGTCTTCTCCGTATCTTATTAGATTCCCTGCAATAAATTCTTTGTGCTATTTCTGAGAGCACAGCTGTCCAGCTGCAGGCTTTCCAGACTGAACTTGTGGCCTGTTTACATGCCACTAACATCAGCCAGCGAAGCTCAGAGAGGTGTGCACAACTGGCATAAAGATACACAATATCCCAGTCCCACTTGCCAGGGATGGAGGAACATCGCTGCCCAAAATTTGTTGTTCATTTGGCTGAAGTTAGTGGTAGCCTCATATGAGCATCAGTTTCATAGAATCATTGAATGGTTTGGGTTGGAAGGGACCTTTAAATGTAATCTATTCCAACCCCCCTGCAGTGAGCAGGGACATCTTCAACTAGATCAGGTTGCTCAAAGCCCTGTCCAACCTGACCTTGAATGTTTCCAGGGATGGGGTATCTACCACCTCTCTGGGCAACCTGTGCCAGTGTTTTACCACCCTCATTGTAAAAAAGTTCTTCCTTATATCTAGTCTGAATCTACACTCTTTTCGTTTAAAACCATTACCCCTTGTCCTATTGCAACAGACTCTACTAAAAAGTTTGTCCCCATCTTTCTTATAAGCCTCCTTTAAGTACTGAAATGCCACAGTAAGGTCTCCCCAGAGCCTTCTCTTCTCCAGGCTGAACAACCCCAACTCTCTTAGCCTTTCCTCATAGGAGAAGTGCTCCATGATTCTTCTCAGGGATTTCTTCTTGGTTTTTGTAGAATTAGACGAGCACAATAAAATTACTCTCATATTTCTTACACTGTTGGTCACAGTGGCTTAATGTGCTGTGAGGAGCTGTGAGACCAGAGAAAACTGTTAGGCACTGTGCAGCAAGGACAGTCTCACCGCAGGCACACTCCTGTCCTTTCAGGCTGAGTTTTCGCTGTCAACCCTTGAAACACGTGCATGCAAACAGACTTGTTTTCATCCACCCTGTTGTAAATGTCAGAGTTGGGAAAATCTGAGAGTTTGACTAAGATGTCCTCAACATGAAAAAGCTGAAGAACTCTGAGCCAGAGGGTAATACAAAGCCTGGTAAAACAGATGTTTGCCATATGTGTTTCTTTTTAGCAATTAAGCCAGAGTTTCATCACTAATGGCTTTATCAGTGCCTGTGGCAATCCATTCATAGTGTGGCTTTATGAAGATGAAGTTAACAAAATAATTGCATTATGATGATTTACTGTGAATGTGCAGCTTTCACAGAACAATACATTATTTTAATTTTCTCTATGCATTCATAATTTCTTGGTTTTCCATTTTAAAAGCTCACTTTCTTCAACAGCATTAGAAACGGAACGAACAAGATAGTCTGTTGCAGAATTGTATCTTGCAGTATGGAGCAACAGCAGCTGCTGCAGGCCCATTTAGTTCATCTAATGTGACTCTGTTTTGCAGCTTCTTCCATTCCTACTGTTATATCACTGAGAATGTTTCCTGAATATTTGTATGTTTCTTCTCCAGTTCTGATTTCTCAGGGGTAGAGAATTGGCCTAGCAGTAGAACCAGAGACCCAAGAATTACAAGATAGAGAAGTTCTTCTACCAGATTTTCTAGAAACTCATGGTGAGGTCCAGGGTTCATCACCTAACCTTCTCATGCCTCATTTTCCACTTTGTGGTAATCTCAGGATGCTTAATGCAAAGTTCTGTGACAGCAAAGAAATATGACTGAGAAATGTTAAAAACCAAATGCTCAAGATGAGCCTGGCCTTTAAATTGACTGAACACATAGCACTTCCCTTGGAAGAGTGTTCTGTGCTATACCAGACCTCAGTGTTAGCAGATTTCATCTTGATCCTCAGTCTCAAATTTCCTATGGCAATTTGCACCTCTCTCTTGGCTCCAATAACTCTAAGATAATCATAAACCGTTGTCAAAGTCCCTCCCCCCTTAGTTATCAATATCTGAGCCACACTGTCTATATGCGGTTTCCTTGTGAACTTAAACTCCCTTGTTAAGTCTTGACTTAAGGATGCCAGCAATGTGTCCTCTTTCAGTTTTGCGCTGCAGCAAAGGTTTGAAATAAAATCGCTCCCAAATATTAAATTCTAGTCCTAGCCAATGATTGTGGGTTACACCTGGAGTTAGTGAGCACTGGGAATTTTCCCCTCCCATGAATGACTGAAAAAAGGTCAAAATTTCGCAGCCCTTTTTTGATGACTTATGACAAGCTGGATACCCACACTGTTTGGAAACTGGATAATAAATAGCAAATGCAAATCAGCACCTACAGAGTGTGTAGCTGACCTGTTTGCACAGGCATACAGGCAGAGACTGCACCTGTCTAATGGGTAGGTGCTTCACTGAACAGCTCACGAAAATGTGTTCAATTAGAGAGGTGTGTGTTTAAAATGCTGCAGCAACCGTCTGCTTACTGTGAAATATGGCTGGAATCCTTAAAGAGGGACCGCGTTTCTGGAGAAAACTTTCAAATATATTAGCCTGAAACGTAGGTTTTATAATCTCAGATTTGTTTTCACACATGACTGCTAACAGGCAAAGATTTTTTTACTTTCTAACGAGGGATTTTTAACCTGGTGTTGGGAAGTCATGATACTGTTTTGGTGGGGTTTTTTGGCACGCCTCTACTTTTTTGTGACAGTGGATTGTATCATCATACGTGCAGAATTATGACTTTGCCTTTATGCTGTGGGGAAGAAGCCCTGTAAAATGCAGTATCATTCAATAACACCAAAAGGAACTTAGGAAATTACAGGCCAAGTAAATTTCTTTTTGTATAAATGTTCTTTCTTTTCAAGTTTGCTTCAGTGTGAATGTCCCTCTTTAAGGTAAGGCCTTCAATATGGGGAAAAAGTCAAGGTAGGTCCATTTTTAGGCCTAATAACCTTGAGGTGTCCCTTCAGTTTCATAATATATTTCCATTCAGTCATCAGTGCATGGCAATGAGCATTTAGCAGATGGGCACGCGAGGGGCTATACTGCATGCTTTTGCATGAAGTGTTACTGCTTAGACAAAACACTAGAGAGTGATCTTGAGACCTCAGACCCTCATGTACCATTGTTAAACATTGCACATTATGTATTCCCCACTTGCTGCAGGCATTTCAGGCATAGGAAAACAGTGGGCTTTCTTCTGAGAGTGACACCATGTTGATTCATACCGGTCTACAAAAAAGGTTTAGAAACAGGGAAGAATCTGTATTTGTCAGAACAATTGACATATATCCTTTATAAAAAACAAAGAAAAATGGATGTGCACTTCGAGACTTAACCTTTTTATTACAAACATCCATAACAGTTGAAGTTCAACACTATTTTTGCACACTGCCCCTGCCACAGGGTATCATGAATTAGAATATTCAGTGTCAGCTGGCTCCTGAAAGTTACACTTCTCTGCTACTGGTTCAAGTGTTGGCCAGGTTGCTGCTGGTTGAGAAGCACTGGCTATTGACAGGCAATGAAGTTTGTGATCTCAGTGTAGTTTGCAGTAGACAGTTGTGAACAACAATACCATAACTGTCTGCAACATAATTCTTATCGATCGGTCTAACATGTGCCTGGGCACGGCAGAGAAGTCTGACACTTCTGCCTCTTCTCTCAACAAAGTAAAGGACCTTGGTTTCCAAAGCACTTCAGATAGCTTGAAACTTTGTACAACCACTCAATTTGCTCAAGGTGTAAGTATACAGCTTTCAATGAGCCTATGTGCAGCTTGTGTCACAACTTAGAGAAATCAAGAGTAAGTGAGCTGATATTTTTAAGGGATTTCCGTATTGTTTGTTTGAATGCTTCTGTTTTCCCAGAATGTGTTCATTCGGTTAGCCTTATTTTTTGTTTCATACTCTCTGCAGCATCAGTGCCTGCAGCAGCTCACTTTAGCTTTCATTACCACAACACTAAAATTACAGAAGTTTGAAAGCTACTTCCCAGCACTGCAGGTTACCAAGTGTTTGTAAGTTAAACAACTTTTATTATACTTCTCTTGATTCTATACTGGAGATCTAGCAGTATTTGTTTGGTTTTGTTGAGTCCTGGTCTTATAGCAATGAAATCTTTTCATACTGAATACTTAAGTTCATTTAATCATCTGTTAAACATACATTTTTAGTGGTGCACATTGGGATGGAGTGATAAGCAGCCGAGTTTTCCTGCTTTCTTTTTGGGCTTCCTCAGAATAAGGCAAATTCTGTTTCACTTTTTGTCTACTTTAATCTCCAGTGCTGTTTTCAGAAAGTAATCTAAACCATTAAGTACAATCATATTATCATGGTTACTTACAGTACATTCTTAAAGTGTTCAAACAGAAATATTTCATTTTTATATTAATGTAGATAATATTCCTGGGTTAGGCCTGTTTCTGATGTCATTAAAAGCAAGTGGCAAAACACCAGGTAATTTAAGAAGTGAAATTTGGCTATTTATCAGACTGTGTAGAGGAATTTATCAGAAAAAAGCAAAGACTCATCTAAGGGTGGCAGTTCATGACTAGTCCCATTCACAGCTGGAGTCTGGTGAACATCCGAGTATAAGAGCTTTGGCTCTGGGTTTATTTCTCATGTAGAACCTTTTGTATTAGCAGTATACCAAGATAATGCAAGCGTACAGTTAGCAACAGTGGCTTACTAGGATGTTCATCCAAAATGAGCAACAAAAATCTGTCAAAGTATGTGTTCACAACTCCGCATACTAGGGCAAAACTGAATTCCTTAGGCATTTGCACTAATATGCAGGTGATGACCTGAAGCAGCTGATATGTGGGCACTTAGCTTCAGTAGCAGGACAGGGAAGGCATCCTGAGATGGTAAGGAATCCTAGCACTTCATTAACTGCTGCTTTCCCCTTGTTATGCTGCTGTGTTGTTACAAGGGATTTTGTTACTGTGGAGGCACAGACCTTGTACTAGTCCTCTCAACAACCTGCTCCAGGAGTCATACACTTAAATTATACGAGATGAGGGGAACATTCAGTCTAGATATTTATCAAAGACCTTAAGTGCAAATCTTGTTCCTTGATTTGCATGCCGTATTCATGTTTGCAAAGGAATTAGAGAAGAATTATTTGCTTTTCTTAATTAAGCAATATGGAAAAGAAGGGCTTGAAGATCATGACTGCCAATAACTCTCTGAAGGATTGTGTTTATATTTGACGAGAACAAGAAAGAGAAATTGAATTTGTGCCCTCAGGTCCACAGTAACAGCTCAAGTTTCCAGCAAGATGAGGTTCCCTGCTGTTCAAAAAGCCATATGAGTAAGAGAAAATCAAGAGATCATAGATAATGATAGACAGAGAGATCACCATCCATGTATAGGAGATCAAAAATAGGAAGAAAATTAGATGCATAGTAAGGAGAAAATTACTAAAGCTCAAAACAGATGAGTAGCAGAACCGAGAATGAAACCCATGTCACTACAAACTCTGCTGTGTCTTACAGCACTGTTCTAATAAAACCATGTTCCAAAAATGCAGTGCTAGTGTCTGAAGGAAATGTGGAACGGAGAGATATTGAGATGCAGAAGTAGTAGGCATTCATGCATAATTGTGCAATGCCTTCTTTTTTCCAGTCTGCAATTCATATGAGTATGTGCATTAGTTTCAAAACCAAGACAGCAGCTTCAGCTGCTTTCTAAAAAGTCACATATATCTTTATCTTTTATCTGTCTTTGGAAAGGCTTAAAGATAATCATTAGACTTCAAAACATGATCTCTAACAATTCAGTAGTCTTAGAATTAAGCCATCATTGTTCAGCTTTCTCTGTTTGTGTAAGGTGAGACTTGCTATACTGTTTCTCTCTAGGAAAGCCTGTCGTATGCATCATCCATGTCAAATTAAAAGCTTTATTCTTAATGAGCTAGAGATCATCATCAAAGAGCATGAGTTTCCCAAAATGTTTTGAAGAAAGCAGTCTTGCCAAAAACACTGCAGCATTTCTGCTCTATGGCATATAGTGCAAACCGTTCTAGTATGTAGCTGAGTCTTGGAATGATGCTCCCATTGTACATGCTTGCTATTACCTTTCATGCTGTGGTGTTTCTTTGCATCCAGTGTCACAATGCACATGCACATGCCTCCTCGATAGAGGAGGGGCTCAGAATCAGAAGATATTGCGATATATTTGTAATTTCATAATATATTCAGAGAGGTTTACATAATGAGTGATTTTCCTGTAATTAAGTGAGATAGGTGAATGTAGGCTGAATGAAACGTTGGAAAGTCAGTATTTATTCTGAATACATGGCAGAGATACAAGTCTTGAAATATTTCATTGCATTGTTCACCTATGCACTAGCCTCAGATTCTCCTTAATTTATTCTTTGTCTTTGTTATTGCTTAAGGAATGGAAAACAACATAAATCCATTGACCTTTTACACAATAAATCTGGTAAAATACCTCAATGCACTGCTAAACTATCTGTATTTGGGTAATTTTTCAGTGATTTATGGGATGTCTCCTGGAAGCCACTGGAATTCTAGGGACGTATGCCCTAGACTTACCAACTTTTCCTGCATCCCTTTTTTCTCTTTGCAAGTCAGCTCCATTTTCTGGGTATAGCCAGTCCTTTGTGCTGAAGTGCTAGTTATCAGGAAGGCTTCTACACATGTATATGAGGACCCCCCAGCAGGTGGTTTAGCATGTTGCAGTTGCACCAGCCCCGACTGCTATAACTCTGCTGTAACAGCAATGGTTAAAAGGCAATTTCAGGAGAACACAACTGAAAATGGACTGATCTTGGACATGTGCCAGGATGTAAGAGGGGACGTTACATTGGTGCTCATGACCTTAGAGCAGTTGAGGATATCAATGGAGGCTTGCCAATATAATGTGAATCAGAGAGGCACACATATAAAATCTGCGCTGCAGAGTGGATTGTAAGATTTGCAACAGAATTGGATTGTGCAGATGAAGAGTATTTTCATATGATTCATTACTTTCTCTTCTTGTATTTTCTCCCCACCCCAAGAAGAAATATAAAATTGTTTCCCATGTAGTTAAACCCTCAAGGAAACCTATCATAAGGGAAAAATGTAGTGTAGAAATTCAGAAGTTGGCACTCTTCTCCTGCAGTGTTTTTCACTCTAAAAACTGCATATAAACTACCATGAAATAGCTTATATGCAGTGACTATGTCATGATTAAGTCCTAATGGAATCAAGCCCTGATAAGGTGGACAAGATGGATCTTGAGGCTAAAGGACTAACCACAGCTGGGAAGCTGTAGTGCTGACCTCCCCTGTAGCTCCTGTGAAATCTGTCTCCACCCATGTTTTACACAGAGGTAACTGTTGTGCTTTAGCAATCAGGATATGAACAAAGCAGGTTCAGTATATATAGCTTTAGTGCTGTGTACTCATCCATGCTAAAACCATACCCAAGTAAGGCCACAGGGGACAATAGTTTTACAGCGACTTCTGGGTGAAGTTCATTGCCCAGACTGCGAACATGGGGTGGTTGTCAGTGAACCTGCAGAGCTTTGATTTTGTTTGCCTTGCAGTTTGTTTTCTTATGGTGGTTTTAGGGTGTAGTATAGGAGAAAGGCTGTGTAAAAGTGAAAAATTAAGGCTGGCATCCAGGCCATGTAGTCATTAAATGTTTGTACCCCTAATTGTTTAGGTTATTCATTCTTCCTACTTGACCCATTTCACATTCCTAGGAAAGATACATACTGTTTCTGTATAAAGCTGGTTTCAGTTTATTGAATCAGAAGTTATCCCTTTTAAAATTCAGTTCTGTTAACTAGCATGGTATTTATTAAATATCTGTGTACTTCCTTAACAGATTAAATTGTGGGCTGCATAGATTGGCATGCTTTTGAACTACTGTTTCTGCTATCTATTAAAATCTTTATTGAGTGGGATTTTTCCCACTTCTTTGTCTTAATTTGATGTCCTTTACATCTAACAAAAGCATAATCTAGGAGCACAAAATCTCATCCTCTCCTTGGAATTAATGAATGTTAGCATACTTGTAATAACTACTTGCTTTCAAAACCCTTTTTATCATCATAAGCTTCAGTTGAATATACTGCAGCTCACGTCTATTCTGTTGTAAATGTTCCATATGTGAATACAGCAATTAACATGCTGAAAAAAACTAATAACTTGTAAAATTATTCTGACAATATATATTTCATATCTTCTGAAATAAGGCATTCTAAGAAATGCTTCTAATACTGATACAGATTCTCAAGGTGTGTAAATACTGTGAAGAGGCATCACCAGGATAAACAGAAAGACAGGCCTGAAATGTGCTGCTTCTCAGCATGTTTCTTTCACATTATTCACACTAAATTCTGTATATATAGAATGAGTTATGTGCAAAAGTGACATTACAGTTTGTCCTGGTTTTGCTGGGACAGAATTCTAAAATCGCTTTTCTGTTCAGAGAAGCTGTAGTTTGGAGAGACTGCAGAGTCCAGTTCTGTGAGAACAGAAGAGATCAGATGCTCTGGTGTGCAGGTTTCCGTAGTGACCAAGATCAAGGGTAGCTTTGAGCCATGCAGGTGCAGTGGGCCAGGAGGGGTGAAGCCCAGGGCAGCTGACCCAAGCTGGCCAACCCAAGTATTCCATACCATAAACACCACCCTCACTATAAACTGAGAAGTTGTGAGGTTCCGGGGAGGCTTCTACCATGGCTGCCTTCCTGAGAAGGTCCCATCCGTCTCATCGGTCGTCCCATGCCTGAGGCTGCTCCTCCACTTGCTGAGATGGCCTCTGGAGCTGTGTGCTTGCAGTGTTGGCTCTCAGCCCTCACTGCTAGAAGCGCTCAGCTCACAACTGCTGTCTGGAGCTGAGTATAACTTTGTGTCTTGTATTAGCATTGGGGATAATATTAGTTCATTATTATTATTCTATTAAGTCTGTTTTCATTTCATCCCACGGATCTCCTTTTCCTTTTCCCGATTCCCCCTCCCAGCTGGGATTGGTGATAGAGCAACTGTCTAGCCCACGACACAGTTGGTCTCAACTTCTTAGAAACTACTACACCTTTATGAAAAGAGATCCAGTCATTTGTGCGAAGTGATCTCTGCCTGTGCTGTGGTTTTTATTGTCGTGATAAAGAGAGGTGAATGAGAGGACAGTGATATGTGAGGTTAGCCACATAACCTTATGCTTCAAACCAGTTTGTCTTATGTCTTGAGTTTCCATTTCTCTTGAACAAAATAATCAGAAAATTTTATCAGTGGTAAATACAAAACATTCAAACTCTGATCATCCTGATCTGAGAATTTATTCTTGATGATACCATGTCAAATGTGGGAATCGTTTATTTCTTACTGAAGCAAAATTCTGGATAAAATTAAATGATACCATGTAATGTATATGACAAGGTGCAACTCTTGCTACATATCCCATTCCTGCTGTGTTGCTGTCCCGTGCCCCTGTGGTTGCACACCAAAAGCTGCAGCAGCTTCCTGCCCAGATTTAATGTGCCTTTTGTGTTTGATATGCTGCTGATCCAGTTGGGCACTTCAGTAGGAGGCTTCTCTGGTGGAGCTCCCGTAATGAATGTCAAACTCCAAGATTTCATTGAGGGCTTGAAAATACATGAAGAGGCATCAAGCACTGCTATTGACAGAAATTGCAGTGGAGTAAAGTTAAAGATGTTTCATTCAGTGATACAGAAAGGCCAATCTGCATCTGCATTTCGGTGTTGACAGTGTCTCAGACTGTGAAAATTATGGATGAGCTTCGTATATATTTTGTGTAAAAAAAGTCCACTTAATGAAAAAGATCATAGCACAATAATTTTTATTTCCAACATATTGGTTCATTATTATAATGTTCCTTTCTGACCTCACTTGCATTGGCTGTCTGTTCTGGATTAGCTCCTCATTCTACTAATCTAAACAGAAATCTATTAATTTATTTAAAGAGGATTCTTACAGTTATATTTATTGGGAAATCAAACTAAAATAGAAAACCTTGGCTGTTGTGGTAGTGTTGTTTTCTAGCCACCGCCTCTATCTTTCTTTCACCTCCTCTGAGTAGGCTTTGAACCCACTGGACAATTCCAGCCCAATTTAGTGGAGTCATTAAGCTTGTGAAGGACTTGAAAGTGTCTTGGTGATTTTCTGCAAATTAAATGAAAATAAATAATGGATTAGAGACAAATGCCTCCAAGCTGGAGAATTAATTTAATCCTTGTTAGGTGGAAGAGAGTCCACCGAGCCTCTTGACCTCATGACACAACTGATGAGGTACTCAAGCTTTTCTGACTTCCCTGGTTGGGAACTCCCTCTGTCAACTCCCTTTGTGCAAGAATTTCTGTGACTTTTCAATACCAAAGGCTTCTGTCATTCACATTTGTTTCATGTGATTAATGGGGGAAATGGCAAGTTCTAACTTCCTTAACGTATTTTCAGTGACAAGAACATCAACTTAGATTTCTTCTTTAATTTTTGCAATTCATGTAGTGTCATTTAGTAATAAATAATAGACAAGGTTGGTAATTCTTGACACTGCTTATTAAGTGTGTTTTGGAGGTTTTTTTAAGTTTGAGTTTGTGAATGGAGATAGAAAATTAATTTTTCATTGAAATGGTGGTGAAAATAAACTCAGTTCAGAAAACCACTTGTTTAATGTGTGCTTACTAATAGCATATGAAGTTCCTTTTAATCTTTTAGTAATTATGTGAAGATACATAAGAAAAAAAGCATTTTTACTCATAAACAGTATTCCTTTGTTAGACAGGCCAACTAGGAAAGCTGATTAAATGGTGGTTTATGAAGAGTTAGTCTTAAAATTTCCAATATCTTTAGCTCTTTAAACAGAATCAGTAATCTTTGAAAAGAATAAACCATGACTTTGACTTAAAAATTGTCATCCTTGATGAGTAGTAGGTCATTAATATTTATTAATTCAAGGGGGTTCTATTTCTGTAGCATAGGTGTTACATCTAATCAGATCTTATTACCAACATGAAGCAGGTCCACCACGTCTCCCAGGATAAGGTCACACTAGATCAGTGCTCAGATGGGAGACCTATGAAGCATTCACACTGCTGGAAAAAATAAAAGATCAACTAGCCAGCACATTCCCTGCACGAGAGGTAGTGAGTCACTGTTCCTTCTCACTATCAGAGAAACTGTGCCAGTGGAGAAGCCATCTTTCAGGTGAGGTTTAGAATTGGAGTCATAAAATTTTCAGTCGTACAAGTGCTGTGACACTGCTGCTGCTTTTTGTCAGAGAGAGACGGACTGCCCATATGCTGCCTGCAGTAGAGCAGTTTCAGTGCAGTGTGGAATTTGGAACCTATTGTTGGAAGCTCTGGGGTAGTTGCTCTGTCCCTGCTCTTGTGTAGCATGGACACATGCTGAACACAAGGTGTTTGGGTAGTCGAGAGAAAAAATCAGCATCTGAAACTTGGTCAGATTTCTGTGTGTTTGGGTGAACAGCTTTGGTTTTAGGGGTTCTTTTTTTCCTAATAACTCTAGTTTCTTCAATCAGCTGAAACTGAGAAGTCTTACATGGAAAAAAGTTTGAAAAGTTAAAAATAATGTATCCCAAAGTCTCAGGAGCTGCAGGCTAAATAAATAGAATCCCACCCGTTTAATTACAGCATTTTTAATGATGCATTTGCCAGACAATCCAAGGATTTTTTTCTTTTTTCTTAATGATTTTTTTATGTTCAAAGTTGAATAATAGCTCCACTCTTTTTCCTTCCTATACTTTCTTACCTTGCTGATCTTCTTTCTTTTCTCAGCTTCTCTGCTAGGAGACAGCCACAGCCCTTCATACCTTCATCCTGAGGCCTCAAGCTGCAACTATGTATTGGTTCATGCTGTTGGCCTATGGAGTATTCACAGTGCAAGTACATTAAAACAGCAATAGTAGCAGAAATGTGACCAGACCTGTTTGTCTTAGCACATGGGGCCTTGCAAAGTAGTCCTAGCTTCAGGAAGAAAGTGCCTAAGTTGCTAAGGATGGTCTCTCAAATAAATCTTTCTGTTAAAAAGTAGCACTTGTTATGAACACACTTTTCCCCTGTGGTTTATTTAATCTCACTTCATCAATTGCTTAGTTAGAGGCTTGCTAGCATATCCTTGCAATCTCAGATTGCTCCATACTTGTTCTGCTAATAAATTCTGTTTACTTCTTTGGTCTTGAGGGAATATTGTAAGACATACTAGGCTTTTAAATCTAAGCAAATACCTTTAGTTTTGTTTCAGAAGTATTTGGGATTCAGTATTCTACTGGAAGTATGATTGGTTTTAATCAATAGGATTTAGGTATACCGATGTTGGGACAGTTTTTTAGATGTACTCATCTGCACTTCAATCCTTCCCACCTAACACCTTCACAAATCTTAGTGATGGTTTTCTGGAAAAATTAGCTGTTGGGAATTAATTGCCCCTGATAGGCTTTGAGGAATTTGTCATCTTACTCTTTTACGTTCAGCAAGGAAATAATACTTTTCAGAAATATGTTCAGTATTTCTACCTGGAAATAATACGTATTGTATTTGTCCTCAGCTACTCCAGAGCTTATTTGCTCTGGATAGTTCATGTTTAAAGTGTGAGTGTAGTCACATTTCTCTAGCACATAACTACAGTTCTGAATTTGAATTCTACTTTCTACAAATATTCACTTACCTCCTTCTGCTTTAGTGACTATTCCTGTAGCAAATTCATTGTATGAGTGTGTGAAAATACTACAATAGGACATGAGGAATGAGAAGAATGTAGAGATAATTGCAGTGTAATGCATTTAAAATTCATATGGAATTTCATTCTTATTTTGTGGTATCTGCCCAAATGAGTGAGAAGAAGGACATGAAGCATAAGACCATGTCCATCATGCTTCATACAGTTCAGAGTATGCGGGTCACATGTTCATTTTTTATGTATGAAGTAAATATTATGAATGTAAACAATATAAACATATATATGTTTGTTAAGTCCATATCCCTTTCCTTTTAATGAAGTTTTGTAGATAGAGGATGTCGATTTTTGGTTGCCTGCACTTAGAAAGTATTTGGTTTACAAGTGGCTGTCTCTTGCATTTATACAGACCCTGTTTTCTCTATCTATAAAGTTCTTAAAAACAATGTAGATGAAGGTTGCTATTACTATTTTACAATTGTGAGAAAGGAAGCTCAACTTGGAATACTTGAATGTCCTTTATGGTGTATCACTTTACGATTTTAGCATTTTACATTGCAAGTCAAATAGATATTCTATTTCTGGTATCATCTTAATCTCAGACATGTGCAGGATGGGCACGGAGCTACTTTTCAGTGTGTCAGTGTGCCTCCATTAGGTATCACTCAGGTAACTATTAGATATCATGAAGCAAAGAGAAAAGAGACAGTGTAAAGGAAAATGCTTGTTCCAATTCCCTGAACCTGTACGTGCCTGAAATACACTGCTAACATGGAAAACATGAACAGTGCAGGTCTCAAGGAAATGACAGTGGGGAGTGTTTTCCCCTGTAGCTCGAAGTTTTTTTACATGTAAGTGCACACAGTCACTTGACATGAGTGCCCTGAGGACAACAAGTTGGCCTCCTCAAGACTGTCTCTAGTTAATAGATCTTATCCCAAGCACAACATGTACAGTTCAGCTTTGCTGGAAGGGGGAGGTAATTTAGACTTCAACTGGGAAATCCTGATGCTATTGAAATAAAAAAGATTTCTGAGGTGGATTTTTCCAGAACCAGAATTTCACACTTGCCGTGGTTCTCTGAGTGACATTCAGCTGCATTAGGAGATCTGAGCTGCCAATGTGTAGCTCAAGGATTTTGAACTGAGAGCTCTTGCAAGATCTACATCTGATTTTAAAATTGAGTGTAGCCAGAAACAATGAACTTAGAGTTGAAACAGTAGGCTATATTGTGGGGAAATCAATTAAATCGGTTCACTCTATGCCTCTGAAATGAGATATCATTATATTCAAATCTAAGAGGAAACAGCCGTGCCATCTACTATGCCAAAGTCTTTTTTAAACTAGTCCCAATCTCAGCTTCCTGCTTTATCATCATACTGCTATTCTTTCGCCTGTCAGAGACCTGTGAGTCTCTGGGAATTCATTTATAGTACTGCTTCTGTGGCCTCTCCTGAACTCATTTAGAGTACTTGCTCCTGTAGCTTCTCTCATACGTCTGTTATTCTTTGTGTAAACTAGCTCCTCTTTTATTTCAATCATTCTAGAAAATTCAGCTTTTCGGGGGGGATGGAGAGGAGGGAGAGCACCTTTTATTTTACTGTGCTGTTTTACCATTTACCTTATTTGTATTTTTATTCACAGAAAACCAAAAGGGATGTAAATAACTTTGATCAAGACTTTACACGAGAAGAACCAGTATTAACGCTAGTGGATGAGACAATTATAAAACAAATCAATCAAGAAGAATTTAAAGGGTTCTCTTATTTTGGAGAAGAGCTACTGCCATAGACACCGTTAGGCTGACAGATGAATGATGCTGCAAGAAGTGATTCTGAAGAGATCGTCAAATTACTGAGACTCAGTACATCCAGAACTACTTTTCTTACCCTGAGCCCATATCCCCAATTAAAGTATATATTTATTGTTTTTTTCCTTTAATCTTCTGACGTGAAAGCACTCTTAATTTCAGTCTCACAAAGCAATGCAAAATCATTTTGTATCAGAAATTGTAGATGTAACACACTGCTGTATATTTGCAACTTTTCTTTATTCCTAAAATCTCCCCAGAGGACAAAATTGCATCTTTTCCTTGGAAAATGAAGCCGTGCTATTAAAAGCAATTTAGCAGATCACATACTGTAATCGTCATATGTATTTAAGCTAAGAGGGTGAGAACTGTTTTTTCTGCACGGGTGGTTATGGTGAGATCTGCACTTAGATGTGGAACAAATGACTAATAAGTTGCTCATTGATAAACAAAGAAGTCTGCCTTCATGGACGTGTAATCTGTAATTACAAATCTGTTGTAGTGGGATACAAACTTAAAATAAAGCTGTCCAGAAGAAAACGCGCATAAATTAAGGCTTTTGATGAAGTTCCTCATACAATTTATGGAAAACTTTTAGGAATAAAAAGAGTCACAAAGATAGCTGAAATTTTATTTAAAGCAGGAAATAGATACTATATGGATAGTTATTAAAGGGCTAAAGAATAAAAAGTCTGTAGTATGTTAACACAGCTATATATCGGCATTTTACAGTTTTTCAGGCAATTTGGTGTACTATCCATGTTACCAAACTTAATATCTATTTAAATGAACCATTGATATGATGGTAAGCTTGCAAATGTTTACAGTTAATTTTACATTAAAAATTAATTATAAACATTATAAATTTGCCTTTTCCATTGTAGCTAAGTTGCTAAATCATTTCTTATTTATATTTATTTTCTCAGCAGTGTGTTACTTTTGCACACTTTTACAAAACCATAATACTACTGTGTTTGTTGGGTTTTATGTTTAAAATCTAAAGAGAACTCTGCTTTTAGAAGACACAAAATAAGGCTACATGTGCATTATATGGAAGTGTGTTAAAAAACTGAAGATCAAACATTCACAAACTGACATTATTGAAAGTTGTACATTGAATTTTTTTGTGTATGAATTGAAATGGTAACTCATGTGGACAATACTACTAATGTGAAGTTACCTCCTGTAGATACGCTAACAGTGTTATGTACTTATATTTCCAGGAGTACCCTGTGGTTTGATTTTGTTTGGTTTTGGGGGTTTTTTTGTGTACATGTATTGCTGAGGTAATTTTATTATATATTTTACTGGACTGAGTGAGCGGTCATTGGAATCCATTTTAATTGTTGCACATGAATTTCCAGCTGCACAAAAATATATATACTTGTGATTGGCAAAGTGGCACTAAAGAAGCTTTTTTGCCTTTTGTACAGGTGAGATTTTGTATGTAGTGTTTGCTGCAAGGCCTGTGGAATTCATTGAATATAGAAGTATCAACTGCTGCATGTTCAGGCATACTATTAAAATGTTAGTCTATGAAAGAATAATTATAATAATGTCCATGTGCAATACTCTTGTATGTGTATTGGTTCAAGTTACTGTCAGAGAGATGAGGTTTTTGTTATAAAAGATGTAGACATATATTAAGCTATACTAAATCTCTTGTATAGTTCTCTTCAACTCTATTATGACATGATAGAGCTCAGAAAGAGAAAGGACTGTTACAAATCATGGTGGACAAAGTGTGAATCATTGGCTTTAAGAGATAATCTTGGTCTCAAGCAGATGAGTTGGTTTGTGTCAGTTTTGCGTCTGGCTGCTCATGGCCTGTTACTGATGACAACATTCAGTTTCATTTTGTTTTGTTTTTAAAACTCAGGTGTAATTATTATATATATTCTTATGATGATTTCAAAATATTAAATATTATGATATAGCAATTAATGTGTTCTCTGGCCTACAGGTGTAATAATGGATCAAGCCTTTAGTTTAATTTAATTTATCTTCAGTAATCTTTTGTACTGGGAAAAGACTAGCTTCTGGAGCTGAGTACCAGCACAGAAACATCTTAATGATTGCATCATCTCAATGTTTAAATTTCTTTCTCTTTTAGAAATATATTGTAGAACTGCCCATCAGTTTGTGTCTCGCCACTGGCTCTTGTTTATTTCTCATCACGGTTGTTAGCTTTTGACATCCAGGCAAGAACTGATCACAATGCTAAAGTGTTCTTTTCCATAGGTGAGTAGTCTGGCTAGGAAGACAAGTTATCAGATAGTGCACTACTGTTTGTACAACAAGAGGCCTTTACACAAAACTCTGAGCATTTATTTTGCAGAAATAAAAGCATCCCATAAAGCTTTTATAAGCAAGCTGTGTAGTCTGTACTCCTGTTTCTAACATGAAGATAATTAGCAAATGTTTGTATTTTAAGAGGCCTCAGCACCTGCAGTGTTTGGTAGGATGCTAAGAGAAACGTTAAGGAGATAAAAACTTTTGCATGGGCAGATACTTCTTCAATATAAATAGTTAGATCCTCTGCATTGGGTTTACATCAGAAGGTTTGTCTGTTACCTTGAACATTTTTTAAAAATAATTCTTAAAAATGGACATTCTGTTACATTTCTGCCTGTTCTGTAAAATCTTTTCTGTTTCTTCTTTGTAAAATGAGTGCAAAATGCCAAAAAGATTATTATTAATAATAATAATTATTATAAAGAATCCAGTGTTTCTTGTTTTTCCTCCCAAGTAGACTTTATAAAAAATGAAAACACATTTTTCTCCATAGGGTGAAAAACAATTCTCTCCAAAAAAAGCTTACAAATTACCTCTTTTTAAATTATGTGCAGAATAGTTCTGGCTAACTATAAAATGTATTCAGTAGGGGGGGTGGGGTAGGCTTTTTTTATTGTGAGGATTTATTTGTACAGAATTTTTTTTCTTATGGATGTAATTTGAATTTCTTGCCATTCATTAGTGTTATTTCATCGTAAACATTATTACTGTGCCAAATGTACTGTATTCAAAAGGATGTGAATGTGTATTGTTTCGGAACCTAATAAATACAATGATGTTAAATCTTACTTTTTTCCCCAAAGTTTTCCTGAGTATTTCCTAATGAGGAAGAAACAAAGATGAAGGATGAACATTTTTCCTGTTACATGTTGTACAAAATACCATGAGCTTGTCTTTTAGGACTGAACGTTTTGCAAAGGAAGGATTTGCTAACAGGCGCCTCATCTGTGAAGCACTAAACACTCCAAGAGAAACACAGGTAACAGTGTGTGAACACTATTTATCTTGTGCAATATAACATTTGCCTCAGAAACACCAAGTGAGTTTACAGACTTTTTCTGCTTACCAAGTACATAATGGTCCCTGAATTCTGACTGATCTCAGCATTCTGCTTAGCTGCATTGTTAAAACTCACTTCAGTTAGGGCACTTTGTGTACAAACATGTGAGACTGCTTTAGTCTTTAGTTGGATTGATTCGAGGGATTAATAGTATGCATAAGTTTAATTAGGGTCATAATGATTCTATGAATTCCAGTTAACAGTCTCCAGTTAGTATACCTAGGTATAAATAGTCATTCGCTATTCACCTTTTTCATGACACTCAGAATTTTATAGGTCACTGAAACATATATCTAGGTATCCTAACTAGCTTTCAAAAATAATAATTTGAAGAGTGTTTTCAGTTCCAATTGCTTTTGCATAAACCTCCATTATTTTCCTTCATGCTGAGTCTTCTCAAAGTCACTGAACATGTTTGGTGCCTATGAGTATATTCTAAATCTTGTGTGTTTGCAGCATTAGCATAAGCTTTGTCACACAGATTTTATCAGTTAAACAACTATGTAACATCTTGATTTTCTATGTATGTTTTGCAACTTTAAAAGCATACAAAGAACTTAACCTTCATCTTACAAACAGATAATTAGCAAATTTTTGTATTTCAAGAGGCCTCAGCATCAATACATAAATCTATATCATGTTTTCTTTTAATGCTGTAACTGATGTCTGTTAAGAAAAGTTTTTATCCTTGCTGGTGGACTGGAAAGTTTGGAAAGACAAAAATGTTTTGAAGAGGAATGAGTTGCAGTCTGATTGACTGTCCATGCTGTAGATGTGGTACTAAAAGTTCAGGGAGAGAGTCTCAGCATCTATCTGTCTGCTTCTGTGGCCTTTCACACAGGGAATGTTAGATCACTTAACAGTCAAAAATGTTTATAGCCTCCAAGTAATCTGGTCATGTACATGAGTAAATCAGTATGATAAGTACCTAAACACACTGATCAAAATCAGAATAATTATCCATAGTGAATTGAAGTGTTGAATAGGTTGACATATCCTAACTCAAAGAAGCTATAGAAATTCAGTTTGGGTCTTCATCTATATATACAATTTGAGCAAAACAGTTTTTTAATTAAAAACATGTGCAGTGAACATGCCTTGTCCCAGGCATGAGGAGAAAATGAGAATGAGTTGGGTCAGAGTGGACCTACCTCTTTTAGGAACAAGAGACTTTTAATCTGAGTGACATAAATAAAATATTCATATAATCTCAGGGATGTGTGAACAGCCATACTGGGTTAAACCAAGCATTGCTCATGTCAAGTATCCTGCTCTTGGCAATGGTCAGTAGCTTAAGCAGTAATGTGCACTTACTAGAAATCAGAAAGTCGTCTTTGATTTTAGCTACAACAGTATAGGAGTACAACCAATAGAAAATATCTGGAAAAATCTGAGAACAAGAAAGCATAAGGTGATATTTTGCCTGCAGCAGTTTGACTCCATGGTGTTATAAAGTAGATGGTGGTGTCTTTATTTTATTTAATATCTTTGAATTAACTTTTGTTTGATTAATGAATTTTTGAACAATGTCAACTTCTGGCATGCAAGCTATTCTGTGGGAAATAACTACACAGCTCAACTAATCATTTTGTTAAAAATTATCTCCTTTTGTTTATTCTGAGCCAACAATAATTCCATTTTTTGCTGCCTGGGTCTTTCTTTGAAAGAGGATAAATAGTCCTCTATTGCTATACACCTTTTTCATTCCACTCAGAATTTTGTTGTCACTGATACATCCTTCCTCAGCCAGTCCTGTTTTAGACTGGAAAGTCTTCCCCTATCTGTAAAAAGCCTTCATACAGACACATACCATATTTTTGGTCATCTGTGTCAACTTTCTCTAGATCTTTTCTAGTTTTACTGTATCCCTTTTGAAGATGGGGAGTAGAATTAATGTAATATTCAGTATGTGGATGCAATGTGGATTATTGTAACAACTAGTGTGTTCTGTTTTGTTTTCTGTTACATTTTTTACATCTTTTTTTCTTAATTCAGATTTGTTCTCAATTATTTTACAGGCCTTCCTAGATTAGTGTCAGTTGTAAATCTAATATGCATGCTCTCTATTAGATTCTCAAGTCATAATAAAAATATGTTCTGTCCAGGACATAATGAAAATAGGTTAAATACTAATTTAACCAGTGCAAAATGCTGCCTCAGTGCAGGCTTCCACTTTAGCAGTAAGCCTTTGATGGTTACCTTCTCAGTCTGGTTTTCCTACTGCTTTTGTACCCCCTATACACAGCTATGTCTAGACTGTCTTTCTCTAGCTTGCTTATTAGAACATTGCATGCAATAAATATTTTTCCAAAATCAGGATAGAGGAGTTGCTCTACTTCCCTCCTATCAATACAAGCTCTTACTATGTTCTTGAATATCCCTTCTTTTGACACATTAGCTGCAACGAAGGAGAGAAAGATAAAGGTTTACTTAGCACATTGAGAAAATGTATATATGTGTCAAAATAGTTTCCCCTCCATCTTTCCTTTTACCTCACCATTGCTGTGGAAGCAGGAGATAAAAGCAGCAGTCTAAGGTGGAACACAAGCTGCCACTATAAATATTGTGAAATGATTATGCAAGACTGTCCACAATTTGGAAAAGTATTAAAGAACTTTCACATTTGTACACAAATGTTTCATCCTTGGAAAAAAATCAGTTAGGAAGAAAGTCAGTGACCTGGAGTCTATTGCTGGTTTGGGCACTGGATTGAGAACTGAATTGAGCATTGCATACATGTGTCATCACCATCCAATACTACCAGTTTGATCTAGCGCCTTACGTACTACAGGTGGTAGCACAAACATAGGACTAAATCTGGTAGTAACAGCGAGAGCCAGTGCCAGGCTGATGCTCATCTGTGCCAATATACATTCTCATTTCTCTAAACCTGTTAAGACAAAATGTTACCCAAAGGTGCCATGCATCCAGGATTGGTGCCACAAAGGGGAAAGTAGGCAACAGGAATCCTGGTTTTGGCATATACGAGCTGTTAGGCTAGTTTGGTCACCTTTTGTAGCCAGATATTCCTTGAGACAATAATTCCTTGTGACAGTAAATGCATCCCTGCTCAAATATGCCTGTCAGATGGTGACAATTACAGAGAGGGAGAGACTGTAATATCAACACGAAGAAGTGTGTCTAAATGTCAGAAATGCACTTATTACTTGCTTTATGTAGAAAAAAATGAGTACAGTTGCCTAGGCAACCTCCTGTTTTCATTGACATGAGAGGCATAGAGCTTGAGACTTTGAAATTATGCTGAGGGAGAGATAAGGTTTTGGCCATTTTACAAATCAGCAAACTGAAACTAGGTGTTATGATGATTATTTGCTTCTTATTGTGTTGATATGAAGTCAGCAGAAGTGCTAGGAAAAGAGCATGGGCGAAGCTAGCCAGTGCTCTCACTGTGCTGGCATTTCTGAGCACAAGGTGTTCTCAAACCGTGCTTCACTAAATACCTGCTGGTGATCTTGCATGGAAGGGCTTCATGGCTGCTTGGAGTTCCCTTCGTTCTTTTTTTCAGTTGCTAAGCCAAAAGACAGTCAAAAGTAGTGTGCAATTAGATACAGTAGTTGATGCATAAGGGAGGTGGTTTTTTTGGTTTTACAATGGGCTAAGCTTTTTATTGAAGCACGGTCACACCCAGGCAAATTTTGAGAACCTCTGTTCTAGGAAAGCTATTTACTCAGAGTCTTTGGTACATCAGAAAAAGAACATTTTCTGTTGATTTTTCGTTAATGAGCAGTGAGGCATAGGCAAAGATGCCACGCACGTGGAGGCACATTTTTCTAAATAATAATGTGGTTGATTAAGGCAAGCAGATTGAGGGCCAAAGAGATTATGCAAATCTCACTTAGGTAAATATTTATGTTAGGGTGGGGATCACTGTCCTGTCAGAAGCAAACTTAAGACCTTTAAACTTTACTTGTTGGGATAATGTGAAGACATTTTTTCTTTGATTAAAAGATATGCTAACCCCTTACATGCTAGTGCTTCGCACCTGCACTCTTATTATCCCTCTGTAAAGGACAGGAGTTGAACTTCCTGGATCCTGAATTCTGCTGTTATGAGACCTGTTTGTGGTATATGATGCTGCTCTACTGAAGTACAGGGTTGTGTGAAATCCCTCAAAAATCACCTCCTAGCTACTGAGGCCCTGTATAACCCCAAGATCAGTCCTCCTGGAGTACAGGAATCTCGCTGGACAACTGGTGTTCTAGAGCAGGTTTTTTTCCACACTTTTCCAATGCCAAATATAGGGCCAACTTTTTAAGCAGTTGTCACCACAAAACTCTATAGGCATTCTGAAATACAGTCTGTGATGTGTAATTCCCATTTAAAGCATATCTGGTCATAGAGATGGCTTGCTAAAATCATTGGTGTGTTCAGTCTACCAAGCATGGACCATAAAGTGCTGATCCAAAGTCCATGTTACAGTGAGGCCCTCATATTGTTAATGCATAGTCACCTTGTACTATAGATAGGAGATTACACTGACCCTACCTCCCATTGCACATCACCAGTGCTGGCTTGGTCAGGCAGCAGCTGGACACATACTGACTTCAGTGGGAGAAGAAATGGAAAACTGTCCAGGACACCATTATTCTGACAAGTTGAAGGGCTACAAAAGCAGGATTAAACCATCAGTCTTTAATAGCACCAGAGAAATCTCCTTCCTCCAAGAGGAGTCAACTTACATTCAACATCCTCTCGATACATCCCTGGTGAAAGCCTGTGTACTATCAGCCATTAGCCTTCTGAGAGGCCCATGCCAAGTGGTGAACTCTCAAGATGCTCATCCTCATCGCACTCTTCTTTTTCTCATTTGCTTGCTCAAGGGTAAAAGTAGCACACCACAGGAGCATTTTGCAGTGTATGATAATGCTGCCACCATGTATTTGGTTGACACACTGAGAGAGGATATCCAGATGGAAGACTTCAAATATGAGAGCTTTACTGGGGTTTTTGTTTTCATTAATATTCCCGTCTGCACTGGGAGAAGGGTCTGGGTGATGAAGAGGAGTGAAGAGTACTAATTTTCATTTACTGAACTGTCTAGCAATAATTTGAACCACCCACACAGCTGAATAGGTTGATCTCAGAACCAGGGAGGTTATCAACAGTAATAAAAAAAGTGGTTGTCATATAGTTTAGGCACTATGCGTGGGCAAGAAACTCCTGGTATATCACTCATATGCAAATTGAAAGTATTTCTATAACCTCTGACCCTGCTTGTAAACAGCAGATTCCAGGAATTCTGCTGGAAACCATACATTACTAAGGCAAAATTGTACTTAGCAATAAACATGCTTTCCTCTGTGAAAGAATCTGGAAGTGAAAGAATGCAAGACCTTGAGATGCACTGCTGATTGTGGGGAAACCGCTGAGGCCACCTCCTGCATAACAGCTGGGAAAACACCCATCCTTGCGGAGCTGCCAGTGGAAATATGTAAACCAGCCATGGCTGTTGTGCGTGAGCACCTCGTTAGCACGCTATCAGGCATTCGCAGGCGGCAGCTGTGCAGTGCCAGGAGCAAGTGGACACGCGATTTAAGCTTGCTCTAGCATGAAACGGGAAGTCATTGGAGGAATTCAAAGAACTGAGGACAGTTATTTTAATGGCAGGAGGAGGACTGAGAAGCAAGTAGGTAAGAATGGGAAAGACAGAAAACAGTAAAAGTCCAAAGTGAAAAATCCCTTTGGAATGGGGGAGGTTTACTGTGTTCAAAGAGAATGGTGAGAAGATGATTGAGGGAGGAAATGTGAATCTTGGATAGAAGCTAAGTGTAGGAGGGACCAAAAAAAAAGTCAAAGTGGATCTCTGTGCTTCAAAGATGTGCCCCAAGATATGCCTAATCTACTTTTAAAATAGCTAGTGTGGGTACCACTACCTCGGCAGTGTGGCCTCATGTTCAAATATTTATCTGGCGCCTGAAGGAGAGGGGTTTACAATCAGCTGAGAACTCAACATGGTTGCTGATTACATTGCTAGGAGTAAAAAGCTAATAAAGGATGTTCATACACAATTTCAAACCGTAGTGTTGACCTGTATTGGAGGCACATCTAAATAAAAACCCAAAGGTGGTGTCCATGGAATGACATGGTCTCTTCCATCTGGATTACCACTTGGCCACCATCTCTTTCCCAAAAATATGTTCATGAGGCTCTTACATTCAGTTTTTTCAAGGGAAGGGCATAGTTTTTAAAACCAGTAATACAGTATTTTTGAAATACTGCAGGAAATCTAAAATTTACAGCCTTTGTGTTAAAAATCTAAGGCAGATAGTGTGCTAGGGTTTTCCCAAAAATAAATCAATGAGGTGGATTGTTCTAATATAAAACAGAATGAACCTCCATTATTGGTGTTTTATATGTTCTAACACAATGAAAATATGTGTGTTTTTTCATGATGGAAATATCAACAATAGGTAGGAAGATCATAAGGTAATTACAATACCAGTCTACGGCTATTAACCCACTGCCATTGTGATGCTGCACCAAACAGACACACAATTTTTTTTTTTCAGTGTTGCCCTTCCTGTTAATTCAGCAATGCAAGAAACAACTCTTTTCACACATCAGAATCTATAAGGCAAAGCAAAGCAACAAAACAAATATGAGGTCTATTTAATAGCTCATTAACTTCCACGTAGAAGATAGAAAGTTATGCTAGTGCAAATATTCAGAGTATATTTTAATTTATCACCATTTAGATTTCTACTCTGTGTTTGCTTGACTTTTCAGAATAGAAGACTAGCATAATGCTACTGGCAGACCAAGATAACAAAAAGGGTACTTTGCAAAATCTTTTTTGTTTGTTTTAGTCCAAAAGGTCTTCATAGGTGTCGTGTGCTGCGATAGTTCAGCCAGCCTGTGAGCTTATGGTGGCTGAAAGAGGTGATCCTGCCCACCTCTCCCTGCTCTCAGCCACAATCCCAACTTTGTGGGCACTATGAGCTGAGATTCAAGTGAGTTAGGTGCTGTGCTTCGTTCCTCCTCTCAGCTTCTCAGTTCCCTTAAACACTTTTACAGAAAATGATACAGGTGAACACCCACTCTCTTATTTACAGTGAGTAGACCCTATTAAACATGCTTCACTGCACAAAGGACAGTCTCCCTTCTTTCCTCTTGGAGTTTCCTGTCCACACTGCTGGCTTTGTGCTGGCTCTGGCAATTGCCTGGCCTCTGTTGAGACAATCCAGCTTGGTAACCTGATAGCAAACTAGTCACATTTTTATGAGTCAGTTCTCTGCCATTTTAGAAGGCTGAATTAGTCCATAAAAAAGTTGGGTGCATGCTGGACCACTAGAGGTTGTGGAACTGGGAGTGGCAAGGTGGGAGAAAGAGGAAAGACGGACTGTTCTTTGTGGTGGTGGGGCTGTGCAGTTCAACTTGGGTCACCTTCTTAACTAAAACGGGTCAGGGGACATCATTACAAAGGTGAGAAATAACTAAAGGACAGACAATCCTGTGCTGCAGGAAACCATGCTGCTGAATCAGTGGGGTGTTGCCCTGTCTTGGAATCAGCGCTGGTCCAGTGCTGTCATGATGAATTAGAGGATGCAGTTCCTGAAAAGGTAGTGGTTCAAATGTAGTGATTCAAATGAGATAGAAAATTAAGTTCTTGAAAGTGCATTTGAAAAAAAAAATACTTAACAAGAAAGCCCGCAGCTTTTGTGGGAATATCCTATAGGAATTAAGACAAAATACAAAAGTTAAAATGACCCAACCAGCAAAAGTGAGGGAAGAATTGCGTGATTCTAGTCAAGAATGTCTTGCCCTCAGGCAAGCAGACTACGTTGCCTCCAAGGCTCAACAGCAACCAGTCCTCCTGCTCAGATACAAAAAACATCACCCCGTTGTGTATGACCTACTAGCATACTCCCTGTAGCCTTCACTCTTGGGTTAGAATGCAGAGTTATGCTGCAGACTATGTGATCACAGGTACACATTCCTGCTATACTTATCAGTCTTCCAAAGAGATCCTATGGTCTTGCAGAAGTGGTGCAGGTCAGCACCCACTCTCCTACTTGCTGGGTGTGGGAAGTAATAAATTATGGAGCTGACAAAACCATGGCATTTTAGTACAGGGGTTTTGTGGTGGGTTTTTTTTTTTTTACAAGCAGAAATTCTTGGATTATTTTTTTCCAAAATGTAGACCCTGTTTATACCTCCGTGGCAATATTCAAAGATCTGAGCACTCTGGTATTTCACCAAAAGAGCTGATGAACTAGCAGTTGCTTAGCTGAAACTTTTCTTTGTTTCTGTGCTTGCCACAGACTGGGGTGGGGATTTACCAGCCCTTTCCAAGCCATCAGCTCCTAGCTCAGCTACAGCCTTGGCTAGTACAATGGTGGGAGGTTAGGTCCAATGGTTTCAAGCAAGTGAACAGAGACCCTGGTCTGTGAGTTGTAGAACATCCTCATGCCTCGGGAGAATAAACAGAGTACTCACATTCACTGGTGTGGAGGCATGCAAGATGTGAAATTCAGTAATTCAAAGAGCTCTGCAAAAATATGAGGCTATTTACAGCCCATTATGCTCAATAATGTGGAAATTCAAAGTTACCTATCAGAAGCACTCTCTCTGACTGTTTTTAGTGTGTCTTGCCTTGCTTTTAGTCCATTTCTGTGTATTTTCCAACTGATATTATTAATTTTGTCTCTTGCCTCATCTTTCTATTTCTTTTCCTCCAGTTCATGTCAACAGCTGGAAATTGAGCTGTTGGGTGAGTTTTCTTCCTACATTGGACAGTTCTACCTGTTGACCCAGTGCCTGCTGTGACTTTGGCTATGATAATACAATTCATTCAGTGTCATTCACAGCAGGAGCAGAGAAGAAAATTTTTAATTACAGGAGCACAGAACAATGATGATACTACCAACTATATGTCAACACAGAGCACCAGTTACGCACCAGCCATCATTTAATGGAGGTGGAAGGCTGGGTGAATCTCCTTGGCTCCCACCATCTGCCAAAATGCATCCAGAAAGAACAGACACCCAATGTTGCGCTTTGAAAGTTCCAAAACTTGTGATCCAACTGTTGAGTTCATATCCCCCAGAATGTAAATCACAGATCTCCTAGCCAGTGAAATGATACCAGCTGACTGCAGGCTCAGAGTGAGCAAAAAGAGTTGCATCAAACTCCAGAAACAGTGCAGTAATTCATCTCTTTGATTTGGCAAAATGTTTAATAGGTACAAATGCTGAATGAAAGAAAATGCTGGCATCCTGCCTTGTTTTGCTACCTCACGCCCCTTTTCTTCCCCACAACCCTTTTTCCCCATCACTGCAAAACGTATGTTAAAGGAAACAGATTTACCAAAATTACAATCCTGCATGTGAGCCAGCCAGTTTTCACAGTATTGCAGTCAATAACATGTGCTCTTGGAACGCACCACTTTGCATATCAAATAGATATTTGATCAGGAGGCTAATGGGTGTTCTGAGCAGCAGCATTTGTCCCTCCGTTTGCTTTGAAAGCTCGTTTCCATGTACAATAAAGGTAGCCATACACTTTTGTGCAACTGCTATCCAATACCCACAATGAGTGATTTTAAGTGAAAGGAACTACTTATTCAGTTAGTCATCTTCTGTCACAGATGTCCAATGGCCAAACGCTAATCAACTCTTTGAAATCTTTTTCAAAGTAGATCTATGCAATCGGGGGGAAAAAATTACTCCAAATATTTGTGGTTTTGTTGGTAGCTGCTGTGACTACTGATCAGTCCTCTGCTGTTCTTTGGAGATGAGAAATGTGTTTGAGATCCACAGTGGAAAGAGACAGATGAATTGGCCTTGCAAAATTATCCCTAAATGAAGAAATCCATATTGATACTGTGACTACCAATGAAAAAATATGTTGTGAGGATTTTGTTCTGTGGTGGTACTGTATATCATGTAAATGAAGAACAGACCAGATTAAGCTAGGAGTTTAACAAGGTGATTCCTCAAAACTTCTGACTTTGAGACCAGAAAGTCTCTAATACAGTTGTCCCAGGTCCTAATACGTTTGTGTTGTAAATACTCCAGAACCCTCAGAGAAGCTGAGTCAGAGGAGGGACAATTTTATCCCCTTCTCCCCACAACTTATGGAATAAGGTCACTCTGCTGCCTCTCTTTTCCTCTTGAGACTGTGAGATAAGGAAAACACTAATCTCTTACTGTGGCTTGGGAGAGGATTAAAAAAGCCCTGGCACTTGGTCTCCTATTGTGGCTGTTTTCCTGATGGTATTGGGTCATGCATGCTATTCCCTCCACCAGTTTGCACTTCTGGTGGGAACCCAGCAGCTGCTTCCTCTGACCTCTGCACAGTTTGGGTGTCTTGTTTTTCACCCTGCCCTACCTTGCTGTCCTGGAGCACAGAAGCATTCTCTTCTGCTGCAAGGCAGACAGAGTGTGGGTCACAATGAGAACAAGTATGCATGTGCTTCATAGGTGCAGGTCACAAGCAGAGCTGGACAGGGCCAGTAATCGGAGCATTGCTGATACTCTTGCACTGCGAAGAGTAAAGGAGTGGTGTGTTTGCCAGAGACCCGTGAGCTCGGTTGTTTGAATAAGACCCTTAACAATGTTACTTGGACTGCAGTACTTGGAAGCATCTAGCCAGGATTTACTCATATGTCTTCTCCAGTGTGCTGCTGGTCATATCCCCTTTTATTTTTTCCCCTTCCTGTGCTTTTCTTTGACCAATTGAAATTTGAAAGCTATAAAAAGAAGGAATTTTTTTACAAGGATCTAGAAGTGCATGATTTTTCCTCTTATTGTAAGTTTTAATATTGCTGATATCGGTCAAATTTATTTGTTGCTTGACATGCCAGTGTGAATGTATACAACTCTTTCCTGAGGAGACCTGAAGTGACAGATGATTTCATTGTTGGTTGTACAATAGGCATAAGTACAATGCAAAAGAAGGGCTGACATCTGCTATGGTGATATGTTTTCAAAAACACGTATTGTCATCTCTTTATTTTGTGTGTTATGAAATGATAATTAGGAGTGGCAAAGTGAGCATCGGTTTGGCTGCTTTGCAGTGATTCTGAGTTTCTACTAGAGCCTTCCAGTGTTTGATGGTGCAGTATGTTCAGATACCACATCTTTCTGTTCCTGAAGCAGAGTGCTAGCTGCAAAGATGGCAAAGGAACTGTGGTTTATATGAACTGAAATCTAGCAGTCCTTACTTAGGTCAGCTCCAGATGTCTCCATTCTGTCTGTGAAATGTGCACAGCATCATACAACTTGGAAGTGTCTCAGGTTAATTTTCTAGGTCCTATGTTTTCTCTCTCCTGATTTACTGTCTAACCCGAGCATGAAGTTTTTGTGATGTTTCACACCCACACAATATCATGGCAGTGAAAACTGTAATAATGTAACAACCATTCAATTACTAACCTGTATCTGAAGAATAATCTTTACATCTCTGCTGATTTTGACTCATAATCTCTGTTTGAAAAGCTGCTTCAAGCCCATATATGATTGATGGGTAATAAAGTAACACAGCCCACTTGAAATATTAACCTCTATTCTCTGCTGATAACCATATTTCCAAGCAGCTTAGGATCCCACCACATGGGGGATCTAAATTTATAGGTAACATGGTAGTTCTTGCCCTGAAGTCCATTTCTAATCTAAAAAGAAGAGCAAGCAGATAGATGAGAAAAGCAGAGGAAGGAATAGAAGGGCTGTATTTGCAAGCATAGACATAAACCCAATAGCTGCTGTCATAGCTGTCAGCACACTGCAGCGTTCAAGGTCTGTCCCACAGAGCTGAGGGAGATGTTGAAGATGGTGCTTACAAAGCAAGAGTTGATTTTTTGTGTAAAAGGCAGTCTGGGAAGAAGTGAAAGCATTGGCAAGGGAATCAGATGTTGGCAGAGCAAAGAGTAGGGTTGATCTTTTAACGAGAGAAAGATCTCTACAGGAGAGGGGAGCTGAATTGTGAAGAGCTTTCAGAGAAAAAACAGAAAACAGGTTGCCTTTCCTTTTCCCTCCCAGAGCATTTCATTTTCTCCCCAAACACCCTGCAAACCACATCACCTGAACATACTGTAGTCTCCAGCCTATCTCACTGCCACCACCCAACACCCTGTGAGCTAAGGAAAAGTTGTTTTATATGCAGTGACTTAATGATTTACTCATTCAACCTTTACATATATAAAGCTGTTTTGCCTGTCTTGTGACAGCTGCAATACTCATAGGATTTTTTACTACTGGTAGCAATTCTACATGTGGAGGTCACTTATGGCTCAACCGTTTCACTCATGTTTAGGAGGTTTTGGCAGCAGCTTTACCTGCTGCACTTGGGTTTGAGAAGTTTTTGCCTGATATGTAATGAAAAAAATCTTATGCGATACTAAAAAAATGAATGTGTGAAGGCTTCACTATACTTAAGCATAAACTGGATCTATCCCTCAGCCTCTCATCATAGTTGCAGAAGAAACTAGCCTTCCATTACACTTTACTATATGTTGATGTGTAGGGTTATTTATTTTTAATTATTATTTTAATCACAAAAGTAAAATTAAGGGGAGATGGTGAAGACAAAATTGCACGTTGAGGTATAGACATTATAGCAAAGTCTCAAGATCCATTCCTTGATCTCTGCTTCTGATTTGTTATATGATGACTAAATTCCCATGTGTGTTCTGGATCAGAGGCTGAGCCCTGTGGTCAACTGGTTTTGTATGATTTCAGCAGAAAAGTACAGAAGCTAACAAATGGGATCCTCTAACACTAGGATCAACCTATTCTTGCCCTTTTCTCACCATGGATATGATGAGAGCGCAGAGGAAGAAGTTCTCAGTGAAGTTTTGGTGTGCTTTAGCAGTTCCACGGTGGCAAAAGGAGGCTGGTAGATTAGAAGCAGAGACAAGTGCAGGGCTGTATTTCACCTTAACTGTGTGCAAAAACTACCTATTACTAATACATCCCTGTCTCTTTGAAGGATTGAAATATAATTAATAGGTGAATTAATAGGTGAATAGGCTAGTTTCATTTGCATAGTTTATCCTTCGTTTAGCTGCAAACCTTTCCCTTTTCTCATAGAAGGTGAAATGTTCAATCGTGCCTCTGTGGCTATCCTCGCAGCAGGTGTAGCCCCCGTGGTAGATCTGCCCTGAAGCACCTGGAATGAAAATGACTGAATAACTGAAACCTGGGCTTGATGTTCATCAAGGAGGGCAATTGTGGTGAGGTACTAACTTGAATGATGTGGGCTTTGCTCCTTGTGTGAGAGCCTGTGGAAAAGATACGGGCATTAGTAGCATTGTCTGTGATAGTTCTTGGGGTGGCACAGACTGTGATTGGACACATAAATGAAGCAGTTCTGATAATGAACATACCTTGGGTTATTTGTTGGCTGCCAGTGCAGTTGCTATTAACGTGGTGTACAGACAGTGTCCTGAGTTGCCATCAGCTGGAGGATAGAAAAAAACTAGCACATTGATTTCAGCCCACCCTCGTTGCTTGTATATCTTTCTTTTTATTGCTCAAATTTCATCTAGAGATGATTTTCCTATATTGGCACTTGAAAAGATGTGAATGTCTCTGTGTGGCAAACCACATGTCATAGTGACCCAGGGAAATTGTACTGCATTTTCTGTCAAGGCCATCCGAACTACTTTCAAACCAGGCTGAGGCCAGCCTTTCTGTTACGCTAGCAAGCTGTGCAGTACAGTCGTGGGAGGACTTCTGTAACTAGCATTGTGGGCTTATTTCAGCTGCAAAAGTGTCTGTGAAACTGGAGCCTGTGAGACAGGATTTACACTTCTATGGCTTGATCTGAGGGAGCTTACAGATGCAGGGTCTTATAGACCAAACACTCTCTTAGGCTTGCACCATCTCCTCCAAGTTTAACTCCCTAGGAAAATACAACAAGAAAGTGAGAATAGAAAAGGCTAAAAGGCAAAGCTACTTAGATTTCTCTTTCTCGGTCTGTGCCTGTATAAATGTTCACTTTCTTACAATGAATTATATGTCAATTCTCTATGTGTTTTCTTGTGCTAATGAACCAGAATTAACTTGAAGAAATGAAGCTATAGCTGAGGCTCATATAGCAGTGTTTGCTAGAATTCCAGAAGCATCTCTGCTGCATGTTTTTGCCCTTGTGGAAGGCTGTAAGATTGAATTTTTGAAGAATGATATAATAACCTCTTTTTTTTTTTAATCATCCCCTCAAAATCTTATATTAATGTAAAATTTAAAACACTCCAGTGCCCTAAGGTAAGGTTTCTCAAATTTCTTAGGAGAGAAAAATCTGCAGACAATCTTTTTCAAATACAAACTAAATGCTAACTACATTTTTAATATTGTCTTTATTTGCTCAACTTTGTGGTTTCTGCTTGCATGAGTAAAAAGGCTTGTGAACTGTTGTTTTCTCTCAGTTGTTTGGACAACCCACTGAAGTCTTTCAATTCACAGATTGAGAAATACCTCCTTGATTCAAGTTTTATTCAATCTTTTGCTGTCTATTCTGTCTCTTTCCATTTTCTTTCTCCTTTAGGCAGCCTAGTTTGTCTCTTGTTTTTTTTTTCCCACTTTCTGAAAATTGAAAGTATAATAACTGAGTTAAAACCGCGAACCGCTCTCTCAGTGATTCTTGTGCCATTTCGTGGTGGACCTTTTTTAATCTTCATTTCAGGTCACATGGTTGTATCTCTGTGACTAAGAGCAAGGGTGGTTTTGTTTGTAGTGTGAAACACTGCTATAAATAATGAAGCTCATAGTTAATGATTTGAGCTATAAGAACATTGTTTAATTGTGTATTTGAACCTTCTGTTTGTCACTTGAAGTCTTCATTTTGGTATGTACATGCATTTCTGAACCAGGGCCTCTTCATCCTTCTCTGCCCACCTTTGTCCATTGTTTGACTGATGAAAAAAAATATAATTGAGAGGTAAAGTGGAGAGCAATTTTGGAGGCAGAGGGTTCTTAATGTTTGTCTTCATTGCCCCTTTGGGTAGTTCTGCGGAATAGGAGGACTGGAGTGGCATCAGAGGATATGGGGGTTTGGTAGGGCAGTAGTGCTCTGAGGGGTGGCAGACAGGTTCTCTGCTCACCATTTTGGTGTGTCTTCGCCTCTTTTGTATGGGAAGCAAGAGGGCTCTTGACGTGTACAACCAACAGCTCAATAACCCAGAACCTACCATCTACATCTCCTCTGTCTTCCTGTTTGGATTTTGACAGCACCATTTAGGGCTGGGTGGCAGTAAGATAGAGGGCAAGGTGCAAGCTGTGGGAGGGGACTGAGCATACCTTTCTTATCCTCCCGTTTACCTTCTCTTCCCCTTTTATTGATACAATGAGTTGAATTGTGCTGGTTGAACCAAACTAAGAATATCCCTGTGTTAAAGCTAAACACTTTTAATAGCCTATTTTTAGCCCGAATCAGTTATCACTTAGCTGAACACACAACTGCAAGAGCAAATGTACCAGCATAATGTGAATGAGAGCCACTGAGAAGCAAAAGAAAAAGAGTGAGAAAAAGGGACAAGGGGCTGCTAAAGTTGGTATTGCTGCTGAAAGATGTGTCTGTCAAATCACAACACAGGAGTGTGATTACAGCAGCAGAGCAGTATGTGTTTTGCTAGAGCTTCACCAAACGTTTCTCTTGAATAGGCTGGAGAGGCATCTGTCCTTCCTTGTCAAGGCTCATTAGCAGTCAATGCATAGTCAGGAGCATAAAGCTTTGGTTATCTTTATCTGACTAGATGAAGGCAAAAGTGCTTTTTTATAGTCACAAAATGTCATTGCCCTCTTAGAAATGTAGCCCTACTGAGAAGGAGAGTGATTTCCTTTAATACAGCTAGTTTTAGGACAAAAAAAGTAAGAGGAAAGCAAGGAAAACAAAAATCGTTCATATGCTGTGTACTCAGTAACATTTTAATGGCTTGCCACTGCATTCCCTGAAGTCCACCTTCAGTAATTCTCATGTGCAATCCAAATACCAGAGCCAAGTATTTTGGTGGTCAAAACTGAGCACGGAGAGAGTTTAGCTCAGAATGGCCAGACACTTGCTAAACATGATCTCCTTAGAGAAGCAGTTTCTAAAAAAATGCTGTGTTCTGGTGTATTCATAATCCTATCAATAATGAGTATGGTCACCTAAAGCTAGCGCTGCAAAGAAATTTGGTCATCTGTTTGTGATCCATAAAATGAGATCCCTCTTTTATGGTACAGTTTACGATGGAAGAAGTGGAAGCAATTCTGATACGTTTTGTTGCAGTCTGGAGGTAGGAATGCTCTCAAAGTGGTAAGAACCACTTTCTTCACATGCCTACATTGCAGGGGCCAAACTAGTATCTCTGCCACTGAGGAGGAAGACCTGGGTGTCTCCTGACAGGTGTTGCCTGTTGAAATCCTGCCAGTGCAGAGATAAGAGGGAACAGGATTCCCTAGTTAATTCATTTGAATGGGAAGCTGTAGGGTCTGTCCCCTTATTCAATGTTTCTGCATTTCTTTTGTTTGTTCGCATTAGTGCAGTGAGCAAGGTGCAAAACTCTTGCTCGAGTGCCCTAAACACTCTATGACAGATCAGGCTGTCTTTTGACCCTTGCATTTCTGACTGTATGATGCCACAATTTCTAAAGGAGGGATCAGCCCTGTGATTGTGGTCTCTTGGGAAGAAGTCTAACCACTAGGCTGTTGTACAGAAGCTGGATGGTGCCACTTAGTACCCTAATTTTTGTCTGTAAGGCTGAACAGATGCATTTATATTTTGCCCTGTTGATGTGTATCAGGTGCATTCAGGACATGCCTACCTGTTTGCACAGAGGAGGCCTAGCTATCACTTGCTAGTTTCTGGATTACACTGTGATTTCAGCTGGGGCTAGCCAGAATTTGGTTGGACTGGGTATCTGGTTGGATGCAAAAGCAGAACCAGGTAAGTTTGGGCCAGACAAGAATGTGCCTGGCCTCTTCTGGCCTGAGGCTGTTGGAGAACAGTATCTCTTGGATGCTTAAGTGGGGTGGGGGGAAAACCTGCATTCTAAGTCTTCTCTTTTTACACTTGATTATCACTAACAGATCCAGAAAGTCTGTTGCAGGTAAAGTACACTTCACATTTAAAACAAATTTATTTCTCTGGGAACCCTGATTATCTCAGATGTGTTGCATAGGGAATGTGATCAAAGCAGAACTTAGTCTGTACATTTCTAAGCTTATAGCACACATAAATGTGTTCCTCAAAATGAGGAAAGCCCTTTTCCTTTGATGGTAGAAATACAAATTCCCTGTACTTCACAGATTCACAAGTGGGGAATAATTTGTTTCTTAGTGACTGGTAGGTGCCCAGCTTCACCTGAAGCCAATTTGAAGTGACTCCTAGAAACTGTGTTCTACTGATTTCTGTGAAATATTTGGAAAGAGAGAGGATTTTTGACAAATAAGTATCATCTGAAGTACTTCCCAGAACTTTTTAATGCAACGTGATGCAGGGACATTCACGTCCCTCACCAGGATTCTATCCAACCTCTTCAGTGAGTAGTGTTGCAATTGCAATATGCAAAAAAGTTGAATTAATTGCTTTTATAGCTAAAGAGTAGATCAAGCATTTCAATGAGACAGATGCACAGTGCTTACTCAAAGCTGTTCTTATTTACTGTTGACTTAACAACATAAGGCTATGCGATTTTCCAAACTCACAATTTTTTACAAATTAAAAAAAAAAAAAAGCCAAAGATCCCTTGCCAGTTGGGTATGGATCTGTGTTGATAAATGATGGAAAGTAAATAGCAAATCACATAATGTTGTGTTTGTGGTTTTGTCTCTGTTGGTCTCTGCAGCCAACTACCTTTGAATCAGGAGATAAGAGTACATGTGGTTCATGGATGTTTACAGTAAATAAAGTGACATTTTGGAATGTGATACTGCAGGCAGTGCATCATTTCAACATAATCTTCACCAGTATTTGCTCCAGATTACTTTTAGGATGCAGTAGCCTGTTGGGTCTCTGGGAGGTAGAAGACATAGGTTCATATTTAAATTCTAAATCACCCAGATGAGGAGGAATTAAACCCAAGTCCTCTGTGTCCAAATAGAGCACTCCTTTAACCTTGGTTAATTTGGAGCCTGAATATCTCAGTTTTTCACAGAAAGGCAATATGTTCAGATATCTAAACTCCAAAGCGGAGAGTTTCCAGGGAACTGGACACTACTTATACTTAGTTACTTGTATGAAGGGGACACACATCCAGGAGATAGCTCTTAGCTGCAGTTCTTGGATGTGTGAAGGAATAACAGGCTAGATGAGAATATCCAAATTCATCCTTGCTTACAGCTGTAGTTCTAACTTTCCTTAGCCCTTTCAGGGTTGCCTGCGTTATCTGTACATAGATGCTGGAGTCTTCTTGTGATAGGGATGGATAAGAGCAGCCTAATAGTGCAGGGCTTTGATTTCCTAGGCTTGAAAAACTTTGTTTAAAAGAACTAAGGATTCAAAAAAACTTTGTCCATTACCATTTACCTCATGCAGTTATTTCCAGCTGGATTAATTGTTCAAAAGACTCTGCTGTTCAAATGTGGTGAGGCCTGATTACTCGCCTTTACCCAAAATGAGAGTACAGGGGAAAACAAATAGGCTCTTGTGCATTTCCACACAAAGGTTTCAAATCAGGAAAGAAGACAAGCTGTTTGCAGGTGAAAGAAGCAGAGTATTCCCAGTAGTAAGATAGCTGATGTGAAACCTTTGCTCTCATTCCTGAGGCTTTTGACACACAGTAAATTTCTTCCACCTGTCCCTCCCTGCCCATGCCAAGTGGAGTGCTGCAGGGCTGCCCTTCAGCTGCCTGCCTTTTTCTCTACCCCCTTTGGCAAAAATTTGCCTCCTGTTTCCCCCACACACCCCCAAGAAAAACGTTTTTAAACCATAGTGAGCTGATGTTAAAGCTATCAACTTCAGTGGTCACTACAGAAACTTGAACAACATTCTAGCCAATGCTAGTGCTTCAGTCTTGTTTTTTCCCCAAGTTATTACTAGCCCTTGGATAAAGATGCCACCTTAGAACTTTAATTCTATTTGTGCTGTTTGAAAAATAACTTTCTAGATGGGGGCTGGAAGAATGCATTAAGATAGTCCAATCTGACCGTCTGCAAAGAATACGTGTCTGATCTTGGCCAGCAATGCCTGCAGGTAACCCAGTGACTTGAGAGTGAACCTAGTATATCTCTCAGAAATTTATGCTCTTCAGACTTGATCTGAAGATTGTTACTGCTGGCACATTCATTGCAGCCTTGAGTAATTTGAATTTCTAGTAGTTGTTTTGTCTTTGTCTAAGAGATGGAGCCCTCTAGTTATAGCTACTCTCTCCTTGTATAAGTAGCTGTAGATTGTGATCAAGTTAACTTTTGACCTTCTCTTTGATAAGTTAAATCCCCAAATTGTCCTCACTCTGAGGCTTTGTGCCAATTTTGTGTCATTCTTTTAGACATTTTTTTTTTTTTGGAGATGGACAGGAATGGCAAAGGGTCAAATTCCCAGTAAAAGGAGCTCCCGTGTACTAACTTGTATTTATAATGTGGAAGTACCAGGGCCTTTCCAGTATTCAACCATATGTTGGTTTATTGAGGTAGTTAAACATTAATATTCCCATTTCACAAACTGAGAAGCTGGAGCAGAGCAGTCAAATAACTTACTCAGGGTCATGCTGTGATCCAGTGCTACGTGCTCCCATCCTCTGCCTGCTGGAAGTCTGCTGCTATGCTACTGCTCACATCTCAACCTGAACACTCCATGATGCCTTTGAGATGCTAGCTGTTAGTCATGGCATGCACATGTGTGTATTCCATTGTTAAAAAAAAAAAAAAAAAGCATCAAAATTTTGTTAGAACATTGTTAAAGTTACAAAGTCTAACACTTTAAAGAAAAAAAATCACTTTTCAGACTGTTAAAATTAAGACCTTTTTCATACATTAGGGAAGTATCTCATTATGTCATTGCATATGCTGTAATTTTACCTTTCTGCAAATACTCCTTACCTTGCTAAGTGTACAGAATAACAGCAAAGGTATAAGTAACCAAAAATAGAGATGTGGTCAAAAATGTTAAAGCAAATTCAGCTTATAATTGAAAAATGAGTGTTACGTTCTTCCAAAGTTATTCTGAGAAGTGTCTTTGCTTTTGAAATAATCTCTGTAGCTAACATCTGGGGTGGAGTTCTGTCACCAAACTGAGGAGAAACAGATGATCTGATATAAGCAAATGTATGTTTTGTTTTGCTTTTAACAAACATATCTAAATAACTCACATTAGTTACAGGTCCTATTGATGCACCATCATGTATACTATTGAGACACCAAAACTTGGGGCAATGTGTAACTTAGAGCAGGGTTTAGAGAAGCTTGCAAATCCAGTTGGCAATGTCTAGAAGGAATATGACTATTCTTACCAGGCTGTGACCTTGCAAATTCCTTTATAGGGCATGTTCTTTGTTAATATCTCTGAGGCTGAGACTGTTGCATTTCAATGCATTTAAATTCCTTCCCTTTGTTTGCCCCTGGAATGTGTGTTCTTAGTCACCTAGCTATTGAAGACTTGGATGCCTTTTTGTCTCTAACCTGTCTTAGAACATTACTGTCTCCATGGCAGAAAAGGATAGGTATGGCTGATAATAGTATCTATTTAACACTTTCCTCAAATAATGTCTCTTGAATAGAAGGAACAGGCAGGCTGGAACCTGTTCTCAGGTGGCTCTGTAAACTTCTATGACAGTATTTCAGACCCTTGGTATGATCACTAAGGAGGGAAGACTAATATTTTCTTAGTTCAAAGGGCTCCAAAATGGATAATCCAGTTTATCAGAAATTCAGTTTATTCCCTGACCAAGCAGGTTGTTCTTTGGCAGAAGCAAACATAGTTTATAAAGGCCGGCTTCTCTAATCAAGAAGCACAAGGATAGCCAGGAAAGACTTTAAAAGGATCCAGTTTATTCTACCAGTGGGAGTGATGTTTTGTTTTGGTTTGTTGGGGTTTTTTTGTTAAGAGGGTTTTATAGTTGATTTTAGAGAGAGGTAAACCAAAAGATAGCTAAGAATCCCGCTTGGTATATCTTTACATCTTTTGGGTCCTAGTAAAATATCACTCACAAATGTGCGCTGTAACACTTGCAATCAGCCCATTAAATCAGGTGTTTTTTTCAAGCTACCTGAACAATCCTAAGCAATAGGAGCTAGGGAGGGAGGGGAGACCCCAAATGTGTCCTTTCTTTATTAACAACTTACAAAGTGCAGGAAGGATAATGTCATCAGATCACAGTAAATAGTTCAATATGTTCTCATAGTTTTCTATATCTTGTCACTACTAGGACCAGAGTCGGTAAGATTTGAGTCAAGTTGGGTTTATTATTAACCAAAGCTTATGTAAGATGTTATTGCATCTGATTCTATTTTTTCAGTTACTTAGACTCTGCTGATCTTTCAGACACAAAACACTGACTGTATAAAAGTGCTCACAGACAGCAATTATAACTCACACTGCCTGGGCAACAAACTGGGACTCCCAGCAAGGGTGGTGTGGCCTGCCTGTGCTTCCTGCAAACCGAAATGCTTTGCCTTTGCTTTTCTGAGAGATTTTGAGGCAGGGCTGGAGGGGTTGGGTGAGGTATAAGGACGAGGTACTACCACATATACAACATAGCAGACTTGAGCTGGAAGCTGGTGTAAGCCTTGCTGACAGGGTGCTGCTGTCGTGGCTGGGCACAAGACCCTCTGAGGTGGGTGCTGTAGTGCCAAAGCTCAGGAGCACTGGGCCCACTCACTGGGAGCCATGCAGGATCCTCATCCCATTCATGTGGGGTCCTGAGACAGGGCTCCTCACAAACCAGCAGCAGAGCACCTGGAAAAATTGCGCATGCGGAGGAAACGGGGCAGGGTGTGCAGGCTGTCCAGGCAGCTCGCTAGGAGGGTGGCTTTGTGGGAAAACAAACACCTCCTGGTCAGGTTCCCCAGCTCTGAACCTTTTCAAGGGTGACAGGAATTATCCAGAACACTACCAGCCTGTGGGAGCCCAGTGGTGCTGCCCTCCGTCACACACGTACACCCTTGTGCAATGTGTGGTTCGTGTGGGATCGATGACTTACTGCTCTATGTAACAAAGTGTCAGTTTGGCCTTTTAGATTTTTCTTGGTAGCACCACTACTGTGTTGATTTTTAATATTTTTTTTTACTTTTTTTTCCTGGGAGGCATAAGTGGAAACAGGAGAGCACAGGCAGACCTAGCGAGCCAAAATGCCAGGTGATTGTGAATAGGATTCTCAGGAACAGATATAACCCTGCTGTGAATGAGGGGACTTGGGGAATAACTCCTACCTGTCTTTTTCTTGCCCACCCCCAAACTGGCATTGATGGTATTGAACTCCACCTGCTCCAGGCAGGTGTGCAGCACTGCTGTCCTGTTTCCCTGTCGTCCCCCCCCGGCCTTCCCTGCCTCCCCAAAATGTGCCACTAAAGCAAGTGGGTCGGTCAGTTCTGGCACGTGAGGCTGCGGAGCTGTGAAAAAACCTGACACTGCCTGGTGAGTGTGTGATGGGGAGAGCACCCACACCTACACATCCCCTGTAGCAAGGGATCAAGATAGGGAGACTTATGAAAATAGCCAAAGCCTCCCTGATGCTGTGAGCCAAACACATAGCATGCTTAAATGTGCCATGCTAGCATGTAGCCTGTCAGAGAAGGGGAGGGAAGACCTTTTTCAGTGTTTTGGGTTTGTCTGCATCGTAAATATACACACAGAAAAAAATGTTGGTTTTCCCTAAAGCTTTCAATCTCTGCTGCACATTTTATCCCACATCAGGGGAGGGTGAGGGGGAACTGGAGAGGTAAGAACTGAGACCTGTGGCTCCTGTGTAGAAAAGCACGTCGGTTTATGGCGAGGGATCCCACTATCTCTGATCCACTTACCTGCAGGCAGCCAGCATGCCTCACTGATGCAGACATGGTAAGTACTGCCCTGGCGAGGCATCCTTCACTGTCAGGCAGGAGTTGGAGCTCCTCACCTGTCGCCCCGAGGGTGGCTCGTGCTTGGTTTCCCCAGCTGTCCACATAAGCCAGCCCACGGTGAGATAGTGTCCCTAGAAACCTGGATGTTTTGCCAACTGATGGCCCAATCTCGTTTTCAAATCTGCGTCGTACCTCTCCTCAGGGATGAAAACCTTCTGGGGCGTGGGAGCACCTTGAATTTTCTGTGAAGTCTAAACTATGTGTGGCTGCTTTCAAGAGGAAAATTGTCAGAACGTGTAACAGCCATCTGGCATGAAACTGCAACAAAACCTGCAACTTCTCTGTGCCAATGACACAAAAGTATGTGGTAGCTCCATCAGGTTTTGTCTGAGCCATTTCTGGGTTTGTTTTTCTTTGTGGTTCCTTAGGAGTATGGGGTGTACCTCAGGGTGTGCCAGAGAGCCCCAGAGCTTGGAGCTGCAGCTGTGGGTGACATTACTTCTATATGACATCTGCTTGGTCAGGGTGTGAGCACCTCAGGAAAAAGGTTAGAGTTTTGAAGAGGGGGAAATGAGGCTGTTGTGTGAGACCTGGTGTCATTGACATAAACCTGGAGTCACAGGCATAAACAGCTGAAGGAAGTAGGCTGGTTGATGAATGCACTGTTGCTAAATCATGTTCAAAATGTGAAATTTGTCTGCTTTTCCCATGAAAGAGGAGGGAAGAAGAATCTAGTTTTCATCTTTCTTCTCTATCTTGACATAATTTAAACAAATAAACAAAACCCAAAACAAACAAGCCAACAAACCCCTTCCCCCAAAAAAAATAAAAATCCAAGACCTTAATTATCTTTTAGTACCACTTTGCCAAGCTGGATTGAAATCTGTCAAACCCAAAAGCTATTTGAGACAGGGAGACAGACTGAGACTGTAATTGTATTTTAGAGTCATACAACGATTCAGGTTGAAAGGGATTTTGGAAGATCATTCACTCCAACCTACCAATGGAAGCAGGGTCAGTTATTTTAGCTTATGAAACTAGTCTATAAAAACAAACCAACAACAATAAAAAACAAAACCCCCAAACCAATAAACAAAAACCCCCCAAACAAACAAACAAACAAAATGCACAAGAAAAAAATCCTTGTTGGCTCCAAGCCGTGCAGTAATGACTGAAGACCAGAGCATAGCTGCATATATATGTGTGTGTGTTTTATACAAGCTGTGATTTCCACAGAGCAGCAGGCCTGTTGCTTTGGAAGCCGAGACGGATGGGTGGGATTTGAAGAGGGATGTGAATGGCCTTGTGGCCCTGGCCTGGCTCCCACTCTTAGCTAGCTGGGGAAGCCACGGTGGGATTGCGTGGGCTGGCATTTCGAGGAGCAACTGAACGCACTTTCCTGAAACACCGGTTGCGATGGGCAAAACCCTTGAGAGCTCCTCCTGGCAGAGCAGCACCATCCACAGGGAAAGAGAGTTGCTGCAAAAAGCCAAGCCCTGGCCCCTCAGTACCACCCAGAGTCTCTGAAAGCTGAAATGGATTTTCTAGAGTAAGTACAGCAAGGAAAATAAAGAAAAGGACTGAAAAATTAGATTTTTTTTTAATTAATTTTTTAAATATATGGAAACCAAGGTGGCTTTCTATTGAGATCTGTCTTGCTTTTTCTTTAAAAGAAAACAAGTCTTTTAACATTTTCCTATGGCACAGTGAACCCAAACACAACAGCGACAAGCTGGTCCATGGGAACCGGAAACTGAGACAGGCCAGAAAACAACAGGGTGGGGGGTGGGGGAAAAGAATGCTGCTTTCAGGACTGTTTCTTTTTTATTTTTATTTTTATTGCTGTCGGAAACAAGTGACCTACTGCAGGCAAGTAGGCCTGGGGCTAAAATAAAAGGACCTTCAGAAGGCAACTAAAATACACAGACCAAATGCTGTACTCTACATAAGTGTAATTACTACTGTGTGGTCCGTTTCCCCTACCAATGTCTAGCATTTTCATTTCTGAGGGAAAAACAAATGTAACTGCAAAGTTTCTGTGCCTCAGTTATTGTTCCCAAAGGGGAGAAAAATTGAGCTAAAAAGGAAAATAGACAAGAACATGAAGTTTGTGTACCGAGAAGGGGAGGGGGGGAGGAACAGGAGGAAGATTTGATGTCAAATGGTTCTCACCAACGTAAATAGAAGGATATAATATACAGAAAATAAATGTTACTATATTTGTGTGTTGGTGTGCCATAAAGTTGACAGAGGCTAAGCTTTAGACCACAGTTAGGGCTTATTTTAAGCTGGAATAAGATGCAGGAAAGGTTGCCAGTTTTTAGTAAGACATAGATCTAAGAACTGAAAAACAATTTACTAGGTCACTGTAGGCTTGTTCCTGCCAATACAGGACTTCCCTGTGAGACACCAACCCAGTAATGTGCCCATGTACGCTAATGTAATTAAATGCAAAAAAAGTTAAAATTGGACATTTGCATCAGTCAGTATAACAGATAACGCATACCAATAAGCAGAATTACAGGCGCTCTCTCCCCCACTGCATTTGTCTGTTTTTCCTGTGAACCTAAAAAGCCTCAGATTCGGACAATGCGATCAATAAGCTCTGATGACAGCTGTGTTCCAATGACTCCCACATACTTAAAGCAGCCTGTACGAACAAATTTTCAACTGAACTAAAGGATGCAAAACTTGGTTTTCCCTTGTTAGTCGTAACAAACTTTTTTTTCCCCTATGAGGAAAAGCTTTCTATATAAAGTAGTGGGTCAAATTTTTTAGTGAAGCATTTTGATGTTTGAAATAAACAGTGTTGCTAATACAAGAGCCTGGGAAGGCAAATACTTTAGACTTTGAATTTGGAAAACACCAAGAAGTCTGTCTTCAGGTCCAAAGAATCTTATTTTCTGTCACCTCAATTCATTAAATGTGCTGCTCCTCAGGGCTCTGTATGATTCCAGTAAATAACCCCCTCAAATTCTGTTGTTAGTACTTGCTAACTTGGATTGATAAATAGCCAAGGAAAAGAGCTTCATATTTCACAGCAGAGTCACTCTTCTGCAGGGTACACTTTTCCCCATCCAGCTTACTTCCTAGCATTTAATTTTATCCCATGACACTTGTTTGCTTTGTATTCCTCTAAGTAACTCCAGTATGGTTTTTGGGCTTCAGATGAAGGCTCTCTCAAAAATTCCCAGGTCTGTCTCCTGCTGCTGCTGGAGACTGCTCAGCCAGACTAGATATGTTTAGCTCTTGTGAAGAAGTCTTAGTCAGTTCCTCCAACCACATGACTGTTTTGAAGCTCTTCTCAAAATCCCTCACAGTTGTTTACCTCTTTCTGATGGTCAGATGAAAATTCTGCTGGATTGTCACTGACCTTGCAAGGACATTTTGCCCTGTCAAGCCTTCTAAAGACTACTCTTGTTGGTTGTAGTGTTGCCTGCTTTCACTGAAGGAGCCAAACTGCTTCTCACTGGAATTTAATTTAAATGATGCAGCTTTGCAGTGGGGATAAAGCAGACCCAGCTCTGTGTTTAACACTTCAATGTTACTGTTTTTCAACTAACATTTGTCTAATTCTTTTCCTTCCAAATTCCATCTATAGCTGATGTTTTCCAAGGTTTTGTTCCATTTAACTTTGTCCCTATTTGTAACCCTTTTTTGGCTCTCTTCTGTTCATGATGTAATCTCTGTATGATGATTAAGAAACCATTCAAGACTACATTCAATATTTTTAAAAAAGTCCTGAGGGAAATTTCGTCTTTCTGAACATCATCCTTCTCTTGGAAGCCCATCACAAGGTTGCCATTGATGGCAGTAGAAGAAGATGGGCTCCCAAAGCAGTACTTCTTGTCCGTAGACAAAGACAGATACTTAGACAATATTGCTTGCCCTAAGTGTCCATTAAAGATCTTGGTCTTCATTGACTGATATTTACTGGCTCAAAGTTGCAATGTTTGTCTATACATATTCCTGTAAGAGTCCTGTCATTTTGTTTCTTTTTTCTGCTCAAATTGAACTCGATGAAGTCTCAGTGTTCCTGTTAAGCTGGAATAATTATGCAACTATTGACACACTGCTCTGTGATCTCCAGTTTCAGCAATCTAGTTGAATACCTCCCTAATCTCAGGTATGTGATATCAGTGCTTAAAGTGAAGTATGTGATCACTCCAGTGTTTAAGGGGGGGCTAAAGTGAATTCAGTGTTAAAGAGCGTACAGTAAATGGCTAAAAGTGAACTTGTTTACTGTGGTTTCAGTAAACTTTTAAACTTGACTTCTTGTGATAGAGTACCTCAAGTTTTTTGCCTACTCTGCTCTTAGTTCACTCATTCAGTCAGTTTCCTTCTGTGCGCATACAGATATTTGCTTTTTATGAGAATCTGTTTAATAAAGAGCATGTCCAAGGTGGAAAATGCTTTAGGACCAGGAGAGAATGCAATACCAAGCAATGAAGACAGCCAACAAACTTGCAAATGGTTGTGGAAGACACCACGTGCTGCATTACTGCTTGTCAGTTGGCAGAGTATACTGAGGTACCTGTAACTATGCAGTAAGTTTTCTCAAGCATTTTTATGGTCTTAGAGGCAGCCCATCCATACCAGCCGTTAGCAGATGATTCCATTAGGAAACTCACAAAATGTTTATTGTATGACATAAAGATGCAGATTCCCTGTGGTAAGATCACCTTTTTTTTTTTTTAAATCCTACTTCAAATTTCAGAATTTTATTGTCAACTTTCTACCTCTTCAGTCCCAGGGTTTATGAGAAAGAAAATGCCTTTTCTATACCACTATGTCTGATGGATAGTGCTGTGCCCTTTGACATGACTGTTTCTTTTGTGCTGTCCTTGTGGCTCCGAGTGTGCTCTAATAGATGTTGTATCTCTAGAGCTGCCTGGCAAGGTGAAAGGCATCTCTTGCTCCTCTGCCCCTTTTGGGAGAGGCAGAATATGGAGCCAGCGACCCCATGTGCCAGCAATTCCAGACAACTGGTGGAAAAGCAGCCAGCTAGTGTGGACTGGCTTGTAGCTGATATAAGGCAATTTAGATTGAGATCAGGGATGGTATAGTTTTCCCCTTGGAGACAAGGGAATTCAACACGGTGGCTATTCCCATGCCCTAATGCTGATCGCATTGCTAGAGAGTCTCTGCAGCTTATTTCTCCAGTGGTTTTGAGAGCTAACCACACTCGCTGCTGGTTTCTACAGTACCAATTTACAAGATTGGCTGGTTTGCATGAGGAAACCCACATTTCCTGAGGTATCCCAGGGAGCTCAGAAGCCAAGATCTTAAGAAAATTAACAGAAGTGGTGATTTTTTTCAGCATTCCACTGTAGAGAAGGCTGTGTGTGCATTTCTTCTCCTGTGGAGGAGGCAGCTGGAGAGGCATGCTGTCACACATCAGGAACACAGCTGGAATCAGTAGCCAGTTGTTTGGTTTTAGTCTTGAGCCCAAAATAACTTTCTGCCCTGGGAGTAATCAAGCTAGAGTCCTGGAGTGCCCTTACCCAGGTAGGCAAGTGAATGGGTAGAATAAGCAGATGCATCAGGTTTTCACCACAAAGGCAAAGAGGTCTGTCTCACTCCTTTGCACCAGACGCATGCTGCTGGGACTCTCTGAGATGATTCAATCTAAATACCAGCACAAAATTAAGTACAATTTTTTGTTAGTTTCCCCGTGGGTTAATGAGTTCAAGTGGCTGATCACTGATCAGGCCTGGCACAATGTAAGACAGAAATGGGTGTTGGAAGCCAGAGAGTGGAAATAATTTTCACCTTCAACAGTTAGATTGGCTCATTTGGTCTCCTGGAGTCTTATTCCTGCAGCAAGGCCTTAATGCTTTGGACAACACTTTGTAAGTGGGGTGAGAGGCAGGAGGAAGGACTTCTGGTCCACACCATCTTGAGCCCCTCTGGGCTTCCTCACCTCTGGACTTTTCCTGGGCTGGCTGTGCAGCTCTCCTGAAGTGCCAGAAAGTCTTACAAAAAATCTTCTTGAGGAGATATAGGAGGGTGGAGGTTTTTTCCAATGTTTTTTAACTCCAAGTTCTTACTCATTCAGTTTCTTTTTTCAAAATCACCAACAACTGTCCTGAGAGAATCAGTTTACCAGATCAGTTTTATAAAAGTGCGTTTAAAAAAAAAAAAAGGCAGTTTGTAAGGAATTGCTGACATAATTCTAAGAAAAATCATCAGTAATATTAGGTTATAACTGTTTAAAAAAGAATTTTTACTGTAATAATTACTGTTAAACGCTGTGTACTCAAGGAACTCAAAATACAACTTACAGTCCCAATTCTGTCCTTTGAAATACTAAAGAAATATTATTGCAAATAAGTTATATACAAGATCCAGCCTAGGGTAGTGCAAGGCTAAGGCTACATATCTGGAAATTGCAGTCAACCCATGCAACCCCAGCTGGAAAACAATGTAATATAGCAGCATATCCATTTGATTTTACAGCACATATTTAGCAAATGCTAAAGCATACGAGTCTGCTGCTTAATAACTGCATCCCACTTGGCTGAGCTCGCTGGAAATTCTCTTCATGTCTCTATGAAGTGCTTTGGGCATCTTGCAGGAAAAAAATGGAAAGACACAGTTCATTGCTGAGGAGGCTACAGCCTGACAGCGGTGACAAGCTAATAAAGAGTGAAGAGGGAAAGATACAGGAAAGGATAAGGGTCATTGTTAAATGATGTTGTGATTACACAGTCTGGGCACATTCACAACTTGATGGTTAATTCTCAATCCTGCAACTTGCAGCAATACACCCACTCACTGCAAATCCAAAGCCCCAGAGGCTTCGGGGGATTCCACAGTAGGCTGCCAGCATGATATGTTTTTCAGGAAAAGATTTTTAAAAATAACAGCAGTGATGGTGATTGGTGTTGGAACCCCAACTCTTGCATTTCCTACCTTTTAGTGATTTTATTTTTTTTTAAGTTGCTTCCTTATACAATAATCTACTAATCCTTCCCAATGGTTCATCCTACCAACTAGCTTCCACATTCATCTTAACAGGACTCAAGGTATACGCTACTTAAAGTTTGAAATGTTCTTGTTAAATGTAGGTACCTTTATGTCCCAACTCCTAGCAAATATACCTTCTCACCCCGTAGTATGCAAGGAAAACTTTGAATTATGATTGTCATTCTAGAGGGAGTGGAGACTGTCACTCCAGATGAGTGTGGTTTTTCTGGCAGAAGGGGAAACTGTTGGCTTGTGAAAGGATTTGACATGTGATTGTAAAGCATTCAGAGCACTGGTAGTTTCGTCTGCATGTGTTACCTGACAAAGAATCCAAGATCTAAAAACCCCAGTGCTGTTACTTACATGGGTAAATACTGTAAGTACTTACCACACCCACAGCTCTAAGTTAGGTCCTGTTTGAAGGAGACCTGAATATGCCATTGCGTCTTGCTCTCTCTTTAAACAAATACTGTTTTCTCTTTGCCTGAAAGTTTTTCCTTTTAAATGAGTGTCATGTATCAGTGTGAGACTTTTTTAAAACAAGGGGAATAAAAGAATGGGGAATGACACTTGCTTGTTCATTATTGGGAAGAGTGAACAGGTAACTTCTTACAACAACTCCCCTTCACTTAAGAAATGTCCAAAATCTTCACACAGATGAGTTGGAAATTCAGGATCCAGCTAAGTGTGAGCACTGAATTGTGAGCGCTGAAGTGTGAGCATTTATGTTCAAGCATGAGTTGTTACGGTATTTACTCGTATTTACGAATGAGCACATGCTTTATGTTGCAGAGCTAAGTGAGCTGGTGTTTCTAAATGCAAGATGATTTTTTTAATTATATTTTTTCTGCTGTTATAACATGAAATAGCTGCCTATGAACCTGACTTAACTAGCGCAGCTATATATACAGGCACATACGATAGCTCCTGGTTGCAGATCACCCTGAATCTTCACGTGAAAATGAGGAATAGGTCTACCCAAAACATAATCTCCTTTACCCCAAATGCCCCTGATACTGCTCCTTACTTGTTCTGCTTGTAAAGGGATAAAGAAGGTATTATCTCCTCATGTCTTTCACTAATGATCTGGCCAAAGTAAATACAGACTGCATCACAGGAATGCAAAGGGCTTAGCTGCTGCTAGTGTCCTGCCACAGTGTCGCTGGCCCTACAGCAACTTGTACCGATGGGGCTCTGCCAATGGAGCATACAAGTCCTCCTTGGAGAGCAGCAAACCTACTATGCTGGATAAAGACATGGGGCCTCCTGTGAAGCATGTAGCCTAACAGCAGCTCTTCCATCTTAAAAGTACTGTGAAGAAAGTGTGCTGGTTTGCCATGCTACCAGGGTGAAGGGCCCATTTTGCTGAGAAACGTGGGTGGTGTTTGGATGAGCAGAGCATTCCTTACTCCTTGTGCTTTTATATATGCATATTCCTAGTTCTCTTGTTTTTGCTGTGCATGACGGTATGTGCTTCCAAAGAGGAAGAGAGTGTTCTTTTCTTACTGGTGAGAGACACCTCTACATGAAAGAAACAACCCTGTGTGGTGGTGTACAGCAAATGATTAACAGCAGCCATATACTCTTATCTAGCCATAAGCATATCAGTTGTTCCACTATCAAACTATCAAACCTATTCTTCCGACAGCCTTGCACCAGACTTCTCGCTTTGCTGCCCGATAGTCCGTCTCCTTAACTGTTGATGAATAACTAAATGTTATAAATGCATTAGCTAACATTTAAAATAATAATAATAACTAAAAATCCCTTTAAATTTCTTGGGTCTTCTGATCTGCTGTGGGCAAGTGCCCTTGAAGGACATGCCCTGAACCTATGTAGTTGTATTAAAGATTATGGAAAAAGTTTAATTGATTATCTTCTCCATTCATTGGGGTCTGAAGATAAAATTAATAAAACCTTGGTTTGTCCTTGGAGGAAGGATTCATGGCACAGAAGACAAGCCTAGGAGCTAGGGTTTTATTGGGGGATGTTTGTGTGCTTCCAAATTTTGGAAAAGTGTAGTCTTTTTATTCTTTGCCATGAGTTTCACATGATCTAAAAAAAAAAAAACCCCACAACTTTTTACAGTATCAATGCAGTTTTAAGAACTCTCACATTTTGGTGCTCTTGGAGTTAGTCAATATTAATGACAATTGGTAGTAATAAGGCTTTAAATATTTCTCAGAAGAGAGGCCTCTCTTTTGAAGGATCTTCAATGTATGCAAAGTGCAAAGATGCGAGCAGCTGAGTGACTCCTGTACATGTATAGGTCTCAGTCCTGAGAATTATTTAAATTAGACATCTCTTTTCCACAATCTTTAGCTGAAACATCCCCAATCTTGGGTATACATGTTACCAACCATGACACTTCTCTGCATGAAGTATCTTTGTATAACTTGGCACTAACAATGCTTTAGACATCTGCATTTTGAAAAGAAGAAAGCTCAGTATTTCCATGGCAGACAGTCCCTCTGGTTCAATGTATCTCTCCAGTACATGATAGCAGGCTTTTTCTTGTGTTACTATGAGTGAGCCAAGGTTGGTATATCTAGTGAGCACAGATGAAACCGGAAATCAAACCCAGGGCAAAAATAAAATGATTGGTTTAGAGCATAACTGTGGGATTTCCATCGATTTCTTGGGTTACATATCATAATACTATAAACAGGTGAAGAACATGATATTTGTTCAGAAAGGTGTTGGGAAAGAGGATGCATGTTTGTACTGCACTCTTACTGGGGTACAAGTATTTATATAGAATTTTTTCCAGAGCAGGAAACCCTGAGCTAGTGTAAATTGAGTTCATTCATCATTTTGTTGCTGACTTTAAAGGAGGCAACTGATCAACAGCAACTGAGCATCTGAGTGCATTCAGTCTTCTTCTGTCAGGAACTGGCAAATGAGACCTATGTAAATAAATAAAGAAGTAAATTATTTCTTATACTGTAACATATACATAGAACATCTAACCCAATTTCTGACTTCATCTTAATGCTTTACATGCACAGAATTTTATTCTGTATTGGTATTGGAAGCCACTGCTTTTAGATGGAGTCTCTGCCTTTGTAGTATTGATTATAAAGTTGGGAATAAAGCATTACAGTCGAATTAATCCAAATTTCTGACAGAATTTCTCATGATAATAAAAATCTTGCATAAAAGCTTAGCTGCTGATGGCACATACAGACTGGCAGTGCTGCCTGCCTGTGTTCCTGCAGTATAGTACTTAGGTTTGATTGAATTCCCACTGTGGTCAATGAGAAACTTCATGAAAACCCATGATCCCTTGTTGTTCCTATGCTAACTGGCTGATTGTGTAAGAAAACAAACTTGGAGATAATCCTAAATTAGACAAATCAAAATAGCAAAGGATTATTGTGATAGAGCATCAATTTAAATTATTTATTTCTGGGTTCTTTTTAACTTCTAAACGATTTTTTTAAAAAAAGTGGTAGGTTGATGAAGAGAACTTGTTTTAGAAGGTAAGGACTGTATGACATGTTGCATAGACTCAGGGCTGGTTCCTCAGGCAGAGTAACTGGTGTGATTTCTCTGAAGATTTGACCTGTTGTATCTTAATGTCAGCTATATTGACCACATGTAAGCATGAATAACTCTGTTTAAATATATTTTTTCCTGTATGTTGGATGGGAGGATGTGTATGACATATGCAAGATAAAACAAATTAACAATGTAAAAGATGACAGGAAATAGTAATTTATCACTTCTGCAAACTGTGGGTAGCATGTATTTAGATGCCTGCTTTACTTCTGTTTCAGTGCTTTAAAGGCAGTATCAAAATGTACTGTAAACAAGAGAAAACCTTCTGTGAGACAGCTGTGCTAAACTCCTTAAAATTTTTCTTACAACTGAAAGAACTTTTAAAAAAAATTAATATCTTAAAAGACAATCAGTCCTTCTAGGAAAATACCAATTAATAGATAGAGAAATTGCCCTAATTCTAACAACCACACTCCCTCCCTTTTTTTTTTTTTTTTTACTGTTTAAAAAATACTTCCTGATGCAGTGCAGTTGGAAAACTTGGCAGGCAGTCTGCATTTCAGTGGAGCACAACTGCTGCCTTTTCTTCCCTTGGACTCTCTCAGCCCAGCTGTAGCGGCTTCCTCCCGCCGCTGGCTCTGCTCCTTGTGCATAGAGGACCAGGTGGAGTCTGGGTCTACAGTTACTTACATCAAAGATTTAATGCTCTTCTTCCGGCAAAATGTTACGGAATTTTTGTTTCCCTAATCTCAAATATTTTATATTTGAGAATAGAGTCATTTATTGTGGAGACAGTAATAATGTAAAGCCCAAAATATATTGAATTTAAAAGAAAAGAAATAATAGAAAGCCTGACTGGAAACCAGAAGCTGGCACATCATAGTAATATAGAGCGATGTGCATCATCTTGGCTGCTACCCACTGTGGTGGCTGGAAATGGGATTAGTCACAGCGAGACTTCATAATCAGGAGGTTTGTGGCGAAGTGACTCTGAAACCAGTTGTGAGGTCTGACAGGCTGATTCTCACCAGGAGGCAAGGTCCCTTCAGTGGTATTGACATTAGGCCCAAGGATAGTAGTCCACTGACACATGTGGCTTTCCTTGGAAATCAGTTTTTCATTATTGCGGTCTAAGGAAGAGTAAGCAATGAAGTGGGCAGGCATCTGACTGACAGCCCTAACCAGCTAACGAGGAAACTTTGGCTCGCTTCATTTGTGGGCTGTCATAATGGCACAAGATAACCTAAACTTGAAGTTATTTCTAGCATTACCCATCTATGCAAAAAGGCAGCTCTGCCAAGTAGCGGGAATAAGTGCTTATGACTGGTTTTGTAACTACCATGTTGTAACTTCTGAGGAAAATCTAAACATCTTGCCCATATGCTGCTGTTGGCCTTCTGATGAATAACTTAATTACTTCAGAAAGTTTGAGTGCATATGTATATCTGCAACTTTCAAATTTGCCTGCTTGCCCTCTCCAACATGTGCACAACCAGAGTACTTGGTACAGTCTCAGAGAGCACAGACAGATCCTCCTGCCTGTGCATTAGCCTGCCCTCCGCCACACAGCTCACTCGAACAGAAGCTAGAAGTTGTCAAGTACCTGTTTCAACATGCTTAGAAATGCATGAAAATGTATAGCTCTTCTCCTGCTGCTCCAGCACCGGTTGAGTGCCTCAGAAACCTCTCCTCTTAACTAACTGCCTCCCTACAATTGTGCCTTTCCCATAGTAAAAATAAGCTGAATTATATTTATGTTATTTGTACATACCATAGGTGTGTAGCCCAAGAAATTCTCCCTATAAATCACTTATTGGAGTGAAAAAGCTTCCTTGAATATATTTACATACTTTCAGAAAAAACAAGGTGGACTGTTGTTGCTAGTTGTATTGGAAAAGTATGTATCCAGATCCATGATAACTGATTCAATTGTCTTGCAGTGTATTAGGGCTCTCTTCTTGCATCTTATTTTTTCTACTGCTTGGGCTTTATTTCTTTCCTCTCCACAGTTTACCTTCTGATTCCTGAGGTTTTGTTTGTGTCATCTTTGCAAGTTTTCCTCTGAAACTGTGAGATTTAGAAACCTTTTTTAATGAAAGTTGAGGTTTTCATGTAATTTTTGGTTTTAGAAAATGGGATCTATAGATTTATCAACAGTAAAGAGATTAATGATAAAAGTAAACCACTTTAATGTTCTCGACTTCATAGGTGCATAGATGGAGACTTCCTGACTCAACTAAGCCAATCTATTGCTGCATGTGAATGTCATAAAATCTTTTTGAAAAATGTACAATGTGACATATCTAAACTATTCAGATGTTTCTTCCCAAATCCTCTCGCCACACAACTTTTTAAGTTGTTGCTTCTCCAGTGACTGAGCATGTTCTCAGCATGAATATTTTCTGTTGCAGAATTACTATTGATTTACTGAAACTTACGAAACCTCACTTTTAGAAAAGAAAAGGCATGGGATGTGATACCAGTTTGTGTCTGCTATATGCATCAGACCACTAGTGTTTAAGGGTCTGGAAAACCTCAAGTCTACACAGCTCAACAAAACCAACACCAAGTTATTATGGAAGACTAGTACATGACAGTTACGCGTTGCAAGTTATGAAACAAGATAATAATTTGTAAATACTAAATGAAAATTTTTCAAACCCAGGAAATGGGTACCCACCATCAAGGAGGGGGGAAGAGATGCTGCATCTTTAAAAATATTGTCTCTATAATTCCTCTTTCATCATAAAATTAATGGGGGGGGGAATATAGTTTCATTGCATTGATTATATTTTTACTCTATTCCATTCTCACAAGTTTGTGAGCAGTGTCCTATACACTTTTTCACAGTTTCACACTGCTGAATCTGGGCCTTCTCATGTCAACTCCAAGGAAAAAAAGGACCAAAGGCACCTCAAGAGATGATCTTTCAGCTGTATATCTGTCCTCATCAGCTGTTTGGACAACATTTCTGAGAGATGTCCATCTAAGTCAACATCCAGTCACAGCTCACTCTTCCTATTAGTGAAGTTAGTTTTAACTAAACTCAAAGTCTGTATAGTTTAAGTCTCAATTTTGACCTTCTCACAACAGTTGATTACCAGATAGTTACCTTCTTTTTTTTTTCTTCAGAAGCTTTTCTATATTTGTTATTGGCCAGCATTTCTTTCCTGCTTATGCTGAAGACCTCTGACCATTCTTGTCAATCTCTCCTAGTTTTTCTCTGGCTTTATCTACTTCTGAGCATTACATTTCATGAAAAGTATGGTTCAGCCTTACGGCTGAAACCTAGATGCCGAGCAGAGTGGCAGAATTTTTCCTTGTGTCTTACGAGCTGGACTGTCACATGGATATCTGAGTACAAGGATTGGATTATCATGCCTGCTATGGAGGAGGAATAGCTGAATTATGCTCACTTTGTGATCCACCCTGTAGTACCCAAATTATTTCTTGTAGAATTTTTGCCTCATCTCTTGTTTTCTGCACTGTAGCTGTGCAGTCAGGTATCCTAGTAACTTGCATTTTTCCTACTGAATTCACTTTTTTCCTACTTCTTCAGGTTTATCAAAACTACCTCTTCCTTCTGATGCAGTCATTCAACATACACCCAGAAACTCCTCTATCTCCAATGGACTATAGCCAAAAAGAAAAGGATGCATTAATGTATTCTGTGGCTTGTCAGACAGCACTAATGATTTTGGGAGATATGACAGTCATTGCTTCCTATGTAGAAGGCCTGCAATTGTGTTCCAGATGAAAATTAATTTGGTTGGGCAAGATTTGTTGTTGATAGATCCAAAGTAACTGCTGTTACTCTCTTAGTTTCTTTCCACAGCAGATTAGTTTATTTGTTTATCACATAATTTTCGTAGGGATTTAAGTTAAGTCTGGAAATCTTGACATCTCTCTTTGACATCCCCTCTTTTTTCTTACAATCTCCTTGTCCCAACCCCTTTTTTTAAAGATCGCCACCAAGTTCATCATTAGGCCCTCTGTTAGCTCTCAAAGATAAGCATTTGAGTTTCTGAGTTTACTTTATGCCAATCTTCAAGTATTTTATGACGAAGGTAAGGTGAGAGTGTTTAATCTAAGTATACTCTTATTGATTCTGTCTCTAATCTACAGGACACATAACCCCTGTCACTAGTATTACTGTACCAGTGGCTGACTCACAACTGGCTTTTGGCAAACACCAATGCAAAGTTGATGTTAAACACTTTGGCCTTCTTGGCATGGGATCAGTTGGCTGATTCATAATTTGACGTCATCATTCATGTTTTTCTTAATTCTAGTGAGACTTTTTTTTTTTAAGAAAATGCTGCTAGGTGCTCAAAAAGCTACTGCAGGTAGCTGTTGCCCATGCGGGCAAAACTAATGACTGATGCAGTTCAGGCTATCAGCAATAGAGACAAGGAAATGAAAATGGTAGGGCCATTGTTAGAGCTGTGAATGGTGGAGCCTATGCTGAAAGGGATTTAAAAATATGAATGAAGAAATGTTATTAGTTCACTCAAATTTAAAAACAGAAGAATAAGCAATGATTCTAGAAGGCTGAGCATTTGTATTTGTGTTCTTCATTTGAGACAAGTCCAGTGACATAGAAATCACAGGATGAAATCAAAAGTGTTTCAGTATGACTCATAACAAAGGAGGATACTAACCAGGAGTTTCTGGACTTGCATATTGTCAGGCTGAAATGACTTGCATCCGTGAGTTTTAAAGAGCTGGCTGAATGAGTCTCTGGGATACTGATTTCTTCCCCAAACAGCTATTTGAAACTGTGGAAAACATGAAGAGATCTGACCCAAAACTTCTGACCTGTCGTAGCAGCATTTTAGAAAGATAAATTATAGTTGTATTCTGGGGAAGATAATGGAACAACTAATATGAAACCTGGTAAAGAATGAACCAATGAACTTAGGGCCACACAACAGTGCTGTAGTGTAAAGTACACCCCACTAAACAAAACCTTTCTGGAAGGTTTGCTTTCCAGAAATCAGGGCTGTTTATGTAACATGTTTTGCTTCCTGTAAAATATTTCAATTGGTGTCATACACCATTCAAATTAGAAACCAGAATGACTCAGTTTAGTGGAAGATACCGAGTATATTAAAACTACATGACTGACAGGTCTCAAAAATGTAACTGTGATAGGGCAAATGTTTCTGGAAAGGTTTGGAAAAGCTTAGTTCTTTACTCAACTCTGATTACATTTAACAGCACCCTTGAAGTAAACAAAAACTAGCCAATGAACATTTGCAGCCTGTGCAATGTCTGAGGAAGCACAAGGTGATGGAGACTTGTGGCAGCTGAAGAGAAGTGATGGAGATGCTCAGCAGGCTGGGCACTGCCAGGCTGAGGCTCACTCTGTGGTTACACAGCAAAGTACAAATGGAGGCTCTGTTTGTAAGGTGCAAACCTGGAGCAGAGTGATCCTGACAGCAGTTTAATGATCTTCGGCTGGATAATTTACTGAACCTCAGCATTTAGCATGTTTGTAACTCTAAAGACAAATGTGATCTTTCAATTTATGAACTGAAGAATTTCAGGCAGTACCAACAGCACCTACACTTGCTCTGTGTTTTACACAGGAGATGTATTTATGGCACTTTCCAGTTAGTCCATTATAGAAATTGCAGAAGATCCATCTGAGAATAATTAAAAGAGCAGAAAACTGTTTGTAGTGGGATACAGGGAGAAAAAAAATCTGCCTGAAAAGTCAAGCAGAAGGATGGGAGCTGACTAGACTGCAGATCATGAGCAACTTCCAGACAAATGGGAATGAAGTTTAAAAAACCTTTTACTGATATTGAAAAACATATAACATTGCAGGTAGTACAAGCCAAGCCATTTCACACTTAGTGTAGGTTTTCAGCCAGGAGGATAAAACACAAGAGCATTTACCAAGAGTTGTGGTGGATTCTTGCCAAGAATTATCTAAAAGATACCAGAAAACTTCTCTGTGATACACCGTTTTATTGGCTTATATCTATGGATTTATGACAACTGTATTTAATGAGTCTTTTTAAATGCAGTATTTTCAGTGAAAGTGAACTGTCAGTTTGAGAAAAGGATGAAGAGTAAAATGGGGAGAGAGCTGTGAAGGGAGAGTCTGGGGTGGGTATGTGGGAAAAAATTGAAGAAGGGAGGAGAGAGAGAGAGGAATTAAAGGACAGTAAAGAGCTGGCATTTCATCAGCAGACTCCTGGAGTTAAAAAAAAATAGTTAAAAACCAGCACTGATAGTGTCAGATGGCAGAGAAAAGCATGGGATCCTTACATTTTCTCTGAAAGGGAGTCCTGTGGCAATGCATAGAGAACTCTTTGCTTCCTCCCAGCTTGGGTACAAGCTCAAACTGCTGAAAATCCCACTTCTGTCTCTCTAACTTCAGAAGAGACATGATATGGACTCCCCAGAATGGTAGAACTAACTCTTTTGAAGGATAATTTCATGGATATCTTCTAAAACATGAAGATTAAAATTAACTCAGCTTTCATAGTGCAAAAAAGAGAAATTCCAAGAGAAAAAGAAACCAAAACCCATTTACTAGACATGGAATAGTTTGATTGTTTGGAAGGTACTTTGTGGTTCTCTCTTTCTTTTTTATTTTCCCCTATCTTCTTTCTCTTTGTGGTTGAAATTTCCATATCACAAAAGGGGTAGTTCACACACCATTTTCTGTGTGAAACTGACAGGACCTAACCATCTATGGTGTTTATGGACCAAAAATCTCAGCTAGGAAGTGAAAGTTATCCCACACAAGTGCGGGACAAGAACACCCACTAACCTCTGAGCTCAGTACTTTGATTCTGGTACTTGCCAGTAACACTACGTGCTTCATGCCAGGAGTTGAGCAGCACAACTTCTAACCTCAGTACTTTCATCTCAATACTTCATAATCTGTGTCTGTTATTTATTAAAGAAGTTTATGAAACTTGACATAAATTACTTATTTATTAATCTCTCAGGAGATTAATTCTCTCATTTGTTTGCCAGGTTTCCTGGAAAAGAATTAAAAATTGCCTTGCAGAATAGATACCACAGGGTTGTCTTTCTGTTTTTATTATTTTTATGTTGCGTGGTAGGGATATTGGGTATTTTCTGGTAAAAATAGCTTAAAATAATATTCAGTATTGTTAACGTGAACTAGCTTTTAATTTGAATATATACTTCTGTTTGAGTTGCATGTGTTAAGACTGCAAAAATTACTCTTTCCATCAAAAAGCATCTGTTCACAAGCACCTCTTCTGGAACATTTTCAGGAGACAAAACTACAGAACAAAAACAGAGAAATTAAAACTAAACAAAATATGTCACTAAAAATATTTAGGTACAAAGTAAAAGCCGTGTTAATAATGTGAACACTGAGTTAATTCAGCTTGTTGGAGAACTCTGCTGAAGCCATATATGTGCCTGTAATTATGGGAATATGCCAGCACCCTGTGTTAAGCCAAATAGTGAGTATCCAGTGAATGAAGAACTTAAAAACTTAAGTTCTCTACTGTGTTCAGGACAAATCATGGCTTATTTAAGTAGGATGCTGATCACCAGTTGTTATCGTGCCTTTGGAGATTGCTATAAATTATGAATGTACTTTTATTTTTCTGACCATGTGATATGCACAGACGTTCCAATGCTTTCCTGAGACTCAGATGCATGAAAGAATTTCAACAAAGCATACACCCTGATACCCAGATGAAGCTCTGTGCAATCAGTGTTTGGAAATATGTAGCATTCAGGAAAAGCTTTGATATCCAAGCTGGTTTTGAGCTGAATTGTTATGATAACAACAATAGGTGCTGTGATTTCAAAATCCTGTTGCTTTTATTGAAAACTGGTATCAGTGGGGACTTAGGAAAATCTCATCAGTGATCATTTAGCGTAATGAAAACAGCTTGTGCTGACAGTGGGAAATGTCTCAAACTGACTGATGTAGATGCTCTTAATGTTAATTGGGAGGGGGCAGGAGGTCCAGTTTTCAGCTTCATAAATTGTGTGGATGTTCCATAGGACTCTTGCAGCAAAACTTCCACCTGCATCTTTGAAAACTTGATCGTGGTGCTCACACTTGTTGTTCGCTTCTGATGTAAGGCATGTCTGGAACTCTGCTATACTTGTCTCGGAGTTGGTGACACAATTCAGGGAGAAAACCTGCTGAGCCTGTCAGGCTGGCTGAGATTTTGGGCCATACTGGCCTAACATGCTCCACTATTTGAAAAATGTAATTGGAGGTTTTATCTGCTTTCCCGAAGCCTCACTGTCTGAAGAGAAAACCAGTTTTTAACATTGTTCCTTCTTTTTGCTGCCACACTTACTTGTCTATGGGACATATATAAAACCAGTGAGTCAACAACTCCCATAGCTTGAGCAAACATTTCTGTTGCATCTGCTCTAAAGCAGAGGGTAGATGTAGACCTCTAATAAACTTGCTGGATATGGAGATTCAGAGGTTTTAGCAGTTTTTAAACTTAATTTTAAGACTGTTGAAAGACAGTGGGAGTCTTTGGAGCAGTTCATTTGTCACTGGTAAAGAAAGGAGAAAAAACCGCATATAATAGTGTCTCAGAGTCCGTGTTACTGAATGGGATTTTCAGATATTTGAAATCTCATTGTAGTTGTCTGTAGCAATGTAAATGAAGAGCACCTTGGAACCAGTGACTATGTCAGGACATTTATGTAGTTCCCAGCTTTGGCTTTGTAGAAATGTAAGTACCTACTCTCATTAGTGGTGCTGCTGCTTAATATTAATTTTGAGGATGCAAAAATGGGATGATGAACTCTTACTTGAATATATGCACTGTGACCAAACTTGCTGTTGGATTAAATTATCTTGGGTTCATCATTAATGTTAATTTGCGTCAAGCTGTAATAGTTCTTCTTGTTTTAATTCTTATGACTACTGAAGCCCAAGGGTTAAGGGTTTGGATGATGTTAAAGTATTCCCTTACCAAAGCAACTTACAATGAAATTAAATCTATTTCTTCACATAAATAAATGACTTGGGATATAATTGTTGCAGTTTTCTCCTACTCTTATTTTTTTTCTTTCTCAGTAAAATGGCACGTTATCATAAATTATATACTATAGTGTAATGAAGAGAAACATCCCTTAGTATGCACAGCCAGGGCCATTGTCGGTAATAGGTTGCCTCACACAAAGCGTACAGCACATAGATGTGGAAGAAAAACATGAAGCACAGAGATGACCTTGGGGAAAAGGAAGACGACTATTCGACTCCTTGTCTGCCTGTAAGTTGCTTGTACTGTTACCAATATCTTGTCTTATCTCTACTTAAAAGCCTACAAATATTTCCAGGAGCAGATCTACTTGAAAAACAAATGTTAAGGCCCGTGCCAAATGGATCTTGGAGTGGTTCCCCAGAAGAGAACAAGTTTCAGGGTGAAGGGGGAAAAGGTGAATTTTACCAGCACTTCATTAGTCAGGTTGTTGTGATCTCGTGGCTGTAGAGGAGGCAAGCTGTGAGCAGCTCAGTTGTCTTTGTCTGGGCACTGAGGGTGTGCTAGGCTGATGGAGGCTGTTTCAGATGTCTCTGAGACTGGACTTAGCCTCTTGCTTCAGGTCACACTCTCATGGAAATTGTTTTCATCATTGACTTAGAGGGAGCTAAGGGAGACTTGGTTACAGTTAACCATGGTGAGTAACTCTTGAGTGCCTCACATCAGTTGAGGTTTTAGAGCACCCAGGATACATTTAGGAGTTGTACAGCAGTACCTTTGGGCTGGGATTTCAATTACCAAGAACTTTGCCCACTAAAAACTAGCTTTTCTTTAGGACAGAAAAAAAAAATCTAGAAGTCTGAGAGCTCCAGCAATACTGTGTGATTCTTTCAAAGGATACAGCGATAAGGAATTTATCTTTTTATGACAGTCTTCTGCTCCCAGAAAAGGACACTTTTTGACAAGGATTTGGCATTTAGTATTGCACTGTCTGAAGAATTTAGGATTTTTTTGCAGTTTTACAGTACTTTGTCACCTTCTTTAGGTAACAAGTGTCCACAGGGTTAATGGGCTCAGTGGCTTTGTTAAACATCAGAAACAAACACTTTTCAAGATCTTCATTAAAGCAAATTAGTCTTTGCCAAATAAATACAAAGGCCAAATCTATTTGTCTGGATTAGGGTTAAATCAGCATCTAGTGCTGGGATTAAGAAGAGAGCTCATTGCTTCAGTTTCATTCTAACCAGACTATTTATTGGGATTATGTTAGAGGGAAATTCACTGCTATATAAAATCAGTATAGGCTTGAGCATCACCCACATGCCATGCAAACCCTCTAGAACTAACCACCAGAGATTAAAACATTCAGGATGTGTCTTGCTTTTGGTATTTAGTTTCCTAAAATAAAAACAAACAAAAAAAATTAAAAAATATCTTAGCTCTTCTTAAAACTCAAAGTTCTGCAGTGGGCATGTTACACTGTCTCTAAATAAATATTTGTCGAGTGACTGAATGTTAACTACTAGGCATTGGTATCAGCTTCAGCACTGCAGAAATCTTCCATCACAGCTTCCCATCTCTCTGGACGTTCATTCGGCACACAGTGCTTTTGCTGGTGTTTATATTGCTCCTCCTCCTCTGTGATAAGTGTTTCTTGGGGACAGGAGGTAATGATTATTAAAAGCATTGTTACAAAATTTGGCTTTTAAAATCCACCCAGAGGAACAGTTTCCCTTCCCATGTCCTAAATGTTACTGTTGTTTTTGTTGGCTTTGATAAAACAGCCTCTGGTGATTCTGTGCCCGTGTTTCCTTCTCACAGCTACTGTCAAGGAGCAGGAAGAGGCTGCAGACCTCTTCTGTCTGACGCCAGCACTGACAGCTAATGTGGGTAACATAGAGGGTGAAGTAAATAAGTTAAAATACAACAGGAGGTAATAATTAATACTGTAGCTATATGACATCTACCTTCCAGAAACATCACAAAAGAACTTCTGCAAATTAAGGGAAAGCTGTATCTGCTTCATACTTCATTTGCATTAGATTGGACTATTATTGCATTATATACCAAAATGCATGCAGTAACAGACTATATTCCTAGATTAAGCTCACTCCTCTTCAGTAGTCTTTTTTTTAATAAGCTGGAGTCTCACTGTGCCCTAAATTTTTAAGCTGCTGAGTGATTGCCCTGGCTGCTCAGCAGTGGTTTGCATTCTAGAAGATGAATCAGGGTCCTGCTTAGCAAATGCCTTCAGCCTTTACCCTCCACAGGCCAATTAACAAAAAAAAAAACCCCCCAAAAAAAAAAGAAAAAAAGAAAAAAAGAAAAAAAGAAAAAGTAAGTGTGAAACATAGTATTTCTAAATAATAAGCTATTGAACGTCAAGGGAAAAATCCAAAACAAAAGCCTTCTTCATTTGACAATCTGGTTTGCATCTGGAAATCTCCTTGGTTTCTCAGTTGAGCTTTCACAAAATTTCAAAATGATAGTTCCTGGTATTGTGATGGGAGTGTTTCAGTGTACTTATTCATCATCAGTTTTCTTTCTAAGCTGATTCTATTGCAACACATTGCTATGTTAATTAGACTTTCTTTGTTTTACCACCATTCATTGGGATAGGCCTAAGACACCCTCAGCATGTCATTTTGAAAAAGGCTAAAGATAAGCTGAGTAATTTTAAGCCTTTTAATATTTACAGGTACATTCCCAACATTTTGGCCATCATGTCTTTTTCATGGGAGTGTGATGGCTGAGGCGCCTGGAATGTGTCTGTAAATAATCAATGCCTCAAAATGCCGGAGCTTATCTGTGAGCCTGGCTTGAAGGTGTGTGCTCAGTATTTGGGAGTTCTCAGATGTCTTAATGTATTCCCTCAAAATGACATTTGAAACTGGCTGGTCCAGAATTGTCTATAGAATGTGTATTGCTTTCTGCCTAGGGTAACAGGAAGAATGCTGGTATAAGTTGTTCTTAATATCTGTTCTTGTATAAGAGCAATAAACATGCCTTTGTGCACGTTCTTGTGTAAGAATTCTCTCTCTAGCATGAAACTGTGGCAATAAGCAAAGGAATCCTAAAGACTCCATGTGTGCTTTCTGAGGGGAAGTTTCCTACCCTGGCAAGTGGTTGGTGCCACTGTGGAGAAAAGGCACTGCTACTGATTTTGCAGAAGGCACAGCCATACTAAGACTCAGAGGCACACCTGTAGTTACAAAAGGTGTGAGTGAGTGTAAGTGATGGGCTGCACAGAGGACAGTGCTTCTTTTTTTTTGCATGATGGTTCAGGCTTTTTTGTTACACCTCCAACTGAGTAGTCTCCACTTTCTCCTATGGACCTTTTGTGTTTTACCTAGTTTATAAATATCACTTTTTTGTTCTGCTAACAAATTAACACAAAGTTTGATATTTTTCTGTCTCATTTGCTGTCGCATGTAATGAACATACCGTGGCTATAACTTACTTATTCTGGTACGAGTAAGGGAAGAATCCTGTCTCTTTCCTTCAAAGGATCAGCTGTGTTGCAATAACAGGGCTCTCCTTTCTCCTCTTCCCTTTCCCATAATGTCATTATTTGTTATTACAAGCATCAACTTTTTGCCGTCAGACTTTCTCGCAGCATTGAGGAGCCAGAAAAGGAAAGAAAATGAACAGAGATTATGAATGAATCTGAAACACTTCATCCTCTCAACAATCTGTTTTTAATAGCTGGTTTTAATCTTAATAATAATGCCTCTGCTGCAAGGGATTGAGTATCCATGTATTCTGGCTACTCTGGAGCAGTAATTGCTGAACGATGTTGAACTCCTGTACATTTTACCAATACTCTGCAGTCAGTACAGGCGCCAATAGCACGTGTACATAAAACAGGGCACTAGAACAGCTTTCACTTCACTCATGATAGCTATGCGCATTCAAACTGGTGCAAGTGCTGATTTGGATGGTTGATTACATACATATGCCTATCCTGAGAAAACATAATGTAGCATAACTGGTCCTAAATCAGTTGTCTGTTTCAGAATAAATGGCAGTAATCAGGAGCTTGCCTTCGTCTTGTTTGGGTGACAGGGTGTTTCCTGGCTGGGAACACCAGAAGGGTGAGCTAAGCACCAGGAGCCCAGTCAGCTACCATATGCAGATTTTCTAAATTTTCAGTGTAGTTTAAACTTGAGAGTGAGTCATGAAAATTACTAACACACCACTGTTTTACTTTTGCAGGTCTTCAGTTTGTTTTTTGCCTAGAGCCTAGTTCAAATGCAGTTGCCATAAACTGGTCCCCTGTAGACTTGAAGGGCCCTTCAAGAAGAAGCATCTGCTATCCCAGCAGATGTGAATGAGTCATTTCAAATACTTCATCTGAAGATTGCTTTTAGGAAATTGAAGCTTTTCTATTCCTATAGCATCTCTAGAATAATTCACATAGGAGCAATGTGGGTCACCTCATATGATTTCCAGAATAGAGCAGACAACGTAACTGTTTATATTTTCTCTGACCAGCAAGAGTAAGGAAGTTCCATCTGCTATGTTGATTCTGCTGGAAACATGCATAGTGGTGGTGAGACACAGAAGCTAACTCCCACTAAGGTCAGCTCATGAAGTGTTCTGAGTGCTTTTTCCCCTTCCATGAGCTTTTCTTGGAATTACACATATCTTTCTAAGCTAAATGTAAAATGTAGCAAATAAGAGATAAAATTTGAGGAGTAATATGGGAATACAGCGCTGAAAGAGCCCTTACAATGGTGATAGTAATTGAGAGGACTAACTGTGCTTACTGTCAGTTTGAGCTTATTCTTGGCTCTTTCTCACAGTTGTCATCTGCAGATTAAATAATGCACCTTTGTAAGGTAAATACATTCACTGTGTGGCCCCTATCGAAGCTTCTGAGTACTCTAAGATCAGAGAAAGTCCACCTTAGGGTGGATACTGCTGTTAATAAACATTGTCTGACCATAAAGTATATCAAAGCAGTAATGAGGTGCATTTGAGAATAAAATTGTGTGGTTCTCTCTACAGTTCTGCAGCAAGGAGAAAACTTTCTGTGTCCCTGTAGGTGCCGCGGGTTCCTTTATTGTCACAGAATGAGTCAAATGGAAAGACAGTGCTATTAAAGATACATTTGATCTTTCCCTCCCTGAATAGTCATGGGAAAGAGATGGAATTAACAACTAAAGTAAGCTCTAGAAGGCAGATCATGTGCTTTCATAATGGTCAAGCTGGGGAGCTCAGTTGCCAGAAATAACAGTATAGACAACTTCAGGAACTGAAGTTGTGAGGGAGCTGTAAGAATCCCTTGGTCTTGCTTCACCTTCCTGATGCAGCCGCAAGATTCTGGTTTTGCTGGGCACTGGCCTGTGTTGAAGCCCACCAGTCTGCCTCCACTGAGGAAGACAGGTGGTGGTTCTTCAGTGGTGCTTAAATGTGAATTCTCCTGTTGTGAAAGCATCTTCAGGCCTCGCTGGTGAGGAGAGCAAGAGATTTAGACTGCTAATCAACTACACTATACCCATGCAGGCAGAGGCAACAAGAGTTAGGCCAACGGGCTAAACCTGAAATATTTGAAATTTACTGAGTGGTTTAGATTTAGCCGATTTGAGTGTTTTTCTTGTCTGATTTTTGAAGGCAAGTTGTTTATCCAAGCGAAGTGCTTTAAGATACAGCAAGGAGCATTGACATCAGCAGAGATCAATGAAGGACGGAGAGGTCTATTTAATCTAGGAAATGAGTGACTTGGCTCTTTGATCCTATTGCATTCTCTTATTCCCAGAAGGTTAAATTTAGTCCTGCATACACAAATTCTGTTTGACTAGGTTTACTTAGGTTTTAAATGTTTGTGGGTTTCTTTTGTTTAGGTTCTCTTGTATAACAAGAAAAAAACCCCAACTGTTACCACATAATTAGGCTGTTGCTGTGTAAGCATATGTAACTCTTTTCAGATTTGAGAGCAGAATATGCAAATTCATACCCAAATGCATTTCTTTAAACATTCGTATTGTATAAAAGAATTAAACCTCTGGCCCATTGTACACAAACCGGCCTATGACACGGCATAGAGAAATTGCTCAAATTTGAATAACCAAGAAATAAATGTAGTTTGGCTCATTATGCCTGCAGTGCTTCCATTTTCCAGAAGTACAGGAAACCTGGTGCAGTTTAATGCAAAGGTGTGCGTTTTGGTTTGAGATGTAAAGATGGTAAGCCTTAGAAAACACGAGGATAAGACTGCAGTTTCTACGGTGGTGAAAGACAATCCCAGAAAAATTGTCATAATCCGTTGTTCGGCAAGGTTAGCTGCTTTGGTGTAAAATAAAAATCAAAGTGAGGGTTCTTTTTTATATTATTTACATTGATCTTAACTGCAGCAAAGCATAGCAGGTGCTCGCAAGAGATGAGCTTTATCTCTTCTTGCCACACTTTGTTGTGTGTCGACTACCAAGAGTTTCAAAGGTGCCTGAGCTGGAACATGCAGAGTGACACTGAAAATACAACTGCAAAGCCGGGGCGGGGAAGGCAGTCCCAGCAGGGAGGCAGAAAAGCGGGGTCCCCCTCTCCTCCGCACATCCCTCTAACCCCGACCGCCTCAGTGCGGGGCCGGGACGCACCGGGGGAGCTCCCGTCCGCGGCAGCGCGGTGGTTGCTGCCAGCGCTGGCCGTGCCGGGCGCCGGGTTACTGTTACTTGTTCTTATTTTTTTTAAACAGCCCCCTCCCGGCCCGGGCCGCGGTGGGCACCCCGAGGGGCGCAGGCAGGGCCACCCCCCACCCCGTTTCCCGAGATGGGACTCACGGCGGGGCCCGCGCAGCTCCGCGCTGCCCCGCGGCCGGGGGCAGGTGCTGCCCCGTCCCCGTCCCCCGCCCCCGGGACCGCACGG